>KQ989572.1:152391-187840 GCA_001598015.1 Dorcoceras hygrometricum | reverse complement strand
TCCTCCCACTAAATCTAGTAATTTACATTTAAATTGCCATGACACATATGGGATACAAATTTGTAAGGGTGGGAACGGGCCACAAACAGGCCCACTGATATCAACAATATATATACAACCAAAATCGCAAAACCTATAGCATACACCTAACACATTGGGCACGGCTCTCGATCATCCCAAACATGCAATCAATCTAATTAATTGACATAAATTAAATAATCAAATCAAATTTGATATTTTCCTACAAAATCCTATTTTAATCATAAAATCGTATTTTATAAATAAAATCGCATTTTGTCGATAAAATCATATTTTAATCAACATATTTTAATTATAAAATCATATTTCATAACTATAATCACATTTTGTAATTTTAATTGCATCAAATTGGGCTTAAAACAATTTTAGGCCCAAAATCTCAAAAATTTCAAAATCAATTTTGGTCCGACCAAAATCGACCCAATTGCGAATATTGGCCCGAAAATTTCATCGGCTGACCGGGACAGACCCGAACAAAATTCAGAAGACAAAACAGGTCGCAACAAGCTGCCGGAAAAATCGGACGGCGGACGCACGGCGGTGGCGTCCGCCATCGCACAGCGTGCGGCACACGGCCGCACGCTGGCCGCAACATACGCGGCCTGGCCGCGCCAAGAAGGAGCACAACCGCGCCCCACCGTGCGCTACATTAGCGCACGGTGGCTGGCCAGCACGCGACAGTGCGTGCTAGCCAGCGCGCGGCCATGCGCGCATGCTGCTACGCGCGATGGCGCCGCCGCACGGGGCGGCGCCGACTAGCCTTCCCCCCTTTTTTTTTTGTTTCTTTCGATTCAGAAATCTGAAATTCGATAAAATTCAAGCATAAAATGTATTGAAGGATCCGAGCCTTGGCTCTGATACCGTTGTTGGCGACAATGGCGGATCCGAATCCCGTTTCCCGGGGGCGCAGCGGAAGTTAAAATTTTGCCCCAAGATACGTTCATACATTTAAACTAATCAAAAAACCATTCGTAGGATGCTTATCGATTGTTACCTTGCTGGCGTCTAGGCGCCTGGCTCCAACCAGATTCACAGGGAATTCTGGCTCTTGAAATGTAGGCGGCGGTAGATCGTATAATCAGGTCCACGACCGGAAACGCGATTCCTACGTCATTCTGCACTAGAAGATCTGACGTATTTTAGCACGAACGGATTCTCCTCGTCACGCTGATCGAAACAAGTCCGATCATGAAGTCACCGACGGCGGGCGGCGGTGTGGCGACAACGACGGCGCTTGGAGGTGGCCGGCGGCGGCGTGAGGTTTGGGAGAGGAGGGGTGGCTTATTTTTTTGGTCTAGGGTTGTGTTCTAGTGTGTTTATTAAAGCCCTAGGTCATATCAACATATAGACCTATGATGGGCCTGAACCGGCCCATTGGACTTGGGTCAGGCTCAGGTCAATATGAACATTCGGTTCATTTAAATCACTGTGGTTTCATCATAACTCCGATCGACGATCAGATCGGACCGATCGACTCAGTTTCCAAAACTGAATGTTATGATGTGAAAAACAATTTTTCAGATTATCTAGCCCGAAAGCTTGGAGGTGGCCGGCGGCGGCGTGAGGTTTGGGAGAGGAGGGGTGGCTTATTTTTTTGGTCTAGGGTTGTGTTCTAGTGTGTTTATTAAAGCCCTAGGTCATATCAACATATAGACCTATGATGGGCCTGAACCGGCCCATTGGACTTGGGTCAGGCTCAGGTCAATATGAACATTCGGTTCATTTAAATCACTGTGGTTTCATCATAACTCCGATCGACGATCAGATCGGACCGATCGACTCAGTTTCCAAAACTGAATGTTATGATGTGAAAAACAATTTTTCAGATTATCTAGCCCGAAATAGCAGTTTAGCCCCTCAACTTCAGGAAATCGCAATTTGACCCCTGTTGACTTTTAGGAAGTCGCACTCCCAAAAATCCTCGTCCTATGCTCAACACATTGAGCTCAGTTTCCATGCGGCAATCATGAATCCAGTACTTGTGTGACCCTCAATGGTTCAGGGATACAGTTAGCCGTGAGCCCACAACCATTGTGACTCTGAAATCACAATTTCGGACTTGACCATCGGATCATGGTAAAGCGCCTAGCAACATCGCCCCATGATCCCCTAGGTATCACTGATAGTGCCTGCAAGAACCATTTGGTCGTGGTTAGCTTACAGTACGGTCCTTTAAACACATATATCCCGATCAGATCAACGACCATTGGTAAATCGAGAGTCGCTAAAGATCCGATGACTATGCATACATCTTGGAGATCGAATAGTGACATCACGAGTGTCACTAGGCAAACCCATTTACCTAAAACAAATCCAGTACTCTGGCCAGATATTCATACACTATTGTCTCCTCAGATAGCATAGGATATCCACGCATGAAAGCGAGCGGTGAATCCTCGACAACGAAGCATCGACTCCTACATGTATCGGGACCTCACCCAATCCCGCCGCCTAATGACCCCAAATGAGTCGGAAACGGGTCAAAGTGAGGCGCCTATCATGTAGAGTCTCAATGACGTTTCGAGTAGTGAGGACTAATCAGTACAACCAAGACCTCGGACTTATACACTCGACAAATGGTAACCACTTGGAAAGTCCGAACGAGGGTAGTTCGATAGATCACCAGGTCACTATCCATCTGCATGCTCAGAACATCACAATGTTCCCTACCAATGAAACATGGTACTTCACATCGCAGATGCTAGTCTCAAGCTCGGGCGGCCTTATCCTCATTTTGACGGCCCAATCGACTAGGAACGAATTCAGAATACACAGTGACTATTAGATGTGTTTCATGATAGCCGTCATATCCACTATCACATCTAACATACACTATGGTGCATTCTAGGTCTTTATCCAACACAATTGTTAACATTATAATCATAAAGAAGATAAAGAATGCCATAAATAAATGTGAATTTCATAAATAAAGATTGTCATGTACAAGAGTCAATAAAACCCACACACCACAAGTTGGCTAGTTGGGCATCTACTCTAACAGCTGCTACTCCGTGATCACTCAGTTGTCTTTATTTAATTTTTGAGACATGTTCAGTTTCTGCATTTTATTTACTCTGGTTTTAAGACTGATAGGATCAATATGGCTCGAAAAACAGGTCTAGGAGTTCAAAAGGGGGGGTTGAATGAACTCCTTGGTATTTTTAAATATTTTCGAAACCTTTAAAACCAATTTTACAAGAACCCGCTTAACTTAAATCCGAGTTACCAGATTTAAGGTAACTCAGTCTTAAATCAGATTTCTCAACTAACAAATATTGTGCGGAAATAAGTTGATTAATCTGTGAACAATGAAAGCTTAAATAATTGCGATAAGTAAAAGTTCAGGGTGAAGAGTTTGTTTATGGAAATTCGGATATCAATATCCTACGTATTCCCTTATTCCTTTTCAGGAAGGTTCCACTAGAATATTTGATGTTTACAGCCTCTGTAACCACCCAGTCACCGAGTCTCGTTCCAGGTGAACTCCTAGCAACACCAAATAACACGCAGACGCAGCTGCTGAATACAACACTTAGTATTTTTCGAACTTCTTTAAGACAACCAGTTCGTTACAGACTCAAGAATGAATATAACAATGGAATACAAGTCTATAGATTGCTGTAAATCTCGAAGGTAATATCTGTGAAGATCAAGGATGATGTTCTTCGAGATGGGTTACTGGACTTTTAGTAATTTCTGCAGTATATGCTTTCCAGTAACTTGTGTGAGCTTTTGAAAGATAGAATCGATTGATGAAATCTCGAGAGTGATGGAAACGTTGAATAGCAGAATGAAGGCAAGGCAAAAAAAGAGCTTCTTCAATTCAAATTCCAGCTATTTATACTCTTTGTCTCCAACGGTCATAAAGATAGCCAGAAGAATATTCCCTTTGCAATCTTCAACAAAATACGATTACGGTATGCAAGAGGCAATTTGCGCTTTGTCAGGGCTGAATTGTCGTATCTCCTTATTTGGGTAAACATCGTATAACGCCCTCCGCGTATTTACCTACAAATAGCTCTGACAATGTCTCCTTAATTCCAACCATTTGTACGATTTGATATTCACCATTGATTCTTTCCAATTTGAATATATGATCGTGTTTGAATCAGTTCGTCGTTTCCGCCTGAAATCTCTTTTTGTTAAAACAGTTATTTCTTTCTCAAGGAGGAATACTATTTTAGTGCTGATTAGAGTAAACGTAGTTGTCACATCTGAATGTATCAACATATGAAATAGATAGAGATAATTGTGAATTTCAACATCTGAATTTTATCTTATGCATTCTTTTAGCTATTTCTGTTGCTCTCCGTACTAGGGTTTGACCCCATGTCCCTCTGGGGCTTGGTTTGTTTCCTTGTTTGTGTTGTTTTCATGGAACCCAGGTTTTACAGCTGGTCGTGGTTTTAACCCAGTTGGTGGTGCCCCAGGAGGTGGTTAGCGTGTCCCAGTTGCGTATAGCATATTTATATATATATGTATCAGTTAGCCATGGGGATGCCCTGCGCTTCGTTATTGAATCCAGTAGTTGGATTCTGATACATGTTATGGTTGTTGTAAGCTATACTGTTGTTGTTTTTACGTACTGGGATATATTTTGAGTATCTCTCTATTTTCAAGTATACTGTTTTAAACCGTCAGGCCAAAAGCGAAAATTTTACCCGCTTTTTGATAGCTTTCGCATGTGTTTGTATGATTTTACTCTGTTTAGAGCACGAGGCCTGACATTTTTGGTATCAGAGCTTAAACTGGGATAAGCTCAATTTCTTTGATCACACTCGAGTCTAGGCAGAGCGTTGTGTGTTACGTGTGCTTGACTATGTGACTACGTGCTGCATTTTTCTGTGCTATATGCTATCTATGCCGTATCTGTTCTGTTTTGCTTGATCTTGTTGAGTGCTTTCGTAGATGCCGCCTAGACGTCGTGGTAGAGGTAGGGCAGTTTGAGGAATCAGCAGGACAGAACGAGGATAGGCGTAGTGCTCGCAGTCATACTCGTGTTAGTGATGAGGAGGAGGAAGTTGGTGACTTGCCTCCCCCGGTGGAGAGGATGGATGTGGTGATCGCTCGGTTTCAGAGGATGAACCCTCCAGTCTTCAATGGTGATGAGTCCAGTGAGGATGCGGACTCATGGCTCCGGAACTTCATCTTTATTTTCGATCGATGTCAGTATGATTATGAGCTCCGTTTGAGTTTAGTGATTATATTGCTTAGGAAGGCCGCAGAGCGCTGGTGGCGAGGCGCTTCTTGTACTTTGGAGGAGACCGGCGTTGGGATCTCTTGGAGCAGTTTTTGCAAGACCTTCCGGCAGGAGTATGTACCCGAGTCTTATGCGAACGCCCGGGAGCGGGATTTCGACCATCTGGAGCAGGGTTCCATGACTGTTCGGGAGTATGCTAGGAAGTTCTCTTCTCTGTTAGCGTACGTTCGCCATGTTTCTGGCCGGGAGAGGGCCAAGCGGCCTCGATTTCTTGAGGTCTTGAATGAAGAGTTGTATCAGATGGTTTTGACTAGTAAGCCCAAGACTTACGCTGAGGCTGTGGACAGTGCCATTGACATTGAGGAAGGTTTGCGTAGCCATCGTGCTCGTCGGCAACAAGCACCGTAGGGTGGTCGTCTTGCTATTCAGGGAGCGCAGTCTTCTCAGTCCTCCCAGTCAGTCTATCAGCCCCAGCAGCAGCAGCAGCCACAGGTGGCGCAGCTTTCTGGTCGTTAGAGGTTTCAACCCCGAGGTTAGCAGTTCAAGAAGAAGTCGGGTTCTGGCTCTTCTGGTTCAGGCAGTTCGAGTAGCAGTGGATCTCGAACTGAGTTTTGCGGCTTTTGCGATGGGAAGCATCCGTCCACGTAGTGTGTTGGTGTGCAGGGTTCCTGCAACCTTTGTGGTCAGTACGGGCATTTTGCGAGAGTGTGTCCGTCAGCTGGATCACAGCAGACCGCGGCCCAGGCTCAGGGTCGTGGAGGTCAGTCTAGGGGCCGTTCTCAGCAGTTTCAGCTGCCCCAATTGGGTGAGACTCAGTTTAGGCCGTTTCAACAGCCTGGTCCATCACGGTTCGGACAGTCGTCTCAGCCTTTCTTTTCAGGACCCCAGCATGCTCAGGTTAAACCCATTACGATGGAGTAGGACGAGGAGACACCGAGCCGGGTGATTGGAGGTACATGTCTTGTCTTTGACTTTCCTACTCGTGTGTTGTTTGACACCGTTGCATCGCATTCATTTATTTTTGATTCGTTTGTTGTTGAGCATGGTCTGTGTACCATTCCTTTGCGCGATGCCATTTCTGTTTCTACCCCTGGTGGTGTGAGACTGTTCTCCCAGGAGGTTTTTTTGGATGGCGTGTTGCGGTTTGGTGAGCATGTCCAGTTAGCGAACTTGATCCGTTTAATTCTTTGGTATTTCGATTGCATAGTTGGGATGGATGTGCTGTCCAACTACAGGGCCTCCGTGGACTGCTTCCATGTGATTGTGCGTTTTAGGCCTATGTCTGGCGAGAATTGGGACTTCTACGGCCAGGATTCTAGATCGAAGATCACATTGGTCTCAGCGATGGAGATGTTTAGCTTGTTGTCTTTGGGGAATGCTGGCTATATGATTTACGCTTTGGATGCGTCTTCTTCTTCCCGCGTTCAGCTTAGTGACGTTCCCGTGGTGCGACATTTCCTGGATGTGTTTCCAGAGGAGATTCCTGGTTTTCCTCCGAGGTGGGAGATTGACTTCAGCATAGAGCTAGTGTCGCGCGCCCCTTATCGTCTGGCGCCTGCGGAGTTGAGATAACTCAAGGTGAAGTTAGATGATTTGCTAGAGAAAGGTTTTATTCGTCCTAGTATGTCACCGTGGGGAGCGCCCATACTGTTTGTGAAGAAGAAGGATGGCTCAATGCGGATGTGCATTGATTTTCGTTAGTTGAATAAAGCCACTGTGAAGAACAAGTACCCGTTGCCGAGAATCGATGATCTGTTTGATTAGTTGCAAGGTTCTGCGGTGTATTCAAATATTGATCTTCGTTTCGGGTACCATCAGCTGAGAGTGAGAGATCAGGATGTCGCGAAGACTGCGTTTCGTACGAGGTACGGACACTTTGAGTTTTTGGTGATGCCGTTTGGTTTGACCAACGCGCCTGCAGTCTTTATGGATTTGATGAACCGAGTTTTCCGCGAGTTTATCGATCAGTTTGTGATCGTGTTCATCAACGACATCTTAGTCTATTCGAAGACTCCTTTGGAGCACAAGGAGCATTTGCGGATTGTCCTTCAGACGCTGAGAGACCCGCAGTTGTATGCAAATTCTCCAAGTGTGAGTTCTGGTTGGATCGCGTCGTATTCTTGGGACATGTGATTTCAGCCGAGGGGATTTCGGTGGATCCTAGCAAGGTTGATGCAGTTCTGAACTGGGAGCGTCCCAGAAATGATTCCAAGATTCGCAGTTTCTTGGGTCTGGCTAGCTATTATCGTCGCTTCATCAAGGGATTCTCAAGTATAGCAAAGCCGATGACTCAATTAACTCAGAAGGACAAGCTCTTTGTTTGGACTGAGCAGTGTGAGAATGCTTTTCAACTGCTCAAGGAAAAGTTGACTACTGCGCCTGTGTTGTTTGTTCTGACGCTTCGCTCAATGGATTGGGTTGTGTGTTGATGCAAAATGGTCGAGTCATTGCGTATGCCTCGCGGCAGTTGAAACCGCATGAGACTTGTTACCCCGTCCATGATTTGGAGTTAGCAGCGGTGGTCTTTGCGTTGAAGATCTGGCGTCACTACCTGTACGGCGAGCAGTTTGTGGTGTACTCCGACCACAAGAGTTTGCAGTATCTGTTTTCGCAGCCTGACCTGAATATGAGACAGCGTCGGTGGACGGAGTTGCTAAAAGATTTTGATTGTGAGTTTAAGTACCAGCCTGGGAAGTCGAACGTGGTGGCCGATGCTTTGAGCAGGAAGGCTAGCGAGATGCTTGAGGCTTTGTACATCTCTAAGGATCAGGAGCATCTTAACACTATGGGTTGGAGATTTTACCCGGCTGAGGATTGTGTGGTTGTTTCTTCTTTCCAAGTGGAGTCACAGATTGTTTCTACCATTCGAGCAGCTCAAAGGACTGATCCATCTATCCACGAGTTGAAGTTGAAGGTCAGGGCTGGCGAACTTGAGGACAATTCCGCCTCTTCCGATGGTTGTTTGCGTTTCCGGGGAAGGTTGGTCGTGCCCAATTGATTGATTTGAAGGAGGAGATCCTTCGGGAATCGCACTGTAGCAGACATAGTGTTCATCCTGGTGCACGGAAGATGTACCATGCTTTGAAGCCGCACTTTTGGTGGGCTTGCCTGAAGAGCGACGTTGCTGGTTTTGTTGCTCGTTGTTTGAACTGTCAGATGGTTAAGGCCGAAAGGATGAGACCTGGTGGTCTGTTGCAGAGTTTGGAAGTGCCCCAATGGAATTGGGAGCACATTTCTATTGATTTCGTGATGCATCTGCCTCATTCCAGCTGAGGATGCGATGCTATTTGGGTGGTTATAGACCGTCTGTCGAAGTCTGCACATTTTATTCCCTATGGAATGACCTTCTCGTTGAAGAAGATGGCGAAGCTGTACGTTGATTTTGTTGTTAGACTGCATGGTGTTCCTGTTTCAATAGTTTCTGACCGAGATCCGAGGTTTACTTCCAGGTTTTGGAAGAGTTTTCAAACAGCTTTGGATACAAGATTGGCTATGAGCACCGCGTATCACCCCCAGACAGATGGCCAATCTGAGCGAACTATCCAGACGTTGGAGGATATGTTGCGAGCTATTGTGTTGGATTTTGGAGGTAGCTGGGAAGAGTCTTTGGTTGAGTTTTCGTACAATAACAGCTACAAAGTGACGATTGGTATGACACCTTTTGAGGCTTTGTATGGCAGAAAGTGCAGATCGCCGGTATGTTGGGAAGAAGTGGGGGAGAAGCAGGTATCTGCCCCTGACTTTGTGCAGCAAATGAAAGATCATGTGGATCTTATTAGACAGCGGATGAAGGCTGCCCAGGATCGCCAAGCCAGTTATGCGAATAAGAGGCGTCGACCTCTTGAGTTTCAGGTTGGTGATCGTGTATTTCTCAAAGTTTCTCCATTTCGCAGTGTCATGCGCTTTGGACACAAGGGAAAGTTAGCCCCTCGTTATGTTGGTCCGTATGAGATTGTTGGGAGGATTGGCCCTTTAGCGTATCGGTTGTTGTTGCCGTCAGAGTTGTCTTCTCTTCATGACGTCTTCCATGTCTCCATGTTGAGGAAGTATGAGCCAGATCCGTCTCATGTGCTTAGAACTGACGAGGTGGAGCTAGATCAGTCGTTGAGTTATCAAGAATATCCCTTGCAGATCCTTGGCAAAAAACAGAAACAGTTGAGGAATAATACCATTCCGATGGTAATGGTGCAGTGGAGAAAACATGGAAGGGAAGAAGCTACTTGGGAGCTGGAAGAAAAGATGCAGCGCGAGTGGCCGCATCTGTTTGAGTAGCTGTTGAGATAAATTTCCAGTAGTTTGTAGCTTTTGGTTGTATTTCTTCCCTAGTTATTGTTATATGTTTGCTCAGTTATCTTGAACTCTTGGCCTTGTGTTGGGAGTAGATCTGTTTGTATCTTGCTGTTGCTGTGTTGTTGTGCCAGAATTGTTGTTTGATTTTTGGGGGAAGTAAATCCTTTTTACTGGGGGGTAGAAATGTGAGACCTGGATTTGTAATCAAGAAGAGATCTGTTTGTATCTTGCTGTTGCTGTGTTGTTGTGCCAGAATTGTTGTTTGATTTTGGGGAAGAAATCCGTTTTTACTGGGGGAGAAATGTGAGACCTGGATTTGTAATCAAGATTTAATTGTTGGCATGTTTCGGTTTTTAGAGATTTCTGGTGGTTTAGATCTCTGTTTGTAAGTTTGGTTGGAATTTTCGGGTCTGAAATGGCATTTGGAGCAATTCTGGGAGTTTTCGTATTTTTGAGGTTTTTGGGTGAAAGCTGGTTGATTTCTAAAAACCAGTCGTAGCGTTTATTTAGCAACGTGAGATTCCAAAACGCCGTCGTTTGGAGAGATCTGGTAGCGCTTGAAATACCAGTCGCAGGTTTAGTGAATTTGTATCGAGTTGGATACGCTGTCGTTTGAATAAATTGGAGCGACGTCGTTTTGGTGTAGCGCTAGTGTGAGATCTGATCGCGTGTGTGAGTACCTGCTGGTTGTTTAGTCGAAGCAGATGTCAACGCGGGTCAACATCACTGTAGCACGAGAAGGAACTGTCGTCATTTGGATGTTGCGGCTGGTTGTCCAGCTGCGAGAGATTTGTTCGCTACTGTAGCTTGCAGCTGCTGGTGGTTACTGTAGCTTGCAGCTGGTATTGCGCGAGAGCTAGCGACTGGATGACGTCAGTTGTGCGACGCCGTTTTGATTAGTTGCAACGCTGAGTTTTATATGTTGCGGCTGGTACCAGCTTTTGGAGAATTCCCGCGATGTTTAAACCAGTCGTCTGGTTGTCCAGCTTTTGGTTTAGAACCAGTCGTAGGTAGTGTTCTACAACGTCGTTTTGTTTAGCGTGGGTTGAGAATTCAGCAGTTGGTTCTTTGCATCTGCTAGTTTGTGGGTGCCTGCTGGTTATGTAGGTGGATAATTTAACCAGCTTTTGCGAGATGTATTTAAGGAAGACTTGGTCTTCGATTTCGAGCACCAGATTCCATACTTAGAATATTTTCCCCGATTGTGTTCTTCGCTTCGAACCCTAGGTTACTGTTCATAGTAGATTTTTCTCCGGCAATTCCCACCGGTTTCCGACCGTTGTTTGATCGTTCGAGGTTAGCGTTGAACTCTCTTGCAAGCTCTATCATTCCATCAATAGGTTACTGTTCATAGTAGATTTTCTCCGGCAATTCCCACCGTTTCCGACCGTTGTTTGATACGTTCGAGGTAGCGTTGAACTCCTCTTGCGAAGCTCTATCATTCCATACAACTTTTGGAGGCTGTGGTTGGCTAGTTGAGGAACACGAAGTTGCTGCCCGATTGTGCGTTTTGTAGTGCAGGTAGAACTTCGTTCCTTTGTGATGAGATCTTGTTCCTAGCATTGGTTTAAGCTTCCAGTAAGTTGTTTTGGTAGTAATTGCGTTGGTTGAGCGTGGCTCCCAGCCGTGAGCTTATGTGATTGGCCGTGAGTTTTGTGCAGCTTTTGAGATCTGTGTTGTGTATTTAGCAGGTTGCTATCCAGATCTCTGGGGCCTGTTTTGTAGTAAGTGTTGCACAAAAGTATAAGGTACGGATCTGATCTTGATGTATCTTGGAATTGGCGTGAGATATTATGCGTGGCTGCTGGGATGTTTCGGTGAACCTATCTGTGTATTGCTTGCTGAGCATTGGTGTTTATGCTAGCTGTTTCATGTGAATTGCATACACGCATTTGTTCACGCATATTTCAAATCCCTTGTGTATCGAATTTTGCAGCCTTGTATCTTTATTGCTGTTGTTGATTCTTACCAGGATGCGAGGGCGAGCGGCAATACCGCACTCTCATCTCCCTGCTGGGATCGTTAGCCACCATGCGCCGAGTGGTTAACTACCATAGTTCATGGGCGAGGCAACGGCAGGTTGAGTTGTTTGATGCATCTGGTCTTCGGGTGTAGTATCACGGCGAGTGGCTCATTACCACACTGTGAACACAGCCCATGGCCACTGTTGTTGCAGATTCTTGGAGCTACGCTTGAGTTCCTTAGCTCCCTTGTTGGTTGAGCCTTCTGTTGTTATCCGGTGTCTCATGCATAGCATCTGCATTTTATCTTATGCATTCTTTTAGCTATTTCTGTTGCTCTCCATACTGGGGTTTGACCCCATGTCCCTCTGGGGCTTGGTTTGTTTCCTTGTTTGTGTTGTTTTTACGGAACCCAGGTTTTACAGCTGGTCGTGGTTTTAACCCAGCTGGTGGTGCCCCCGGAGGTGGTTAGCGTGTCCCAGTTGCGTATAGCATATTTATATATATATGTATCAGTTAGCCAGGGGATTTCCTGCGCTTCATTATTGTATCCAGTAGTTGGAGTCTGATACATGTTATGGTTGTTGTTTTTACGTACTGGCATATATTTTGAGTGTCTCTCTATTTTCAAGTATATTGTTTTAAACCGTCAGGCCAAAAGACCCGCTTTTTGATAGTTTCCGCATGTGTTTGTATGATTTTACTCTGTTTAGAGCACGAGGCCTGACAGCGCTAGCGTGTTTCGGTAGCGGGTGCTTCTACGTCGTCGTTTGGATTAGTTGGAACGACAGCGTTTTTTGGTTAGCGAAGAAGATCAGCTGTGAGTTGCGTTATCGTCAGCAGGGTGAGATAACTGTTGTTGCATTGCTAAAAGCTGTTGGTTAGTATTCAGCAGTGAGTAGCGGGTGATGTGTCCAGTTGCGACAGTAGTTCTTCGCGACGTCCTTTGAGTTAGTAGCGATCGCTGCTTTGGCTTAGTGAGAGATCTGTTGCAAGATCTGTTTTGCGAGCGGGAATATCAGTTGCGATAGTTTAAGTTGTCGATGGAGCTGTTTCCAGTTTCTGTCTGCAGTGAGATTTAATGGAGAGCTTGGATTTGTTCTCTATCATTGTTCCCGACAGTTAGAATATTTTCCCTATTTCCAAATTCTGTCGCGATACCCTAGCTACTGTTCCCCGAACCTTATCTTCTTCGATTTTCGGCGGTAGGCAACTCCGACGAAGGCGATAGTGGTAGCGTTGGACTCCTCTTGCTGAGATGCTTCATTTGGATAATGTTTTCGAACGTTTGCTTGAAGCTGGTGAGGTGTGCGACGACATATCCCTTGTGTATTCTGTTGGCATAAGCATCGGATTTCGCTCCTAGCTTTTTGGGGTAAGTTCAGCTCCTACCTTTAAGCTTGTTAGAGCTTTCTGTGGTGTTTGATGTGGTAGGATAGCGCTGGTTGAGTGTAGCTCCCGGCTGTTGCTTTTCTGTGCTTCGGTCTTTGAGCAGTTGTTGTGTTGGCGTTGGGCAGGTGGTGGATCTGCGTCATTGTGGCAATCTGATTTGTTGTAATTATAGCTCGGAAGACTTGAGGTACGGATGTGAGCTTGTTTACAGCTTCGGATTGAGCATGGATTATATGCTTGCTTGCTGTGTATGCTCTGTGCTGTTATTACTTGTGTCTGTGTAATAATATCAGCTGTTGCATTTGCATACACGCATATTGCTGTCGAGCCATGTTTTGCTAGCTATGCCTGTTCAGTTGAATTGTGAGTACCAGGATGCTATGTTCAAGGACGAGCGGGTAGATCCCGTATACCTTGGGGGCTGAGCGGGTAACTCCCGTACCTCAATCTCCCTGCTGGGTTTGTTAGCTTCTATGAGCGGAGTGGGTAGCTCCCACATCTCATGAGAGAGCAACAGCAGGTGGAGCTGGTTGTTAGCATCTGGTATGGTGTATTGGAGATGAGTGGGTAGCTCCCATGTGCTCAGTATACCCGTGGCCACTACTGATTGTTCCTTTGATCAGACCTTGCTGTTGAGCTGTTGTTGAGATCCTTTGGCTCCCTGCTTTCGGTTGTAGCCTTGATCCCTTGCATAGCATGTGCATTTTTATCTGTGTTTTCCTTATGCAGTTTATGCTGCTCTCCGCACTAAGGGTTTGACCCCGAGGTCCCTCTGGGGCTGGTGTTGTTGCCTGTGTATTGTTTTCAGGTTTCACTGCTGTTCGTGGCTTTGACCCAACTGGAGGTGCCCCAGGAGGTGGATAGAGTGTCCCAGTTAGCGTATAACATATATGTACTAGTACTGTTAGCCGGGGAATGTCCTGTGCTTGTGGGATTGTGTTATCCGTTGTAGTACTGGTAATTGTGTTTGTATAAATGTTGTACTGTTGTATCGTGTATTTGTAAACTGGGACATTTTAAGTATGATTGTATTTTAAATTATATGTTTTAAAACCGTCAGGCCAAAGCGAAAATTTTAAGCCACTTTTTGTATGCTTCCGCTATGTTTGCGTGGTTTAACTCTGAGTAGAGCACGAGGCCTGACATCGGCCACTTCCACCAGAACCGCCTCCACCACCTCCTCTGTTTGCATTACCCCCACTGGGTCTATTTGGATCATCGGGAGGCGGTTGAGGTTGGCGGCTGCTACTTTCTTCCCCTTTTTTGTCATTCACGATTAATATAGGCAACAAGTTCACCCAACTGAGAAGAAAGATTATTATAATTTTCCTGTGCCTGTGCACGGAAATCCAGCTGTTCGCTTCGAAGAGTATCAAGCCTTTCATCCATGTCTTTTATGATAGCCTTTTGCTCTTTTGCCTCTTTGTGAGCATCCGCTTGGTCTGTCGTTAAAATGGCAGTTTGAGTACGGACAGCTTTTAGGCCAAGCGAGAGGACATTTGTGTCACTATGAGCTTCCTGACGTATGACTGTGATCAAACGGTGAAAGACTTGATCCAGCTGATAAAAAGCGTCAAGAATGGTCTTCTCAAGCTGTTTGATTTTGTCAAGAACATCGTTATGAGAATCATCCAATCTCCTAGATTCCTTCGATTGAACAGAGATAATGCGAGACATAGAAGTCCGTAGATCATTAAAGGAATCTGAGACACCAGGTGGAAAGGAAAACTGAGCAGTAGCAGGGGTAGATCCAACAGTAGTTGTGGCAAACACTTCTTCATCTATAGGAGTGCGGAGATGAAAATCTAGCTGGTTACTGCTTGATGAGAGAGACTGAGGCGATGGAAAACGATAGACTGAAGAAACATCAGAGGAAACTAACTCTACTTCTGGTAGGCACGGCAAAATTGGCTTAGCAACAGAATCACTGAAATATTCAACAAAATTGTTTATATCTGTGCCTTGCTGAAGAACGTCGCAAAAACCAGTCGGAACCTTCTCAAGGATATCCACTACTGAACTCTTAACAACAAGATCCCTGCAAGGATTGACAGAGCCAACTGGGCGCAGACAACCAAACATATTGTAATGAATATTATCTTTACACACTCTGAACTATCCCCACGTTTTGATTAAAGACGGCGCTGCTCCCCAATATTGGTCAGGCTCGATAAAGTAGCAGTGAGGAGCAAGACAAGCTTCAGTAGCTTTTTGCGGCAGCGCTCTTCTATTTACAAAAAGAGACAATCTACATCTGCTTTTCAAAAGTTCATTACCCTGCAGAGGTGTCCGGATTCCATTGATTAACACCGTCGGCCTTACCCAGTAGGTGGACTTGGCCAAGGAATAAAATTGTGCAAGAACGACACCACTGCTATCAGCAGAATCATCAAGGGATTTGGAAGAACATGGTCGGGCCGCTATCAATCCGTGCTCTTTCTCTTGCACCAACAGTGCATCCAGAGATTGAAGATGAGCAGCAGAGAGTAAGTCAATGATTTGGGAAGTCATGGCTGTCCACGGTGGCGCAAAATATTTCCTATGAGATTCCAAAAATTTCCGTAGAAGCATTTTTCTGTATTTGACAATTTTGTACATTCGTCGCTTAACTGCAGTCTCCAGAGAGGTTTTTTCTGCCCAATTCATCATAAGCTTCTCCTTTGCGGCTATTACTTTGACTGATTCTAAATCAAGTAATTGGCTGAGACTAAAAGAGTGAAAGAAAGAAACAACATCCTGTACAACCTGTTCATGTAGCTGTACAAGAAATTCTACATCTCCACAGATCAGATGAACCATCTCTCTGGCCGGATTTCCTTTCACAACATCATCTGCTTCCAAAGGCTTCTTTCCTTTGTCATGAGCAGAGATCTTTGGGAGACTGGCATAGTACCAGTCTGTGTCTTGGAATTCGTGTATTTCTACTGTAAGACCAAATTTAATCTTTGTCACTTCAGCAGCAGTGACTGAATGAAGCATCATGTCATCAGAAATTTGCATCAGCAAGTCATCAAGAGACATGAACTCTTCGTCAGTTGGCTTGGTGCTTAAAAATCCTTCATTTTTCTTTCCAAGCACAAGATCCTCACTAGCTCCAAAGTCCGCATCCTTTTCTTTCTCAGCTGATCGCTGTACTGGATGTTTCTCAACAACTTTTTCTGGTTCGCCATCAGTGTCACTGGCAGTGTCAACTCTCATGTTGGCATCACTGGCAATAAATTCCTCGTAGGATAGATTAAGCCATTGCTCCATTTCATCAGCTTTTGGAGCTACCGGACTCCCAACATCTGTATCCAATTGATCATATTCTGTAATTACTTGCTTAATGATGGTGTCGACATCATCAGCAGATGTTGATCAACAGTTTGGAGAGGCTCAGCATCTAGTGCTACTGAGACTAGCTTTAGCTTCGCCTTTGAAGGAGCTGCTTTCCCTTCAATGTTCGCTTCTTTTTCACTACCTTCTCATCAATAGCAACAGCATGCCTATTTTGTGACACAGCCCTTTTCACGGGTGCTTTCTTCACCCGAGATTTTCCTGCCAATCCCTCCACATTTTCAATTGCAATCTTGTCGTTGATGGAAATATATCTCCCAACGGTTTTGGCAGTCAGAATTTTCAGTGGAGGGAACTCCTCAGCGTCTCCCAACTCCAAATATGGTATGTTTTTCAACAGAATACAGATATTGACAGCATATCCTATGGCTTGCCTCGTCTCTGGAGTCACCATATCCTTGAAGATTTTGAAGAGCAATCTTCCCCAGTTCACAGAAACACCCCCAAAAATATCAGTAATCAAGAGAAACCGTTCATGAGTCACGGCATCAAAGGAACCCGCTTTTACAGTAATCGATTTTGCCACGATATCACTTAGAAGCCTGTACTCAATCTTCAATTCCCGCTTCTTGCAGGAAGTAGACAGCTTGTAACGCCCCAAAATCCATAAGACCACAAATTCTAAATCCTTATAATTTTAGAACCAATTTATAATTTCAGATTTCAGCATTGTTTATTTGTTCGAATAGCTGATTTCTCATTTTCAGATTTCATAAGGTGCAGAGATCCGATCAGCTGTCACCCGAGCATGGCTAAGCAATTTTCAAACTTTACAAATAAAATCATGTTGGATGGGGGAATGGTTAAGTTTGAGATTTTGGGTAGTACTTTTACAAATCAAAATATTTACAGGGAATTTTAAGTAAAATTTTCTGAAGTACGCATGGTTTACCATGCCTACTCAAGTATTTCTCCCTGTTTCAAATCAGAACCCCATGCCGTTGTCCTTGTGAGCTATAAGTTCATTCCTTTGCAAGAAAATGCTCATTTTTGCATCAAAGAAAATAGGAAGGTTATCGTCGCGCTCGGGAGGACTCTCTGTTCATGACCTGCTGCATCTCGTGATTTCTTCTTAGTGAGGCAAGTTCTGAAGTACGCATGGTTTACCATGCCTACTCAAGTATTTCTCCCTGTTTCAAATCAGAACCCCATGCCGTTGTCCTTGTGAGCTATAAGTTCATTCCTTTGCAAGAAAATGCTCATTTTTGCATCAAAGAAAATAGGAAGGTTATCGTCGCGCTCGGGAGGACTCTCTGTTCATGACCTGCTGCATCTCGTGATTTCTTCTTAGTGAGGCAAGTAAATCTGATTCTTGCTACGCCATGAAAGCATATGTATTGTTCTCGTTTCGTTTCATGATTCTTGCCTAAGTTATGTTTAATATCAGCCTTTGTTCATGTTCTGCTGATATTGATATGAATGTTTAAATTTTGGGTTCACAGTGGGTTATGTTGGAACTCAAAAATGTGTTTTCGAAGTTGACGTTGAAGATGTTGATGTTATTTTAAACCCTGAGCATTTCAGGTTTCTATTTCATCGTAAAGTTGCAAAGTCCTTCTTTTTCTTCTGGTAGATGGTATCATCGGAAGTTGACGCTATGTAATCGGAGTTGCTAATTGAATCAGTAGTTAAGTCTGGTTTGATAGGCGATAAATGGTAACGTAGTTGTTGATTGAGATGATGCGGTACTACGTTCGTAATCAGTAGTTCCCATTTCAGCAGTCACCCTTGTGTTGAACATAGTCCTAAGTGTTGTGTTCAGTTGTTGAGTCTTGCGACTGGTTTACTGTTGCTTGCGACTGGTTGCTTGGACTGGTTTGCTGTTGCTTGCGACTTGTTTGCTTGCTACTGATTTACAGTTTCTTGCTACTGGTTTGCTTGCGACTGGTTTACTGTTGCTTGCGACTGGTTTGCTTGCGACTGGTTTGCTTGTGACTGATTTACTTTTGCTTCCGTCTGGTATTGTTTCTTGCGACTGGTTCATGTACCTTGCGTCTGGTATTGTGTCTTGCGACTGGTTCCTGTACCTTGCATCTGGTATTGTGTTTTGCGACTGGTTCCTGTGTCTTGCGACTGATTCATATATATATCCAATGTCTGAATTTTCTTACCAACGACTAATTTCCTATGTCTCAACTGGATTCTCAGTGAAAAATGTTTTGATGGAAAATGATTTAAAATGAAGTGAACCCTGATGTTAATATCTGATTCCGTTCAGTAGATGTTTAAAGGAAGAAAATGTTCAGACTTTAGGATTTATGGCAAAGATAACAGACGGTCCAAATTGGAAGGGCGAGCAGCAGACGAGAGGGTCGTTTGCCCTTCATATTGGGTGAGATTTCACCATATTGTAACTGATATCAGTAGTCATTCGATCGAGTGCAACGGGACCTAAGTAGAGCTTCTGAGCCATAAGTCTAATGAAAGTGATAACGCTGGGATTTGATTTTTTTCCCAGAACAGACGTTTACGACGAACGATGTTTTATGACATCCTTTAAACTATGATGTTTTATGTAGTGTAGTACGCCTGCATATATTGTGCTTTGTTACTCTCAGCTTTGCTTGCTGAGACCCTAGGCTCACTAGCTTTCTTGGTGCAGGTGAGTCCGCGCCGGAGCAGATGGGAGGTGGAGTTTGAACCAGTAGCGACGTGCTAGTGTTTATCGAAGGCCTGCGTTTCCGTGATGTTCATTTTGTATTTTGCTGTTTTTGTTGTCTTTGATCTTAGTCAAATCTGTATTGAGATCCGTTAAAACAAAGATGAATTCCAATAGAGTTCAGTAGTTGTAATATCGCGACTTCACATTTTGTACTTCTAAATTGTAATGAAATTTGATTTTTATTTTCTTGGCGGCGACGGTTGTACTTTGATTTTATTTTGAGCAAGGAAATATAGCTTTATTAATTTATTATTTCAGCCCCTTTATTTCCTTTTCATTCCTTTTTCCTTGATTGCGTGGCTCCCATGGGGTTGGGTGTCACAAACATGGTATCAGAGCATGGTACAGAGATAAACACACGTACTCCTTGCTGGAACAGATTTCATCGACCGTCTCTTCGGGGAAGTGAGTTTTCTTTTATGTTTTAGAGCATGTATTTTTTATTCTTGCATGTTCTGATGTTCTTATGTGGTGGATTACGGGCTATAGATTAAGATGTCTGGCCGGGGAATAGGGAGGAGGAATGCCCCTAAATATGAACCCAGTCCTGATAGTAACGCTAGTATTGCCCAACTTCTAAGGTTGCTGGAAGAACAACAGGGGAGAGGCAATGGTAAATCCTCCAATAGTAGAGGACCTAGCAATGATAACCCTCAAGAACGATTTCGAAGACATAAGCCAAGGGAGTTTAGTGGCATCACAGATCCGTTCGTCGTCGAAAGCTGGATTAAATCAATGGAGGTGATATTTGAGTATCTTCAGACTCCAGACATAGAAAGATCCAGAAGTGCGATCTACATGTTGAGGGATGATGCAATGCTCTGGTGGGAATGAGCAAAGTTAACCGTAGATGTGACAAATCTCCCCTGGGAGGAATTCAAGCTGGTGTTCTTTGAACAGTATTTACAGAGGATAAGAGGTCCGAATTGAAAAGAGATTTCTTGATGATCAAGCAAGGGGACATGACTGTCTAGGAATAAGTTCGAAAGTTTGAACGAGGGTGTTATTTTGTACCGCTGATTGGAGCTGATCCTAATGAGAAATTACGACATTTGTCGATGGATTAAAACCAGCGCTCAGGCATGATGTGGAGCTGATCCTAATGAGAAATTACGACATTTGTCGATGGATTAAAACCAGCGCTCAGGCATGATGTGAGGCTGGTAGAACAAAAAGATTATCGAGGAGCGGTGGACAAGGCTCTAAGAGCTGATGAAGATTGGAAAGCTGTTGTGGAAGAGCGACAGCTGAAGAGACAGACCTTTCAACAGAAAGACCAGTGACCACCCAAGAATCCATATAAGAATCAACAGCGGTCGCAGGAACAGAAGCCTCAGGAGCAGAAATCTTTGGTTGTGCAACCCATTAGCACGGTTTCAGTAGTCGGCAGTAGACCTCAGTGCCCCAAGTGCCAGAAGAACCACCTTGGTCCTTGTAGAAAGGGACAGAATGTTTGTTACAGATGTGGATTTCCAGGGCATGTTATTAAGGACTGCCCGAAGACGAAACAGTTGGTGACCAGTAGAGCTTACGTCATGACAACTGAGTAAGCCAATCCAGACTCTATAGTGGCTACGGGTAAGATCTTGATCGCTGGAATTCCCTCTTTAGCTCTGATAGATTCAGGCGCTACTCATTCATTTATAGCAGCAGATTTTGCTAAGAAATTACCTGTTAGACCAGACCAGGTGAGTATAGGATTTTGCATAACAGTGCCCTCTGGGAAACAGCTGGTATCCCATAACTTGTTTCGTGAATTAGAACTTACACTTCAAGGGCATTCATTTACTGCTGATTTAATTGTTTTACCGATGCCTGAGTTTGATCTAATTCTAGGAATGGATTGGTTGATTAAATACGGAGTCGTGATAGATTTCAAGCTTAGAACCGTAGTGGTGAAACCTCCAAGAGGAGACTGGTTCGCGTTCGAGGCTGGTCAGATGTGTAAAATCCCTCAAATTATTTCAGCTCTCAAGGCGCAGAGTTGTTTGAGGAAAGGAGGATTAGGATTTTTGATAAGTCTATCGTCTTTAGTACCTACCAGTAAACCTCCACTTCCAGATGTTGAGGTAGTGAACGAATTCCCCGAGGTTTTTCCAGAAGACATATGCGGACTGCCACCTGATAGGGAATTGGAATTCACAATTGATTTAGTGCCAGGAGAAGCACTAGTTTCTAGACCACCTTATCGTCTTGCTCCATCAGAAATGAAAGAATTAAAAGAGCAAATACAAGAGCTCTGGACAAGGGTTTTAATCGACCAAGTACATCACCATGGGGAGCCCCTGTTTTGTTCGTCAAGAAGAAGGACGGGAGTCTAAGGCTGTGTATAGACTATAGAGAGTTGAATAAGTTAAGATTAAGAATAAGTATCCCTTGCCTAGAATTGAGGATCTGTTTGATCAGTTGAAGGGATCGGTAGTTTTCTCTAAGATTGATTTGAGGTCTGGTTATCATCAATTAAAGATAAAACCAGCAGAAGTTTACAAAACAGCGTTTAGAACACGATATGGTCATTATGAAATTTTGGTAATGCCCTTCGGACTTACTAACGCCCCCTCAGCTTTTATGGACTTGATGAATAGAGTTTTCCAACCCATTTTAGATCACTTTGTAGTTGTGTTTATTGACGATATTTTGGTATAATCCAAGAATAGACTAGAGCACGCAAACCACCTAATAACGGTGCTTCAGATTTTGAAAGACAAGCAGCTGTTCGCCAAGTTTAGCAAGTGTGACTTTTGGCTGGAAAAGGTTTCTTTTCTCGGGCATATTATATCCAAAGATGGATTGGAAGTAGACCCAGCGAAGGTGGAAGCCGTTCGCGATTGGGGGGGTACCAACCTCTGTTTTTGAAGTTAGGAGTTTTCTGGGGTTAGCGGGATATTACAGGCGCTTTATTAAGGGATTTTCGAAAATGTCTGTTCCCTTAACATCGCTGACTAGAAAGTTGAGCAAATTTGAATGGACCCCCGACTGCCAAGTCAGCTTTGAGCAATTGAAGAAGGCGTTGATTGAAGCTCCTGTGCTAACTACGCCGTCTGATCAGGGGAAATTTATCATTTATACAGATGCGTCGAAATTGGGATTAGGAGCTGGTTTGATGCAAGATCATAGAGTAATTTCATACGCTTCTCGACAGCTGAAAAATCACAAAAAGAATTATCCCACTCACGACTTGGAGCTGGAAGCAGTTGTATTTGCCTTAAAGATTTGGAGGCATTACTTGTATGGGGAGAAGTGTGTGATATTCACAGATCATTAAAGTCTGAAATATTTCTTCACCCAAAAAGAATTAAACATGAGGCAGAGGAGATGGCTAGAGTTGGTGAAAGATTATGACTGCACGATCAGCTATCATCCAGGCAGGGCTAACGTGGTTGCTGACGCTTTAAGTAGAAAGTCTGTTGGTCTAGCACAACTCATCATCCGAAAACCATTGGCATCTAATATTGAGAAGTTTGGTTTAGAGCTGGTACCCAGCAGCTGCAATTCAGTCGTAGCTGATACCTCAGTAAGATCAAATTTGTTGGACCAAATTCGTGAGGGTCAGCTGAGGGATGAGAAACTACAGAAGTGGGTTAAACAAGATAGGGAATGAGGCGGCAGCCTCTATTTTTCAGACGGTAGCGTAATTAGATTTCAAGGAAGAATTTGGGTGCCGCAAGTGGATACTTTGAGATCAGATTTGATGGAAGAAGCCCATACAGCCCCATACTCTGTGCATCCAGGGAGTACTAAAATTTATAATGACCTCCAGAAGTTGTACAAGTGGCCAGGGATGAAACGAGACATCGCCATATTTTTCTCAGAATGTTTAACTTGTCAGATGGTGAAGGCTGAACACCAAAGACCAGCTTGGTTGTTGAAGCCATTGCCCATTCCAGAGTGGAAGTGGGAATGTATTGCCATGGATTTTGTGATTGGTTTGCCTCGAACTGCTCAAGGTTATAATTCTATTTGGGTTATTGTAGATAGACTTACGAAATCTGCTTCCTTCCTGCCGGTGAAGAAAACCTACGACGTGAGTAGGTATGAAGAGTTGTATGTGAAAGAAATCACCAGACTTCACGGTGTTCCATTGTAGATTGTGTCTGATAGGGATTCAAAGTTCACATCTGCATTTTGGAAAAGTCTGCATCGAGCTTTGGGAACAAATTTGACATTCAGTACAGCCTTTCACCCCCAAACCGATGGACAATCAGAAAGAGTGATCCAAATTTTATAGGATTTACTCAGAGCATGTATTATAGATTTCTCAGAAAGTTGGGATTTGAAACTACCGTTGGTGGAATTTGCATATAACAACAGTTTCCAAGATTCCATCCAGATGGCGCCATATGAAGCTCTATATGGACGTAAATGTAGAACGCCTCTTCATTGGGATGAGATAGGAGAGCGAGATGGACTAGGACCAGATCTGGTAGAACAGACGATGAATGTTGTTAGAAAAATAAAGGAAAGGATGAGAACATCTCAAAGTAGACAAAATAGCTATGCAGACAATAGATGAAGGGAACTAAGTTTTGACGTTGGTGATCACGTCTTTTTGAAAGTATCTCCAATGAAGGGAGTGATGCGTTTTGGAAAGAAGGGAAAACTGAGTCATAGATACATAGGTCCCTACGAAATTCTGGACAGAGTAGGAACATTGGCCTATAGGATTGCACTGCCGCCTCATCTATCTTCAGTGCATAATGTATTTCATGTATCAGCTTTAAGGAAGTATGTTCCCCGTCCATCGCACATATTGACCTCTGAACCAGTTCATTTAGCACCAGATTTGAGCTATGAAGAAAAATCTGAGAAGATCCTTCTTAGGGAGACATTGGCCTATAGGATTGCACTGCCGCCTCATCTATCTTCAGTGCATAATGTATTTCATGTATCAGCTTTAAGGAAGTATGTTCCCCGTCCATCGCACATATTGACCTCTGAACCAGTTCATTTAGCACCAGATTTGAGCTATGAAGAAAAATCTGAGAAGATCCTTCTTAGGGAGATTAGAAAACTGAGGAACCGTAACATTCCCATGGTTAAAGTTCAGTGGTCAAATCAAACCGAACGAGAAGCTACGTGGGAAACGGAAGCTAGTATGCATAGTCGTTACCCAGATTTGTTCGGTAAGTAAATTTCGAGGACGAAATTTTTATAAGGTGGTAGAATTGTAACGCCCCAAAATCCATAAGACCACAAATTCTAAATCCTTATAATTTGAGAACCCATTTCTAATTTCAGATTTCAGCATTGTTTATTTGTTCGAATAGCTGATTTATCATTTTCAGATTTCATAAGGTGTAGAGATCCGTTCAGCTGTCACCCGAGCATGGCTAAGCTATTTTCAAACTTTACAAATAAAATTATGTTGGATGGGGGAATGGTTAAGTTTCAGATTTTGGGTAGTACTTTTACAAATCAAAATATTGACAGGGAATTTTAAGTAAAATTTTCTGAAGTACGCATGGTTTACCATGCCTACTCAAGTATTTCTCCCTGTTGCAAATCAGACCCCCATGCCATTGTCCTTGTGAGCTATAAGTTCATTCCTTTGCAAGAAAATACTCATTTTTGCATCAAAGAAAATAGGAAGCTTATTGTCACGCTCGGGAGGACTCTCTGTTCGTTACCTGCTGCATCTCGTGATTTCTTCTTATTGAGGCAAGTAAATCTGATTCTTGCTACTCCATGAAATCATATGTATTGTTCTCGTTTCGTTTCATGATTCTTGCCTAAGTTATGTTTAATATAAGCCTTTGTTCATGTTCTGCTGATATTGATATGAATGTTTAATGTTCGGGTTCACAGTGGGTTATGTTGGAACTCAAAAATGTGTTTTCGAAGTTGACGTTGAAGATGTTGATGTTATTTTAAAAGTTGAGCATTCCAGGTTTCTATTTCATCGTAAAGTTGCAAATACCATCTTTTTCTTCTGGTATATGGTATCATCGGAAGTTGACGCCATGTAATCGGAGTTGATAATTGAATCAGTAGTTAGTCTGGTTTGATAGGCGATAATTGGTAACGTAGTTTTTGATTGAGATGCGGTACTACGTTCGTAATCAGTAGTTCCCATTTCAGCAGTCACCCTTGTGTTGAACATATTCCTAAGTGTTGTGTTCAGTCGTTGAGTCTTGCGACTTGTTTACGGTTTCTTGCGACTGGTTTGCTGTTGCTTGCGACTGATTTACTGTTGCTTGCAACTGGTTTGCTTGCGACTGGTTTGCTGTTGCTTGCGACTAGTTTGCTTGCGACTGATTTACTGTTGCTTGCATCTGGTATTGTGTCTTGCGACTGGTTCGTGTACCTTGCGTCTGGTATTGTGTCTTGCGACTGGTTCCTATGTCTTGCGACTGATTCATATATATATCCAATGTCTGAATTTTCTTACCAACGACTAATTTCCTACGTCTCAACTGGGTGCTCAGTGAAAAATGTTTTGATGGAAAATGATTTAAAATAAAGTGAACCCTGATGTTAAGATCTGATTCCGTTCAGTAGATGTTTAAAGGAAGAAAATGTTCAGACTTTAGGATTTATGGCAAAGATAACAGACGGTCCAAATTGGAAGGGCGAGCACCTGACGAGAGGGTCGGTTGCCCCTTCATATTGGGTGAGATTTCACCATATTGTAACTGATATCAGTAGTAATTCTATTGAGTGCAACGGGACCTAAGTAGAGCTTCTAAGTCTAATGAAAATGATAACGCTGGGATTTGATTTTATTCCCAGAACAGACGTTTACGACGAACGATGTTTTATGACTTCCTTTAAACTATGATGTTTTATGTAGTGTAGTGTGCCTGCATATATTGTGCTTTGTTACTCTCAGATTTGCTTGCTGAGCCCCTAGGCTCACTAGCTTTCTTGGTGCAGGTGAGTCCGCGCCGGAGCAGATGGGAGGTGGAGTTTGAACCTATAGCGGCGTGCTAGTGTTTATCGAAGGCCTGCGTTTCCGTGATGTTCATTTTGTATTTTGCTGTTTTTGTTGTCTTTGATCTTAGTCAAATCAGTATTGAGATCCGTTACAACAAAGATGAATTCAAATAGAGTTCAGTAGTTGTAATATCGCGACTTCGCATTTTGTACTTCGAAATTGTAATGAAATCTGATTTTAATTTCTTGGCGCCAACGGTTGTACTTTGATTTTATTTTGAGCAAGGCAATACAGCTTGCTTAATTTATTATTTCAGCCCCTCTATTTCCTTTTCATTCTTTTTTCCTTGATTCCGTGGCTCCCATGGGGTTGGGTGTCACACAGCTGCTCACCGGTAAATGAAAACTCAGTTCTAGCATCAAAAATCAAGTCCTTCGGTACCTCATTGATATCTATCAACCCTTCCACCGGCAGTTGAAAAGTCCGGGAAAAAATTTCTTCAGAGATTTCCACCAGCTTCCCTTGAACTGTACTAACAACTTTATCATCTTGTAAGGAGCCGTTGTGATAAAATTCGATCAGAGCGGATTCAAAAATATCGGACATACAGCCCATAAAACCATTCAAACCAGATGCCACAAGGGCTTCAAACATAGCTACCATTTCGGAGTTGTCCATGGCAAGGACAGAGGCAAAGTGAACCTGGTTGGTGTTGCTAACACGTGAAGATGCTATTGCTGATAGAGTAACGAACGAGAGACTTCCTGAAATAAGAGTAACATGCAAACAAAACACATAGAGAGCTATAGAAAAAAAAAGCTTAAGGTAAGTGAAAGGTTAAACAGAAAACGCCGTAATATATTCAAGGAATGCAAGAAGGTACTAGAGAGAGAAAATGTGGATGTGACGTTTCGCATGATGACAACAACGTGTCAATCATACGACAGCGCGATAAAGCTAACACGTGAAGATGCTATTGCTGATAGAGTAACGAACGAGAGACTTCCTGAAATAAGAGTAACATAGACAAACAAAACACATAGAGAGCTAATAGAAAAAAAAAGCTTAAGGTAAGTGAAAGGTTAAACAGAAAACGCCGTAATATATTCAAGGAATGCAAGAAGGTACTAGAGAGAGAAAATGTGGATGTGACGTTTCGCATGATGACAACAACGTGTCAATCATACGACAGCGCGATAAATTTTGGAAATGATTTTTAAAAGATTTTGACAAAATCTCGAAATAATTTTAAAGATATTTTAAAAAGGATTTTGAATTTTGACCGCGAGGGTAAAAATGTAAAAGATAATTGGCGCCAGATGCTCAACACGTCACAACCTTAAGATCTATTTACTGTATCAGCAGGGGTGTTGCAAGATCGGATTCTGGATAAGTATCAACTGTGTATATGTGACATCTGAGTGTATCTAGATCTCACATATTCAGTTGAATCAGCATTTATTACTTCAGATCTCTCGTTCCCCCTAAAGCTGACATCTCCCAAGTCTGATATTTTATCAAACCTGAATTCCACGATGTTCCCCCTGAACAGTAGACTCAGATTTGACAAAATTAGAAGTTGTTCAACATTAAAGTTGTTAGCACAAAGACAATTAAGGCAGTTCTAAGAGACCCAATATATTTCTAAAATAAGAAAACTTAGCGTCAGGTAGGGGCTTTGTAAAGATGTCAGCAACTTGCTGCTCAGTCGACACATACTCCAGCTTGACGACTTTCTTTAGCACATGGTCCCATTTAAAATGATGCCTGATGTCTGTGTTCTTTGTCCTTGAATGCAGTACTGGATTTTGGGTGATCGCGATGGCACTGGTGTTGTCACAGAGAATGGGCACTTCAGAAGCATCAATGCCATAGTCCTTCAGCTGGTGTTGAATCCATAAGATCTGAGCACAACAGCTTCCTGCTGCTAGGTACTCTGCTTCATCAGTGGACGTTGCAATGGATGTCTGCTTCTTACAAAACCAGGAAATCAGTCGATCTCCTAAGAATTGACAAGTACCGCTTGTGCTTTTACGATCAATCATACATCCTGCGTAATCTGCATCACTATAACCGATTAGGTGAAAGCCTGAGTCTTTGGGATACCAAAGAGCCACATTGGATGTTCCTTTCAAATATTTTGAAATCCTTTTCACAGCAATATAATGTGACTGTTTAGGCTCTGCTTGAAATCTAGCACACATACAGACAGCAAACATGATGTCCGGTCTGCAGTTAAGTATAGCAAAGAGCAAATTATACCGCGATAAAGAGATACCTCAATGGCAGTACCAGCTTCGTCTTTGTCAAGTTTAATTGAGGAGCTCATTGGGGTCGCAGCTGCTGAGCAATTGTCCATGAAAAATTTCTTCAGCAGTTCTTTCGTGTATTTAGCTTGGTTAATGAAGATTCCATTTTCCAGCTGTCGAACTTGTAAACCCAGAAAGAACGTTAGCTCGCCCATCATGCTCATATCAAATTTGTCCTGCATCAGCTTAAAGAACTTTTGACACAATTTGGTGTTAGTTGACCCAAAAATAATATCATCAACATAGATTTGTACCAATAAAACATGATCAGCTTTTACGAATTTAAACAGTGTCTTCTCAACTGTGCCTATAGTGAAATCATGCTCGATTAAGAATTTGTACAGTGTATCATACCAAGCTCTTGGGTGCTTGATTCAACCCATACAGAGCTCTATCCAATTTATAGACGTGGTTTGGATATGTATGATCTACGAAGCCAGGAGGTTGTGCAACATACACTTCCTCTGTTAAGATGCCATTGAGAAATGCACTTTTAACATCCATTTGAAATTCTTTAAAATCTTTGAATGCAGCATATGCAAGAAACATGCGAATGGCTTCTAATCTGGCTACAGGGGCAAAGGTTTCATCAAAATTTATTTCTTCCATTTGTCTAAATCCCTGAGCTACCAGTCTATCTTTATTTCTCGTTACTATTCCATCTTCATTCAGTTTGTTCCTAAAGACCCACTGTGTTCCTAAAGACCCACCGTGTTCCTATGACTGAATGATTTGAAGGTCTAGGTACAAGTTGCCATACGTTATTTCTCTTAAACTGATTTAATTCCTCCTGCATAGCTTCTACCCAGCTTGGGTCTGCTAAGGTTTCATCTATTTGCTTAGGTTCTATATGCGAGACGAAAGCTGAATCGAAATGATCATGTAATAGTTGGCTTCGTGTGCGAACAAGAGATTCGATGTTACCTATGACCTGCTCAGGTGGATGTTTCTATTCCACCGGAGATCAAGTCCAATTGGATTTGCTCCTTGTTCTGCTTGGATTTCTTGCTGGATAGTCACTTCTGGATTTTCTGACACCAATTGATGATTAGCGTTGCTGGTTTGTGCGTCAGATTTTGGCTAGATACCGGACTTGATATGAAAGTCTCGCAACTGGTGCTTCAGATGTTAACCTATGACCTGCTCAGGTGGATGTTTCTATCCACCGGAGATCAAGTCCAATTGGATTTGCTCCTTGTTCTGCTTGGATTTCTTGCTGGATAGTCACTTCTGGATTTTCTGACACCAATTGATGATTAGCGTTGCTGGTTTGTGCGTCAGATTTTGGTCTAGAGTACCACTTGATATGAAGTACTCGCAACTGGTGCTTCAGATGTTGGTCTTTGTGTGGCAAGATCTGTTTGTGCAACATCTGCTTGAGCACCATCTGTTAGCATCTTATGCATTTGTC
This sequence comes from Dorcoceras hygrometricum, assembly GCA_001598015.1. Classification (NCBI taxonomy): domain Eukaryota; kingdom Viridiplantae; phylum Streptophyta; class Magnoliopsida; order Lamiales; family Gesneriaceae; genus Dorcoceras; species Dorcoceras hygrometricum. The sequence continues at coordinate 158,366 of KQ989572.1, read as the reverse complement.
GCTTGAGCTCCAGCAGCAGGCACACTAGGTAAGATCTGATCCTACGTTGAGTCAACGTTAGTCAAATCGATGACTACTGCATTTGGTTTACCTGCCAGATCTTGTTGTGCATTGTTGCGTGGTGTGTCCAGTGCTGGTTCCATCTCTGCTGAGTGTCTATGTGGTGTCACGTCATCATCTGAGTCATCAATGCTGGATGATTCTAGACGTGTACATAAGTCATTAAGGCTCGAGTTGAGTTAGATCTAAAACTTGTCTCATCAAAGACAACATGCGCTGACTCTTCAACAGTTAGACTTCTATTGTTGAATACACGATAAGTCTTTCTCACTGCTGAATAACCTAGAAAGATACCTGCATCAGATTTTGCATCAAAAGCTGTTAGGTACTTTCTGCATTATTATGAATGAAACATCTACACCCAAACACCCTGAAACATAAAATATCAGGTTTCTTGCCACTCCAGATCTCATATGGGATTTTACCGTGAAACTTATTAATCAAAGATCATTTTTGAGTGTAGCAAGCTGTGTTAACTGCTTCTGCCCAAAATTTTTGTGAAATACCAGAATAAGCAATAATAGATCTAGCAGCTTCTTTTAAAGTACGATTTCTCCTCTCAGCAAGCCCGTTCTGCTGAGGAGTTCTAGCTGCTGAAAGCTCATGCTTTATCCCAATGTCTTCTAGATAAGAAGTTAATTTATCATTTAAAAATTCAGTACCACGATCACTTCTTATCCTGTTGACTGTACAAGATCTATCATTTTGCAAACGTTTTAAAAGGCGTATCAGTTGTTCAGCGGTATCAGATTTTGCCTTTAAAAATAACACCCAAGTAAATTTTGTAAAATCATTAATAGCAACAAGGGTGTAGTTCGTTCCCCCTAAGCTAGTTACGGGAATAGGACCAAAGAGATCCATATATAAAAGCTCTAAGTTTCGAGAAGAACGTTTTACCGCCTTTCTTTTTAAAAGTAGATTTGATTTGTTTACCAAGCTGACATGCGGCACAAATCTTGTCCTTAGAAAATTTATTTTGGGCAGACAAGAAACCATCTCATGCTGACTCAAATGAGCAAGAGTTTTAAAGTTTAGATGGTTCTTCGCTGATTCCACAATCAGCTCTTGGAAGAGTTGGCTGTTAAAAAAATTTGTTTAGATCCATGGGTTCTGACCAATTGATAATGTAGGTATTCCCCGATCTTTTACCTAACAATACAGTCAGTCCATCTGGACTCTGAACTGTGCATGTGTGTTGTTGAAAATTAACTATGTAACCCTTGTCACATAGCTGACTGATGCTAATCAAATTGTAACGCAAGTTATCAACAATTAAAACATCAGATATTGATATGTTATCGTGGATAAGCTACCCTTACCCACAGTGTTACCATGAGCGTTACACCAAACACAATTTTCGCTCCTCTGTGAGGTGTAACATCTGTTAGCAGCTTTTGTTTTCCAGTCATATGTCTTGCAAATTGTAACGCAAGTTATCAACAATTAAAACATCAGATATTGATATGTTATCGTGGATAAGCTACCCTTACCCACAGTGTTACCATGAGCGTTACACCAAACACAATTTTCGCTCCTCTGTGAGGTGTAACATCTGTTAGCAGCTTTTGTTTTCCAGTCATATGTCTTGCACAACCGCTGTCCAGGTACCATATGGTTGATTTATCAGCAGCTTTGTACCTGTTATCCTGTAATCATAAAAACAGATTTTGGTACCCAATTTACTTGGTTCCAGATAGGATTATCCCTTTCGGGACCCATACTTGAATTACATTGACAGATTTCCCAGTATGATAGTCCATAAGGGTCTGTGCATAAGTACTGTGAAATCTATTGAGCCTTGGTTTGGTATTTTGACCCTTTAGATCTCTACGAGGCCTAACCTTTTTCCATTCAGACTTAACCTTCTTAGAGCCACGTCTTTGTCGGTTCTGAACAAACGACTTGGATCCAGCTTTCGTCTTTTCCTTGTTAAGTCTGTTCTTTAGCCAACCAGACTTAGAAATCTCGGGTCTGTCATAGCCAATACCAGCTTTTCCATTTTTATTCAATGGCTCCGAGATCTGGTCATCATACCGCACCGACTCACATGGATCATGTATCACACTAGATTTGACAAAGGTAATCCTTTTGAACTTGTCATGTGCTAGATTTGATTTAGTACAAGTCTCTCCAGAGCTGCTTTCACCAATATTGAAACCTAAGCCAGTTCTATCATTCGCTGGCTTCTGAATCTCACAAATCTTGTCTAGAGATATAGAATATTGGTCCAGGAGCTCATTATCGAATTTAATTTATCAATTTCAGACTTGAGCCCACAGGACTTTGATCTCAACAATTCATTCTCAGCCTTCAACTTTTTCATTTCAATTTGTAAACCGTCAGCTTCACCAAGTTCAACAGTACTTGGTTCTACTGAACTATTTTTCAAATCAGCGTTTTCAGCATTAACTTCTTCGAATGTGTGAGAAATCTTCCTGTACTCTTTGAACATATCATTAAGTGCACTGACAAGGTCTTCTCGTGTAAATTCAATATTGGAAAAGTCAAATACCTCGTCATCTGAAGTTTGATCAGCGATGAGACAGTGAACTTCCTCCTGTTCACTATCGCTGGATGAGGAACTGCTGGATGAGGAATCTGAATCGGTATCAGCCCAGTTCCTGTTTCTTTCCTCAGCAACAAGTACTTTGCGATCATTCTTGCGGCTAGGTCTTTTATCACCTCTTGTCCTCATCCTCCTATCTTTTGATCTTTCCTTGGATCTTTCATCTGTCTTTTCATCCCTTCTGTATCGATCCTCCTTCTTTTCATCTCTTTTTTATCCATCCTCCATATTTGGCCTATTGCAATCAGCTGCAAAGTGCCCTGGACGTCCACAATTTAAACAGTTCATATCAGTTGTAACTTTATCATTTTTATGGACATTATTATAACGAGTAGAAGGATTGTAGGATCTTCTCAAGTATTTCCCAAACTTCTTAGCGAAGAGGGACATGGCGTCATTGCCGAGTTGAGCAGTTGTCTTGCTAGTTCTTGGAGAGCACTGTTCAGATGTTGTAACTTGTGACACCCAACTGTTGGGCGCAGTGGCGGATCCGGATCCCATTCCCGGGGGCACAGCAGAAGTTTCAAAATTTTCCCCGGAAACGTTCAATACATAACAAATATAATGCAATAAAACATACATAGGATGTTTTAGAGCGTTACCTTGCTTGCGTCTAGGCTCCTGCCTCCGACCAGATTCACAGGGAATCTGGCACTTCAACGGTAGGCGGCGGTAGATCTCCTACACCGGTCCATGACTGGAAACAGGACTCCTTCGTCAGTCTGCACGAGAAGAGCTGACGAATTTTCCACGAACGGAATCTCCACAACAAAGTGATCGGAACAAGTCCGATCACGGCAAGCGGCGCCGGTGCGGCGGCGGTCGAGAGAGGCGTGGAGGAGAGGGGTGGGCGGCGCTTGGAGGCTAGGGTTTTGTGTTGTGTAGTGTTTCATACATCAACCCTAGGTCATGCATATGTAGACTAGTGACGGGCTAGGACCGGCCCAATGGGCCTGGGTCAGGCCTAGGTCCATATGAACATTCAGTTCATTTCCATCACCGTGGCTTCATCATAACTCTGATCGACGATATGATCGGACCAATCTACACAATTTCCAAAACTGAGTATTATGATGAAAAAACAATTTTTCAGACCACCTAGTCCAAAATTGCAGTTTAGCCCCTCAACTATGGGAAATCGCAATTTGACCCCTGTTGACTTTTAGGAAGTCGCACTCCCTAAATTCCTCCTCCTATGCTCAACACATTGAGCTCAGTTTCCGTGCGAGAATCATGAAGCCAGTACTTGTGTGACCCTCAATAGTTCAGGGATACAGCTAGCCGTGGGCCCACAACCATTGTGACTCCGAAATCACAATTTCGGACTTGCCCATCGGATCATGGTAAAGCGCCTAGCAACATCGCCCCATGATCCCCTAGGTATCACTGATAGTGCCTGCAAGAACCAGTTGGTCGTGGTTAGCGTACAATACGGTCCTTTCAACACATATATCCCGATCAGATCAACGACCATTGGTAAATCGAGAGTCGCTAAAGATCCGATGACTATGCATACATCTTGGAGATCGAATAATGACATCGCGAGTGTTACTAGGCAAACCATTTACCTAAAACACATCCAGTACTCTGGCCAGAGATTCATACACTATTGTCTCCTCAGATAGCATAGGATATCCAAGAATGAAAGCGAGCGGTGAATCCTCGACAACGAAGCATCGACTTCTACATGCATCGGGACCTCACAGAATCCCGCCGCCTAGTGACCCCAAATGAGTGGGAAAACGGGTCAAAGTGAGGCGCCTATCATGTAAAGTCTCAATGAAGTTTCGAGTAGTGAGGACTAATCAGTACAACCAAGACCTCGGATTTATCCACTCGACAAATGGTAACCACTTGGAAAGTCCGAACGAGGGTAGTTCGATAGATCACCAGGTCACTATCCATCTGCATGCTCAGAACATCACAATGTTCCCTACCAATGAAACATGGTACTTCACATCGCAGATGCTAATCTCAAGCTCGGACGGCCTTATCCTCATTTTGAAGGCCCAATCGACTAGGAACGAATTCAGAATACACAGTGACTATTAGACGTGTTTCATGATAGCCATCATATCCACTATCACATCTAACATAAACTATGGTGTATTCTAGGTCTTTATCCAACACAATTGTTAACATTAAAACATAATGAAAATAAAGAATGCCATAAAGAAATGCGAATTTCATAAATAAAGATCGTTATACACAAGAGTCAATAAAACCCACACGCCACAAGTTGGCTAGTTGGGTTATCTCTAACAATCTCCCACTTGCCCTAAAGCCAACTACTCATCAGACGCAGTCCCATTGTTTCGTGATATTTTTCAAACAACGGTCCTGGCAAGGGCTTCGTAAGTGGATCAGCAATGTTGTCTGTAGAGGTGACTCTCTCGACTTCTATGTCACCTCTAGCCACAATATCCCGGATTATGTGGTATTTCCTCAGTATATGTTTGGATCTTTGGTGAGACCTAGGCTCCTTTGCTTGCGCAACGGCACCCGTGTTGTCGCAGTACACCGGGACTGGACCAACTCCTTCAGGGATTACGCCCAACTCTTGGATGTAATTCCTTATCCAAACCGCCTCTTTTGCAGCAGCTGATGTTGCGATGTATTCAGCCTCAGTGGTTGAATCCACGATGGTGTCTTGCTTGGAACTCTTCCAAATCACAGCACCACCATTGAGCATGAACACAAAACCAGAGGTAGACTTCGAATCATCCACGTCACATTGGAACCTAGAATCAGTGTAGCCTTCCAATTTCAGTTCACCACCCCCATAGACCATGAACATATTCTTAGTCCTTCATAAGTACTTAAGAATATCTTTCACGGCCTTCCAATGCATTTTTCCGGGGTTGGATTGGTAACGGCTCGTGACGCTCAGAGCATATGCGACATCCGGTCTAGTTGAGATCATGCCATACATAATGCTACCTATTGCCGAGGCATATGGCACACATGTCATACTATCTATCTCCTCATCAGTCTTTGGACACATAGACTTAGATAGAGTGACCCCGTGGCACATAGGTAGGTGTCCTCTCTTGGACTCTTCCATAGAGAACCGCTTAATTATGGTATCGATGTAGGTGGCTTGGGTGAGTCCGAGCATCCTTTTCGATCTATCCCGATAGATCTGTATTCTAAGAATATAGGATGCTTCACCCATGTCCTTCATCGAGAATCTACTAGACAACCACACTTTAGTTGACTGCAACATTCCTACATCATTCCCAATGAGTAGAATGTCGTCAACATAAAGTACAAGGAATGTCACAGCATTCTTAACTACCTTCTTATACACACATGGCTCCTCGGGATTCTTGATGAAACCAAATTCCTT
>KQ989572.1:122662-152239 GCA_001598015.1 Dorcoceras hygrometricum | reverse complement strand
AACGCAGTTTTCACATCCATTTGCCATATCTCATAGTCGTACCATGCGGCTATGGCCAGTAAAATTCTAATTGACTTGAACATTGCGACTGGTGAAAAGGTTTCATCATAGTCAACACCTTGCCTTTGAGTGTAACCTTTCGCGACCAGTCGTGCCTTGTAGGTCAGTACCTTACCATCAGGCCCAAGTTTTCTCTTGTATATCCATTTACACCCAATGGGAACAATTCATTCGGGAGGACTAACAAGGGTCCAAACATGGTTTGTATGCATTGAGTCAATCTCAGATTGCATTGCTTCAAGCCACAAATTAGAATCAGCATCGGAAATTGCCTCCTTGAATGTTCTTGGATCACATCCAATAGTTTGATCACTTTGATCATCTTCAAGGAGGAAACCATATCTATCAGGAGCCCTAGGAACCCTTTCGGATCTCCTAGGTGCGACCATTTCTGGTACTGGCTCTTGAGGTGCAGGAGATTCACTTGGTACTTCAGATGGTTCTCGAACTTCTTCGAGTTCTACTATCTTGCCTTTTCTATCGAGTAGAAACTCCCTTTCCAGAAAGGTGGCATTTCTAGAAACAAACACTTTAGTTTCGTTGGGATAGTATAAGTAGTATCCAATGGAATTCTTTGAATACCCAATGAAGTAGCATAGGATGGATCTATTATCCAGCTTATCTACCACTGTCTGCTTCACGTAAGCAGGACATCCCCAAATCCTCATGTATGAGTATTTGGGCGGCTTGGCCATCCATATCTCATATGGAGTTTTATCAACAGCCTTGGTGTGGACATTGTTCGACAACATCACCGCCGTTTCGAGCGCATAGTCCCAAAACGTGGTAGGAAGTTCAGTGAAGCTCATCATAGATTGAACCATGTCCATCAAGTTTCGATTATGACGCTCCGATACACCATTGAGCTGTGGTGTGGCCGGAGGGGTCCAACGTGAGAGAATCTCATTCCCTCTAAGATAGTCTTGCAATTCAGCACTCAAGTATTCACCACTTCGATCGGATCGAAGTGCTTTAATACTTTTCCCTAACTGATTTTCTACTTCAGTCTTGAATTCTTTGAACCTGTCAAAGGACTCAGACTTGTGCTTCATTAAGTACAAGTACCCATACCTAGAGTGATCATCGGTAAGGTGATGAAGTATGTGTGATCGTACTTAGTTCCAATACTAAGTGGGCCACACATATCAGTATGGATCAAAACCAATAGGCCTTGAGCACGTTCAGGCTTGCCCTTGAAGGGTTGTTTAGTCATTTTTCCCTTGAGACAAGATTCACAAGTCGGTAGGGAGTTAATGTCTAACATATCAAACATGTCACTCCTAACCAATTTGTTCATCCTACTTAGGGAAATATGACCTAGCCTAGTGTGCCAAAGTTGTGCTGGGTTCAAGCCATCGTTTTTCCTTTTAATTGTTGTTGTATGTGTTTCCACATCGCGAGTTGGAACTTCTTTTAATTTTAAGGTGTATAAATCGTTTTCGCGTTACCCAAAACCAGTCAAACATTCATTCTTTATATATTGAAAATCTAATTGGCAAAAAGACAAGAATATCCATCACTATCAAGCATAGAAACAGAAATAATGTTCTTTATTAACTCGGGAATAAACAAAACGTTTCTCAATAACAACTTAAAATTCGAAGACAGAAATAAATAAACATCTCCTATAGATACAGCAGCAACCCTTGCTCCGTTGCCAAGCCTCAAGTGGGTCTCACCCTCTAAGACGCTGGCTTCTTGTCATTATCTGCAATCATTGCAGATATGAGATCCACATCCAGTATCAAGTACCCAAGAAGTCGAATTAAGAGACATATTTATTTCAATGTAGAACATACCTTTCGCAGTTTGCAACTGCTCGAGCTACTCCTTACAGTTCCCCCTCCAGTGCCCAGGCTTGTGTCAGTGGTGGAAAACATCCTCAGATTTGTTTGGCTTAGAAGATTTTTCCTTGGGCTTCTTGGCGGGCTTTTCCTTCTTCGTAGGGGTAGAACGCTTCTTACCCTCGCGTTTGGGCTCCTTCTTCGCAGAGGAAGAAGCTCCCATAAGGAGGACGGGCTTGTCCTTCTTAATGGTCCCCTCGAACACTACAAGCATGTTCACCACCTCTTCAAGGGTGGCTTCCAGCTTGTTCATGTTAAAGTTGACCACAAAGGGGTTGAACGCAGCAGGGAGTGAGATGAGAAGCAGATCCACTGACAGCTCATGTGGAAGCGTGATGTCAAGGCCCACCAACTTTTCAATAAGCCCAATCACACGAACCCCATGCTCGCGGACCGAAGTCCCATCGCGCATGCGGCTCGTCATGAGCTCCTTGACAGTGGTGAACCTCTCAGTCCGAGAGTTCTACCCAACAACTCCTTAAGATGAAGGTGTATGTCTGCAGCATACACCGTCTTCTAGAAGCAGATCCACTGACAGCTCATGTGGAAGCGTGATGTCAAGGCCCACCAACTTTTCAATAAGCCCAATCACACGAACCCCCATGCTCGCGGACCGAAGTCCCATCGCGCATGCGGCTCGTCATGAGCTCCTTGACAGTGGTGAACCTCTCAGTCCGAGAGTTCTACCCAACAACTCCTTAAGATGAAGGTGTATGTCTGCAGCATACACCGTCTTCTCAAAGTGCCGCTGCATTTCGTTTGACATAGATGCCATCATATAGCATCGTGTCTTAATCTCGTCATCCCACCATTTATTAAGCTTTGTCAGCTCCTCAGGGCTGATATCGGCAGGGGCTTCCTTCGAATGTCTCTTGTCTAACGTGTAGAGGAGCTTCTCCGAAGACAATACAATATTGAGGTTTCGAAGCCAGTCTTGTTAGTTCAGACCAGTGAACTTGTTGCTATCCAGTATAGCAGCAAGTGGATTTTTGATCGAAGACATTATATAAGCAGTTTATACTGAAAAGAAAAACAGACATGCATTACTAACTATATATGAAAAACTCTAAGACATAAAACAAGGTCATTTAGTTTTATGAATTACCATCCCACTATTTTAACGATTTCACCACCCTCTAATGAAATCGAGAATTGAAATCATGGTCCCGAATAATATCAGCCAACCATGACCCTCAAAAGGTAGATCCCAATTGCAACAGGTGCAACCTCCATGTATTTACCTCACGTCCAGTAAGGGCCCAATAATATGACGCCGATTACTATCACGTGTCAAGATGACCCATCAATGTCGAGTTGTGAAGGACGGTCCCCTTAACGTCCCCAATAATATGAGCCAATGTTAAAGGGAGTTACAACCAACTCACAGCGAGTGTCAATGACGTGTACAGCTTTCCGGTATACATGACCCCCTCAATAATATGTGACGGGCCATGTATACGGGTAGCATCGACGTACACTCATTGTTGATGGAAGGTAGTAAAATTTAAACAGATTTAAATTCCCTTAGTTTATCGAATAAACTTTTAATCTTGATATAATTTTTCATCATATTTAAAACGAGGGATTTTAATTTTGAAAATTCGGTCTCATTAATTTTAAATCACAATTTAAAATGCGGATTCAACAAACATATATATCGCATATATAAAATTTGGGATGATCGATAGCGAGAGCTATGCGGTCCGTGGTTGCCAATCACGGACCTAGGACCAGTCCTAGGTGAAATGCAGTATGCAATGCAATCCTATCACATTTGCTTCCAGTTTTACAAATCTTCGGTCTTCAATATCTTTGATCATCATCTCCACCATCTTCAAAAGTCCTCCCACTAAATCTAATATTTACAATTAAATATCCATGACAAGTTGGGATACAATTTTCAAGGGGTGGGGAACGGGCCATAAACTAGGCCCACTTAGAAATAATATCAACAATATTACAACCAAAATTCGCAAAACCTAACATACACCTAACACATTGGGCACGGCTCTCGATCATCCCAAACATACAATCATTCAAATAATTGACAGAAATTAAATAATAAAATCAAATTTGATAATTTCCCAACAAAATCATAGTTTAAATATAAAATCATATTTTATAAATAAAATCATATTTTGTCAATTTTAATTGCATCATATTGGGCTTAAAACAATTTTAGGCCCAAAATTTCAAAAAATCAATTTTGGTCCAACCAAAATGGCCCAATACCAAATATTGGCCCGTGCGCACGCTACAGAGCGTTACCTTGCTGGTGTCTAGGCGCCTGGCTCCGACCAGATTCACAGGGAATCTGGCACTTCAACGGTAGGCGGCGGTAGATCTCCTAATCCGATCCATGACTGGAAACAGGACTCCTTCGTCAGTCTGCACTAGAAGAGCTGACGAATTTGCCATGAACGTAATCTTCACGACAAAGTGATCGGAACAAGTCCGATCACGGCAAGCGGCGGCGGCGTGACGCCGGCCGAGAGAGGCGTGGAGGAGAGGGGTGGGCGGCGCTTGGAGGCTAGGGTTTTGTGTTGTGTAGTGTGTCATACATCAACCCTAGGCCATGCATCTGTAGACTAGTGATGGGCTAGGACCGGCCAAATGGGCCTGGGTCAGGCCTAGGTCCATATGAACATTCGGTTCAGTTTCCATCACCGTGGCTTCATCATAACTCCGATTGACGATCTGATCAGACCAATCTACACAGTTTTGAAAACTGAGTATTATGATGCGAAAACAAATTTTCAGACCACCTAGTCCAAAATTGCAGTTTAGCCCCTCAACTATGGGAAATCGCAATTTGACCCCTGTTGACTTTGAGGAATTCGCACTCCCTAATTTCCTCCTCCTATGCACAACAAACTGAGCTCAGTTTCCGTGCGGGAATCGTGAAGCCAGTACTTGTGTGACCCTCAAAGGTTCAGGGATACAGCTAGCCGTGGGCCCACAACCATTGTGACTCCGAAATCACAATTTCGGACCGACCCATCGGATCATGGTAAAGCGCCTAGCAACATCGCCCCATGATCCCCTAGGTATCTCTGATAGTGCCTGTAAGAATCAGTCGGTCGTGATTAGCGTACAGTACGGTCCTTTCAACACATATATCCCGATCAGATCAACGACCATTGGTATATCGAGAGTCGCTAGAGATCCAATATCTATGCATACATCTTGGAGATCAAATAGTGACATCACGTGTGTTACTAGGTAAACCCATTTACCTAAAAAACATATAGTACTCTGGCCAGAGATTTATCACACTATTATCTCCTCATATAGCATAGGGATATCCACGCATAAAGGCGAGCGGTGAATCCTCGACAATGAAGCATCGACACCTACATGCATCGGGTCCTCACCCAATCCCGCCATCTAATGACCCCAACTGATTCGGTAAACGGGTCAAATTGAGGCACCTATAATGTAGAGTCTCAATGACGTTTCGAGTAGTGAGGACTAATCAGTACAACCAAGACCTCGGACTTATCCACTCGACAAGTGGTAACCACTTGAAAAGTTCGAACGAGGGTAGTTCAATAGATCACCAGGTCACTATCCATCTGTATGCTCAGAACATCACAATGTTCCCTACCAATGAAACATGGTACTTCACATCGCAGATGCTAGTCTCAAGCTCGGGCGGCCTTATCCTCATTTTGACGGCCCAATCGACTAGGAACGAATTCAGAATACACAGTGACTATTAGATGTGTTTCATGATAGCCATCATATCACTATCACATCTAACATACACTATGGTGTATTCTAGGTCTTTATCCAACACAATTGTTAACATTATAACATAATGAAAATAAATAATGACATAAAAAAATGCGAATTTCATAAATAAAGATCGTTATACACCAGAGTCAATAAAACCCACACGCCACAAGTTGGCTAGTTGGGCATCTACTCTAACACCAACCCCATGGGAGCCACGGAATCAAGGGAAAAGGAGTGAAAAGGAAATAGAGGGGCTGAAATAATAAATTAAGCAAGCTGTATTTCCTTGCTCAAAATAAAATAAAAGTACAACCGTTGGCGCCAAGAAATTAAAATCAGATTTCATTACAATTTTGAATTACAAAATGCGAAGTCGCGATATTACAACTATTGAACACTATTTGAATTCATCTTTGTGGTAACGGATCTCAATACAGATTTGAATAAGATCAAAGAAAACAAAAACAGCAAAATACAAAATGAACATCGCGGAAACGCAGGCCTTCGATAAACACTAGCACGCCGCTACTAGTTCAAACTCCACCTCCCATTTGCTCCGGCGCGGACTCACCTGCACCAAGAAAGCTAGTGAGCCTAGGGGCTCAACAAGCAAAACTGAGAGTAACAAAGCACAATATATGCAGGCGCAATACAAGACATCATAGTTTAAAGGAAGTTATAAAACATCGTTTGTCGTAAACATCAGTTCTGGGAATAAAATCACATTCCAGCGTTATCATTTTCGTTAGAATTATGGCTCAGAAGCTCTACTTAGGTCCCGTTGCACTCGATCGAATGACTATTGATATCAGTTATAATATGGTGAAATCTCACCCAATATGAAGGGGCAACCGACCATCTCGTCTGCTGCTCGCCCTTCAATTTTGTACCGTCTGTTATCTTTGCCATAAATCCTAAAGTCTGAACATTTTCTTCCATTAAACATCTACTGAACGGAATCAGATCTTAACATCAGGGTTCACTTCATTTTAAATCATTTTCCATCAAAACATTTTTCACTGAGCATCCAGTTGAGACATAGAAATTAGTCGTTGGTAAGAAAATTTAGACATTGGATATATATATGAATCAGTCGCAAATCACAATACCAGACGCAAGGAACAGGAACCAGTCGCAAGACACAATACCAGACGCAAGGTACAGGAACCAGTAGCAAGACACAATACCAGACGCAAGCAACAGCAAACTAGTCGCAAGCAACAGTAAATCAGTCGCAAGCAATCGTAAACCAGTCGCAAGCAACAGTAAACCAGTAGCAAGCAACAGTAAACCATTCGCAAGCAAACCAGTCGCAAGCAACAGTAAACCAGTCGCAAGCACACCAGTCGCAAGACTCAACGACTGAACACAACACTTAGGAATATGTTCAACACAAGGGTGACTGCTGAAATGGGAACTACTGATTCAATTAGCAACTCAGATTACATAGCGTCAACTTCCGATGATACCATATACAAGAAGAAAAAGAAGGACTTTGCAACTTTACGATGAAATAAAAACCTGAAATGCTCAGCGTTTAAAATAACATCAACATCTTCAACGTCAACTTTGAAAACACATTTTTTAGTTCCAACATAACCCGCTGTGAACCCGAACATTAAACATTAATATCAATATCAGCAGAACATGAACAAAGGCTGATAGTAAACATAACTTAGGCAAGAATCATGAAACGAAACAAGAACAATACACAGGCTTTCATGGCGTAGAAAGAATCAGATTTACTTGCCTCAATAAGAAGAAATCACAAGATACAGAAGGTCACGAACAGAGAGTCCGCCCGAGCACGACGATAAGCTTCCTATTTTCTTTGGTGCAAAAAAAATGAGTATTTTCTTGCAAAGGATTGAACTTATAGCTCACAAGGACAACGGCATGGGGGTCTGATTTGCAACAGGGAGAAATACTTGACTAGGCATGGTAAACCATGCGTACTTCAGAAAATTTTACTTAAAATTCCCTGTCAATATGATTTGTAAAAGTACTACCCAAAATCTGAAACTTAACCATTCCCGCATCCAAAATATTTTATTTGTAAAGTTTGAAAATTGCTTAGCCATGCTCGGGTGACAGCTGATCGGATCTCTGCACCTTATGAAATCTGAAAATTAGAAACCAGCTATTCAAACAAATAAACAATGCTGAAATCTGAAATTAGAAATGGGTCCTAGAATTATAAGGATTTAGAATTTGTGGTCTTATGGATTTTGGGGCCTTACATAACTGCTAGCGCTTTGGTCAGCTGGGAGGTTGACAGTCCAGCTTCTGCTCTTGTTTCCAACTCAAACTCATAAGCTTTAAGGTTTGCAAATAAATCATGAAGCTCCAACTTATTGAGATCCTTGGACTCCCACATGGCCATCGTCTTAACGTCCCATTCCCTGGGCAACGCTCTCATCACCTTCAAAGCCAACTCACGGTTGCTATACTCTTTTCCCAAGCTAGTCAACTCAATCACCACGGCGATGAATCGTTCATCAAACTCCGTAATTGTTTCTCCATTTTTCATCTTCAAAGATTCATATTTCTGCTGAGCGACAGTTGGCTTGTTCTCTTTTGTCTCGTCGTTTCCTTCAAATATTTGTGTCAGCTTTTCCCAAATATCTTTTGCTGTGGCACAGGTTTTTATCTTGTTGAACATTTTTTTGTCCAGTGTCTTGTAGAGAATGTCCCTGGCCACATTGTCCAGATTTTCTTTCTTTTTATCTTCGTTGGTGTACTCATGTCTGCTCTTCTCTAGATAATGTGGCTCGCCATTAGATATAGCAAATGCGAAGTTTGGCTTCATAATTTTCATCGGCCCTTCTGTGATAACTGACCACATGTCATCATCCTGAGCAGCCAGATGCGCTTGCATGCGAATCTTCCAGTCATCGTAGGCCTCCTTGGAAAACATAGGAATTTTGTTGTGAGAAGTAGACATATTTGAATCTAATGGAGCACAAACAACAAGCTGTTCAATAACTGAGATGCGCAGGCTCTGATACCAATTGATAGGATCAATATGGCTCGAAAAACAGGCCTAGGAGTTCAGAAGGGGGGGTTGAATGAACTCCTTGGTATTTTTAAATATTTTCGAAACCTTTAAAACTATTTTTACAAGCACCCGCTTAAATTAAATCCGAGTTACCAGATTTAAGGTATCTCAGTCTTAAATCAGATTTCTCAACTAACAAATATTGTGCGGAAATAAATTGATTACTCTGTGAACAATAAAAGCTTAAATAATTGCGATAAGTAAAAGTTCAGGGTCATGAGTTTGTTTATGAAAGTTCGGATATCAATATCCTACGTCTCCCCTTCTTTCTTTTCAGGAAGGTTCCACTAGAAGATTTGATGTTTACAGCCTCTGCAACCACCCAATCACCGAGTCTCGCTCCAGGTGAACTCCTAGCAACACCAAATAACACGCAGACGCAGCTGCTGAATACAACACTTAGTATATTTCGAACTTCTTTAAGACAACCAGTTCGTTACAGACTCAAGAATGAATATAACAATGAAATACAAGTCCATAGAGTGATGTAAATCTCGAAGGTAATATCTGTGAAGATCAAGGATGATGTTCTTCGAGATGGGTTACTGGACTTTTATTAATTTCTGCAATATATGCTTTCCAGTAACTTGTGTGAGCTTTTGAAAGATAGAATCGATTGATGAAAAGCTCGAGAGTAATGGAAACGTTGAATAGAAGAATGAAGGCAAGGCAAAAAAAGAGCTTATTCAATTCAAATTCCAGCTATTTATACTCTTTGTCTCCAACGGTCATAAAGATAGCCAGAAGGATATTCCCTTTGCAAATCTTCAACAAAATACGATTACGGTATGCAAGAGGCAATTTGCGCTTTGTCAGGGCTGAATTGTCGTATCTCCTTATTTGGGTAAACATCGTATAACGCCCTTCGCGTATTGTGTACTATTACCTACAAATAGCTCTGACAATGTCTCCTTAATTCCAGGAATTTGTACGATTTGATCTTCACCATTGATTCTTTCTCAACAAAATACGATTACGGTATGCAAGAGGCAATTTGCGCTTTGTCAGGGCTGAATTGTCGTATCTCCTTATTTGGGTAAACATCGTATAACGCCCTTCGCGTATTGTGTACTATTACCTACAAATAGCTCTGACAATGTCTCCTTAATTCCAGGAATTTGTACGATTTGATCTTCACCATTGATTCTTTCCAATTTGAATATATGATCGTGTTTGAATCGGTTCGTCGTTTGCGCCTGAAATCTCTTTTTGTTAAACAGTTCTTTCTTTATCAAGGAGGAAGACTATCTTAGTGCTGATTTGAGTAAACGTAGTTGTCACATCTGAATGTATCAACATCTAAATAGATAGAGATAACTGTGAATTGCAACATCAGAATGCAAGGACTGAATGTATCAACTGATACTGTTTTGATATCTGAAAGCTCTATTAACCTAAAATATGAATACTCCCAAAAAGTCACTTCTGATTCAAAGTAGATTTGTCAAAAACTGAATACATCCACTTCTGAAGTACTGAGATCTGAGATAACTGAATAGATACTGTTTACGACTGAGATACTCGAAACTGAGACAATAGATCACAATCTGTTACTCAAGTCTGAATGCCCTATGCTTCCAACAATAGATCTTCCACTGTAGCTCACTTCTGAATACATCGTTCCCGAAATCTGAACTGATCCAATAAGCCAAATCTGTTTCAAAACATCTAACTAACAACAAAGAGTGACTTCACGTCTTCTGAATTTCAATACACTGAGATGACGTCACTATTTCTAAATACTTCGAAATACTGGGATGACATCACGACTTCTGAAAATCAATTCGCAATGTGAAAGTTGACCAAACATCTGAATTATGCATAACTATTAATGACTACAACTTACTGACTGTCCAGATGTTACTTTTGAATTCAGCACTTGTCTTATTTTTGTTATAACCAAAACTAATAAATTTTACCTTAACAAAGACAAAATGAATGATTTCATGTTTCGAGATATTTATTTATTTATGTTTTTAAATGATGTTGAGGAAAGCTTTCAATGGACTATGTTTTTTTAAAGAATGTTTATTTCGCAATTTAATACAAAAAAAATGTCTAAAGTTTGGTTCGATTCACCCTACTTGCGATCTTGAACGAGGAGCAGTGACCTTCATAGTAAAAAATTTGAGGTACTACCTCAAGTATTTCTTCACCCAGCGGGAGTTCAAGACGAGACAAAGGGGCTACAATTATATTCATCTCCGTGAGCTGATACAGTTTGGGCCCGATCTGACTGATGAAGAAGAACCCGAGATGATTCTTCTTAGAGAAAACCGAAGACCACGAAATAGAGGTATCCCCATGATTAAGATTCATTCAGCAAAGATTTCAGACTGAGAAACAAACTAAGAATCCAAGACGGATTTTTTTAGTTGATGATACCCAGATATGTAGAAGTAAGCAAATTTCGAGGACGAGATTTCTTAAAGAGTGGTAGATTGTAACACCCAGGAAATCCATAAACCACAATGATAAATCTAAAGTTTTGAAGGGTTTAATTGCTATTTTTAGTACCCTTATTCATCTTCTGATAGGATCAATAGGATCGAATACAGACAAAATAAGCCCAGGAGTTCAGAAGGGGGGGGGGGAGGTTTGAATGAACTCCTTCTATTTTTCTATTTCAAATCCTTTTAAAACGATTTTACAAGCCCGTGCTCAACTCAAAGCTGAGTGACCAGCTTCGAGGCTCTCAGTTCTAATCTGTTTTCTCGGTTAACAAAACAGTGCGGAAATAAATCGATTAAACAGTGAACAGTAAATAAATAACAATGCAAGTAATGCAAATAGAGAGAGTCAAGAGTTTTTTTTTGGAAGTTCGGATCTTAAAATCCTACGTCTCCCCTCTTCATTTTCAGGAAGGTTACACTAGAAGACTTTGATGGTTACAGCTTCTGCAGGCACCCACACACTTAAGCCTCATTTAAAGTGAATTCCTAGCAACCAAATACAACACAAACTCCTCTGTTGAATACAAATACAAGTATTCTAGAACTTCTTGAAATATCAAGTTATTTACAAACTCTGATCTAAATATCAACGAATACAACACACAAAGAGTTTGTAAAACTTCTGGTTTCTTAAACAATACGAATATTTATCTACTGTAAACTAGAAGGAAATCTCGAAGATTAGTTTCTGATGAAAAGCTTCAAGGACTGGTGTTCGATATTGAGAGCTAGGATGTCAAAAAGATTGAGACTTGAAATATTTTATCCCGAGAGTTGATAGATGAAGGTGTAAATCATAAGACGCACGAAGAACCAGAGCTTTTCCGCTTGAATCACTTTAGCTATATATAGACATTCATCTTCAACGGTCATTTAATAAGCCAGTAGACACAAATCATATTTGAATATATTCATCATAGAGAGAATTAATTGCGCCATTAATGCTGAGTTGAGTTTTTTCTGCTGTTGTCAGATCTTAGTAGACTTTTTAGCAAAATTAGGTAAACATCGAGTATACCAACTCTGCGTCCCGTACAATATACTCTAAGTAGATCTGATCTTGATTCTCTTCAATCCAATTTTTCTTAAAGGCTTCATGTGATTTAATGTTGATCGTTCAGTCCTCTTGAATAAATAGTTGTTAAGATCTAAAGTTGTGATCTGAAATCTGTTTCGGATCTGAACTCTTCTTCGGCTCTAATCTCAAATCTGCTTTCGTATATATATGATCTTTAAGATCTTTATCCTTTACGTTCTCTCTTTAACTGTACCTTTTTCTTATCTGAAATGCCTCTCTATATTGTACCTTAGAAGTCTCTGATCTGATCTGTTATCTAAGCATCTGAACGGATCTGATACGTAAACCTCTGAACGAATCTGAGACGCTCGGATCTGATACGTAAGCCTCTGAACAAATCTGATATGCTCGGATCTGAGTTGCTCTGATCTGATCTGATAGAGACGCCTAATCGGTTAAGTCCTTAACCTGATTAATTATTGTCCAAATCTGATAGTCTTATATTCGGTTCTTTATCTTGTTTGTGTTATCACCAAAGTAATAATTTTATCTTAACAATTTCTCCCTTTTTGGTGATGACAAAACTTAGCTGCTTACGACTTAAAAAGAGACAAAAATAAATTGCTCCAAGTCTTTGCTATATTTTCAATCAGAACGGCTAAGTACAAGAGCTTTGTACAAGAACTGTAAAAATACTTAAGAAAACCATCGACTGAGTCCAGAACTTCTACTCCCTCTTCCTCTGTACGATCCACCTCCTCTCTTAGATGGTTCACTTCTGCTTCCACCACCTCCAGCTCTGCTTCTATCTTCAGGCTGCGGACCACTACTACTACCTTCCCCATTTTTGTCATCACGCCCTCTATTGATATAAACAATGATTTCTGAAAGTTGGGAACGAAGAGTAGAGAGGCCCTCCTGAGTTTCGAAATGGAATGCAGTTAGTTCTTGAGTCAAAGCATCCTTCTGAATCTTTACCTCCCTTCGGACATCATGGATTTGAGCCATAAATACCATATCTTGTCGCGAGGTAGATTTTGAAAAAGCGAGCTCAAGTTTTCTAATATTCTGTGTAAGTTCATCTTTGAGCTCGTCTATACTTTCTCGAGTCTGCACCTGATCAAATGGAATCTTATCACTAGAAGCACACAGTTGTGCAGTCGATTATGTGAAGTCGGTAGGAAAATCAGCAGTTGGCATGTCAAACTGAGGTAGTTCTTCTGAAAATGAATAGGGGAATCACTCGAAGAAGTTGAACTGGAAGAACATGGACTTGAAGAAGGTGAACTATCTGAGATCTGCTGTACAAAGAAATCAACAAAATCTTCATCAATCTGACCGTGCTAAAATGCATAAAAAATTCCAGTAGGAGCTGTCTCTGTACCCAAATCTGTTTCTATGGCAATTATATTTGTACAATTATTGACTGAACCCACTAGCTGTAGATGTCCAAAAAGATAAAACTGAATAACATCAGTACAATTTTCCGCCCAGTTCATCTGAAAAATCGTAGAGTAAGGACTTCGAGAATCGATGTCCTGGACTGGTTCAATGAAAACACAGACTGGGGCAAAAGCATCCACGAACGGCCTCTACGGTAGCTGCTTCTTTGTGTTTTGACATAATTTCCCATGCTGTGAGACCTGATTATGTAATTAAGATTAATTGTTGGAATTTAATTGAAGTTTTAGGAATTCTGGGTGTTCGGAGTTCTATTCGAAGGTTCTGTTTGCATTTTCGGGTCGGAAATCACATTTTGAGCAATTCTGGAAATTTTTGAATTTTTGAGTTTTCGGGCGAGAAATCTGTTTTTGGAATCTGTCAGCTTTCGTATTTTAGTGAAATCTGTTCGACATGTTGGTTGAAAGCTGGACGCTTGTAGTGGCGCAGATTGGGTGAAATCTGGTCGTGATATGTTGGTGAGAGCTGCTAGTTTTGTGCGAAATCTGTTGCGCTTAGAGGTGAAGTCTGGCCACGACATGTTGTGAAAGCTGTTGCGTTTTGTGTGAGGTCTGCCGTGTTAGTAGAGTAGCGATCAGCTTTAATCTTTTCAGACTTCACCGTGTGTGTTTAACGTCCAGATTCCAGCTTGCCGCTTTGTTCAGCGCGTTGTATAGACTTCCAGCTTTCACCGAGAATTCCAGCGTGTTTTCCAGCGCCTGGTCCAGATTTCACCGTTGTGTTGTGCTTTGAGTTGTGGTGAGATCTGTTTCTGTCGGTGGATTATTTTTTTTAAGCAGATCTCTCGCGCCCATTTAAAGAGAAGCGTTGGCTTCGTTTATTGAAGAAAGCAGATCCCACACTTAGAAAGTTTTCTCCCTATTCTTCCTCTGTTCTTCCAACCCGCGATCACTATTCATAGTGAGCTTCTCCGGCAGATTCCCGTTGACTCCGATCTCAGATTTTCTCGTTCTTGGTAGCGTTGGAAAGCCCTCGAAAAGATATTTCTTTCCATACCACTTTTGAAGGCAAAGTGAGCTGAGACAGATTCACGAAGTTACTGATTTTGGCAGTGATTTGGGTTGTGCAGGTAGCTTCCGGTTCTTTGATCTTTGAATGAGCAGCCCTTAGCAGCTTGAGCGTGAACATGTCTATAATTCGATGTTGTGAAATCTGTGGCTTTACTGTTATGTGCTTACGTGAACCTGTTACTGTTTTTGATTGAATGTGTATACTGTTTTTACGTTTAGGCATATTATGTATTTGAGCATGGATATTGAATGGCATTCATGCATACATCTTGAGCCTGATTTACAGATTCGATTTGATAACCTGATTGGGTGCCACGTTGTGACTGGCCGACTGGTGGGTCGTGCCCGAAAATTCCAACGCTATCGTCGGAGCGGTGACTACCGGATACGAGTGTCTACCGCCGAGATGTGATGGGCTAACGGGTCCCGATGATCACGGACCGATGATTTCCCGGTTGATAGACCGTGGTATTGAGGCAACTTGATATGATTTGCCGGTTGATGCACTGGCCTAGCTGACTGATTTCCTTTGACAGCCTCATGCATTCATAGCATTGATTTATAGCATGTTGCTTGTTTATCTGCTTTGATAGCTCTTCGTACTGAGGCTTGACCTCGTACTTGTTTCCTTCTTTTGTCTTGTTCGGGTCTGCGTTGCCCATATGCAGGAGCTTCAGGTAACCAAGTTGGGCAGAGTGGAAGTTCAGCTGGTCGATCCCCGCGTCCCTGAGTCCCAGTCTATATATATATGATATGTATTGAGCCGGGGGATGCCCCGTGGTATCATGTATTGGGGATCTGTATTTGATGATATTTTGTTGTTACCTGTTGTGTATGAGTTTGAGTCAACTCATATTTTAATTATTGATATTTTGAATGTATTATTTGAAGTTCAGGCCCATTGTATTTCGAAAAATTTTTAATCCCTGATTTTAAGCTTCCGTGTTTATGCGCTTATTATGTGTTAATTGTTAGTGATTAGCACGGGGCCTGACACATGCTAACCTCGTAGTCTTAGGATCTGCACCATGTACAACTGTCCAAGAACCATCAATAGAGTAGAGACCTACCCAGCTAGTTGAAGAAACGCTCGGATAAAATTACGAATGAATCCCTCTGCTCTGGTCATCAGCTCCTACAAACATCTTCTTAGCCGGATTGCCCTTTATCTCCTCCACAAGGGGCTCCTTCCCCTTGTCAGCAGAGTCAATATTTGGAAGTGTGGCCTTTTACCAATCCACTTCACTGAATTCTATACCGCGGCCAAACTTAATTTGTGTAGGATCCTCAGCCGTGGTAGATGGAAGCGTCTTATCTTCAGAAATTTGCCTCAAAATATCATCAATAGACATGGAATCTTCATCAATCAACGATATCTCAACAGGATTTGGAACTTTTCTCAAGAGTTCAGTATCCTCAGAGTCAATTTTCTCTTCGTATGTCTCCTCCTGCAAAATTAATTTTCTTTTAAGAGCTTGGCTTCTTTGGACTGTGTGGCTCCCAGCTGATACCACAGAAATCGGTACAGCCTGTAGTACTGGTACTGTAGACAAATCCTTCACTGTTGGAGCAGCTCTCCCAACAGTGGTCCTCTTCTTCTTTGCAATTGGTTCAGCAGCAGGAGCTGGTCTCCTCTTTGCTGCCACCGTAACCACCGTCTCCACCGCTGGCTCCTCCATAACCTTTTCAGCTATTGTCGACACAATTTGTTCTTAGCGATGTAGATGTCGACAAACATAACAGTCAAAATCTTCAACGGTGGGAAATCCTTTGATTCGCCCAAAGTCAGGCCTGGGACTCCCTCTAGTAGATAACAGAGTTGAACTGTAAACCCTCGAGCTTGCTTCGATGAGGGAGTCACCAGCTTCTTCAGAATGTCGAACAGAATTTGCTCCAGTTGATCTTGATACCACCATGGATGGCCTCCATAAGCAGAAAACTCTCGTGGGTTACTGCATCAAATGAACCAGCCTTAGCTGTAACAGTTTGGCCAGTATATCATTCATCAGCCGAAATTCTATCTTCATCTCCTTCTTTTTGCAAGAAGTTTTCATAACGGCTCGAATCGCAGAGAAATCTCTCCTCCCTTCATTAATCAGATCGGTACGCAACTCATTCACAGACGTCAGTGCTTCTGTCGGTAGCTCAAAAACTCCAGAAAATTGTTCTTCCGAAAATTCCACCAGCACCCCCTGAACTGAACTTATCACTGAATTGCCTCACACAATCGCATTTTCAAAGAAGTTTACGAAATCTTTTTCATAGATAGCCGCTGAACAACTCATAAATACACGTAGTCCAGAAGACTCAAGGGTTTTGAACATCGATACCATACCTTATCATAAAGACTCAAAACTGAGTCAACGTTGATCGTTAGAGCATTATGGATGAGTGAAGTAGCCATTGCAGTGGATATATCGAAAGAAAATTGTAATGCCTAGAGATTCCTGAATACGTAGAAATGAGTGCATGACTAGGGAGAAAATAAATTTAGATGATGACATGCCATTTTATGTGATTTATTTATGATTTTTTTGTTGCATGGTGTGCATGTCATGTTTTCAGCCTGTTGAGTTACGGACGCGTGGACGAGACTAGGGACGATCGAGGTGAAAATAATTTTGAGTTTTTAAGTTCTTAGATTTTTTACGGATTAATTTTATTATTTTTAAGCAGCAAGTTTCCGAAAATTGGGGTTTTATTATTATTTTGGAGGGGAACCCATTTTTCTCCTATACGGGCTGTTTTAATGATTTTTAATGTGTTTCAAAGTTTGAGGAACCTTTTATTTCTGTCAAAAATTTCTTTTCCTTTCTTAATTAAACTTTAGGGGTCAAACTTGTCACCTCTAATTTTCATAACACAAAAAAATTAATCAACCCTAGCCTCCTCCACCCTCAAACAGCAGTCCCCCTCTCCTCACTCTCAAAGCTTCGAAAATTTCAAGATCTTGGTGATTCAAAGGCGGTTCGGTCCCGATCTCCCGTCCTCTACGTCAGTAATTCATAGATATCAATTTTATCCAAGCCAGACATGTAATATATATCCTTTTTCTCACTATTTAAGCCATAGTAAACTATTTTTAAAGTTTAATGCATGAATTATTTGTGCATTATATAGATCTATGTTCTAGTGCTTGATATACGTTCATGGCTCACGAAGTTTCAGCATGTTGTTGATCTTTTCTTGCATTGATTCGACCAAGGGATGTTCAAGGGGCCTAGGTGTGGTTCATGGTGGTCATAGGGTGGTCAAGGGATGGTCCTTTGATGTAGGGAAGTTGGCTCGACCACCTTGGTCGAGCCAAGCAACACGCATGGCCGCATGGAGCGCGCGGCGCAGCAGCCCCTTCCCAAAGGAGAGCCCCAGCCGGCGGGGCTCCGTCCCTGGTGGCCGGAGCAAGGAGGGAGAACGGCTGGAAGTTGGCGTCGCATGGGGGAGCGACGACGGCTAGCATGGGGTTTATGTTTGGGTTGTTTGGGCCGAACGTTTCAATTGGACCGGTTGGTTTGGTTAGACCGGGTCGGTTAGTCGAGTCTCGAGTCAAAATATTTTAATGTTGGTGCGAGTTATTTCAATGTCAAACCAGTTATTTTTATGTCTAAGGTCCAATTTTAATGTTTTTGGTCAAATCCTTCAAATTCTATTATTTTGGTCAAACCTATAATTATTTTGGACCTTATCCCTTATTTTAAGTTTTTAAAATCAAAATTGGAGTCTTTTGATATTTAATTAAGTCAAGTTTGACCATGGGATTTTAATTGGTCAAAATTGATTATGTGAGTTTCGATTTAGTCAAACTTGACCGTTAGCTCTATTTTAAAGTCAAAATTGATCAAATTATTTTAAAGTCAAAATTGGTCAAGATATTTTAAGTCAAATTTGATTTTGAAATTAGTCAAAATTGGCCTTAAGATTTTAAAGTCAAAATTGAATGTTAATTAATGTCAAAATTGGTCACGCGATTTTGAATTAAGTCAAAATTGGAATGTGTTAGAAATTTTAAGGGGAATTCTTACAAGTCTTGGGCTAAGTCAATGGTAATGTTAAGTCTAAAAGTAGTGGGCCAGGCTCCTGAGCCATTCCTTGACCGAAGTATAAAATGTAGATGCCTGTGAATATATATTTAATTATATATGTAGTATTCTGTGTACGTTAATGTTTTTAAAGGATTAAATATATATTGACGGGCTAAGCTTTTAAATTGCATGATTTTTATGAAATGCACGCATCACGAATGTTTTATGAAATGTTATGGACATGTTTTAAAAGAAAAAATCGAGGGATTGAAGTGATTTGTGGCAAGTTTACGATGAGGGGATTCGGGATATCGGGCCCGATGAACTTTTGTTCATGTATTACGAGCTTATGAATCCATGTGGTTACGGCATGGTGAAGTGGCAAGCATAGAGGTGTGAGGGATCCCGAGGTAAGGTCAGGCAACCGCACCTCCATGTACGTTGGTTTTTAGATTGATCAATCGAACATGGTCTACACTTCATGATATGCCTCATACGTTTTTATGTTACGTTATGTCATGTATTATGTATGTTATATGCTATGTATGCTATGAAATGTATGAACAAGGTTTTTAAGATCATTCATGCATTCATGTTATTTTATTACGAGTATGTGCCTGCATGTGACTTTATTAGTATGTACTTTGTTATTTTGATAGAGCATGCTGAGCCTCAAGGCTCACTAGGTTTAAATGGTGCATGTGATGACCCTGCACTGTATGTCCCGACAGGCGGTGAGGACCTTTGAGCGCCCGCTGCAGCAGTACCCCGTGGCCGCATTGATGTTTTGTTTTAGCCATGATACGCTTTTCAAATTTTGGTTTTTATTTTCAAAACTTTTACGAAGTCTGATTTTTACAGTATGGATGATTTAACGATTCGAGATATTTATTTGATTTATGTTTTGAAGCAATGGTTTAGAAAATGTTTTAAAAGGGAACGAGCCACACTTTCAGTTTATGTATTTTGCAAACATAAAAAAAATATCTAGAGTCTGGTTCGTTTCAGTTGGTATCAGAGCGGTGGTTCTGGTGGGTTAATAGCCTGCTTTGTGGAGCTCGGAAGTCGCACTACCAGTCTGTGAGTTTTATTGTTTTATGAATCATGTTTATGGTCGCATGCTGCATTTTTTAATTTTGCATGAGTTTTGCCCTTTGAATTTTAAGAAATAGACGCTTAGCCATGCACTTAAATTTACGTGAAAGGGTATGCGTACCAGCATGCCTCCCAGACGTTCCA
Organism: Dorcoceras hygrometricum; assembly: GCA_001598015.1. NCBI lineage: Eukaryota > Viridiplantae > Streptophyta > Magnoliopsida > Lamiales > Gesneriaceae > Dorcoceras > Dorcoceras hygrometricum. Next base: position 132,339 of record KQ989572.1, on the reverse strand, counting down.
GAGATCAGCAGGATGATGATGCACCTCCTCCTACCCCACTTCCACAGATGATGCCATATGAGAGGGCTAGCGTGGACATGCTGGCCGGGATCACCAGAATGATTGAGAGGCAGTCGGAGCGTTCTAGGAAGTCCCACGAGGAGGATGTGGCTGAGTGGTTCCGCAAGCAGGGACCCAAGGAGCTCGCCGAGACTACAGAACCGCTAGTTGCTAAGTAGAGCACTGCTAGGGAATTCGTTGCCTTAGTTGCCGAGTTGAGATAAGTAAGAACTTTAGATATTCTAGAATTTTCCTTCAGAACTTAGACGGAGGCAGTCGGAGCGTTCTAGGAAGTCCCACGAGGAGGATGTGGCTGAGTGGTTCCGCAAGCAGGGACCCAAGGAGCTCGCCGAGACTACAGAACCGCTAGTTGCTAAGTAGAGCACTGCTAGGGAATTCGTTGCCTTAGTTGCCGAGTTGAGATAAGTAAGAACTTTAGATATTCTAGAATTTTCCTTCAGAACTTAGACGGAGAAGAATAGCGAACTTAGAAATGTCTTAGGCTTCTAACTGTTTATTGGGATCCAGTTTGACCGTAAACGCGTACCTGTGTCACATTTCTGTTTCAGACGAGATTAGTGTGCTAGGTGTCACTAAGCTTGCTTTTCTAGACTCAAGGGAAACCCACTCGCTTATTTCGAGTGCGTTCACACAGAGTATGGGCATTGTTCCGGAGAGATTGGTAGTAGCTCTCGCCGTGAAGGTTCCGTCAGGAGAGGAGGTGACGAAGACCGGCGTCGTGTAGGGATTGATGATGATGTTTCAGGATCACACGGTCAGAGAGGATTTGGTTGTTTTGCCGATGTTAGGATTCGACCTCATCCTAGTCATGGATTGGCTGACAGAGTTTAGAGCGGTGATGGACTTTCAGCGGAGGACAGTGACTATCAGGCCGTCAGGGCAGGAGGCCTTCTTATTTGAGGCAGCGAGGAGACCATGGAGGCCCAGATTTATATCTTTTATGCAGGCCAAAAAGCTTGTTGAGCTCGGATGTTAGGCGTTCTTGTCAAGTGTCACCGCTACAGGAGATTCAGCAGGCCCTTCACTGTTTGATGTGGAGGTAGTCCAGTTTTTTTCGGATTTCTTCCCTGATGTTGTAGCGGGAGTTCCACCGGAGCGAGAGGTGGGGTTTTCTATCGAGTTGATGCCAAGTACAGTGCCTATTTCTAAGGCACCGTATCGATTAGATCCTACGGAGATGAAAGAGCTGAAGGAGCAGATATAGGATTTGCTCGACTAGGGGTTCATTCGCATAGCTTTTCTCCATGGGGCACGCCAGTTCTGTTTGTAAATAAGAAGGATGGCAGCATGAGATTGTGTATTGACTACCGGGAGCTGAACAGAGTTACAGTGAAGCGCATAGCTTTTCTCCATGGGGCACGCCAGTTCTGTTTGTAAATAAGAAGGATGGCAGCATGAGATTGTGTATTGACTACCGGGAGCTGAACAGAGTTACAGTGAAGAATAATTACCCACTCCCGAGTATTGAGGATTTGTTTGACTACTTGTAGGGAGCTTTGGTTTTCTCGAAGATTGATTTTAGGTCTGGCTAACATCAGTTGAGGGTTAGAGAGGAGGACGTGTCCAAGACTGTTTTGCGGACACGTTACGGCCACTATGAGTTCTTGGTGATGCCGTTTGGCCTGACGAATGACCCAACGATCTTCATGAATTTGATGAACAGGGTCTTCAGGAAGTTTTTGACCAGTTAATTATAGTTTTCATCGATGAAATTCTGGTATATTCGAGGATCTTGGAGGAGCATGGACAGCAGACAGCTTTGCAGACGTTGAGGGAGCACATCTGGAGCTTGCAGCAGTAGTGTTTGCACGGAAGATTGGAGACACTATTGGTACGATGAGAAGTGTCAGATTTTCATCGACCACAAGAGTCTCAAGTACTTCTTCACCCAGAAGGAGCTGAACATGAGGCAGATGGCTAGAGTTGGTGAAGGATTATGATTGTGACATTAGCTACATTAGCTACCATCCGGGTAAAGCTAATGTGGTGGCAGACGCTTTGAGCCGGAAGACTGCAGTAGTGGCGTGTTTGTCAGTTAAGAGGCCAGTACAGACTGAGATTCAGAGATTCGGTTTGGAGTTCTATCCACCTCTTGGGGCACCACCAGCTGAGCCATATCCGCGACCATCTGAGAAACCTGGATAACTTGAACAACACACAGGAAACAAACCCCAGAGGGACATGGGGTCAAATCCCAGTATGTAGAGCAATATAAAACAGCATGCAGATAGTGCAGGATATAAATGCGATGCTATGCATGAGAAAAGGGAGCTCAAAGTATACAAAGTACTTCACATGGCTGAATACCAGAACTGTAAGGGATCATCGAATGTGTGAGAGAATGGGAGTTACCCAGGCGCTCGATCACACATGGTACCAATCACAACAGATTACAGGGATGGCCGCAACTCATGTGATAGATTGGGAGCTACCTATGCGCTCAATCACAAAAAACATCAGCATCATCCAGAAATGGAAGGCCATATTGCATATGAGAGAACTGGGAGCTACGCAGGCGTTCAATCACACACACCCTGTCAACAAGGATTAGCTCAACAGCAAACAACAACATATCTGGGGTTCTCACAGCAGCCTGTTAACAAGGGCTCGCAAAGGAATGAGCAGAACAACATGACATGCGTGTATGCATAACAACTTGCAGGATAATATATACAGAACAGATTCAAGCAACACAAAACAGATGCATGCAACAACACAGAAGTAACAGCATACACACTGGTCAACATAACAGCACATTCCATTTATACACAAGCCCATCTTAAAGCTGTAATCATAAGCTCACATTTGTACCTTGGCTTTCTGAGCTATAATTTCCACAATCAAGGTCCCGAGCACTCAGATCTAAAATCTGTTTAGCCAAACACAAGAAACTACTCAGGGAAAGTAGCATAGAAACCACAAACTGGGAGCTATGAGCTCCACCAGCTCTATCTTACCCTTCTATTGTTGGCGCAGTGTTGGATCCGGATCGCGTTTCTCGGGGCGCAGTGGAAGTTTAAAATTTTTCACCGGATATCGTTCAATACATAAAATCTATTCAATAAAACACACATAGGATGTTTAATGAATGTTAGCTTGCTGGCGTCTAGGCGCCTGGCTCCGACCAGATTCATAGGGAATCCGGCACTTCAATGTAGGCGGCGGTAGATTATCCTTAATCAAGTCCACGACCGGAATCAGGATTCCTTCATCAGTTTGCACTAGAAGATCTGACGAATTTGACACGAATGGAATCTCCTCGTCAAGACGATCGGAGCAAGTCCGATCACGGCAAGCGGCGGCGCGTGGGTGGAGGCGCGGCCGAGAGGAGAGTTGGGAGGAGGGGCGGTGGCTATTGGAGGCTAGGGTTGGTGTGTTATGATGTTATCATGTAGCCCTAGACCAAGTCTAGTAAATAAAGGTGATACATGGGCTTGAACCGGCCCATTGGACCTGGGGCGGGCCCAGTCCAACGTATGAACATTCGGTTCATCCCTATCATCGTGACTTCATCATAACTCCGATCGACGATCTGATAGGACTGATCTACACAGTTTCCAAAACTGAGTATTATGATGTGAAAACAATTTTTCAGACCACCTAGTCCAAAATTGCAGTTTAGCCCCTCAACTATGGGAGATCGCAATTTGGCCCCTGTTGACTTTTAGGAAGTCGCACTCCCTAAATTCCTCCTCCTATGCTCAACACATGGAGCTCAGTTTCTGTGCGGGAATCGTGAATCCTGTACTTGTGTGACCCTCAATGGTTCAGGGATACAGGTAGCCGTGAGGCCACAACCATTGCGACTCCGAAATCACAATTTCGGACTGACCCATCGGATCATGGTAAAGCGCCTAGCAACATCGCCCCATGATCCCTAGGTATCACTGATAGTGCCTGCAAGAACCAGTTGGTCGTGGTTAGCGTACAGTACGGTCCTTTCAACACATATATCCCGATCAGATCAATGACCATTGGTAAATCGAGAGTCGCTACAGATCCGATAACTATGCATACATCTTGGAAATCAAATAGTGACATCACGAGTGTTACTCGGCAAACCCATTTACCCAAAACACATTCAGTACTCTGGCCAGAGATTTATTACACTATTATCTCCTCAGATAGCATAGGATATCCACGCATAAAAGCGACCGGTGAATCCTGGACAACGAAGCATCGACTCCTACATGCATCGGGACCTCACCAATCCCGCCACCTAATGACCCCAAATGAGTCGGTAAACGGGTCAAAGTGAGGCGCCTATCATGTAGAGTCTCAATGACGTCTCGAGTAGTGAGGACTAATCAGTACAACCAAGACCTCGGACTCAAATAGTGACATCACGAGTGTTACTCGGCAAACCCATTTACCCAAAACACATTCAGTACTCTGGCCAGAGATTTATTACACTATTATCTCCTCAGATAGCATAGGATATCCACGCATAAAAGCGACCGGTGAATCCTGGACAACGAAGCATCGACTCCTACATGCATCGGGACCTCACCAATCCCGCCACCTAATGACCCCAAATGAGTCGGTAAACGGGTCAAAGTGAGGCGCCTATCATGTAGAGTCTCAATGACGTCTCGAGTAGTGAGGACTAATCAGTACAACCAAGACCTCGGACTTATCCACTCGACAAATGGTAACCACTTGGAATGTCCGAACGAGGGTAGTTGGATAGATCACCAGGTTACTATCCATCTGTATGCTCAGAACATCACAATGTTCCCTACCAATGAAACATGGTACATCGCATCGCAGATGCTAGTCTCAAGCTCGGGCGGCCTTATCCTCATTTTGACGTCCCAATCGACTAGGAACGAGTTCAGAATACACAGTGACTATTAGATGTGTTTCATGATAGCCATCATATCCACTATCACATCTAACATACACTATGGTGCATTCTAGGCCTTTATCCAACACAATTGTTAACATTTTAACATAATGAAAATAAAGAATGCCATAAAAGAAATGCGTATTTCATAAATAAAGATTGTTATACAAAGAGTCAATAAAACCCACACGCCACAAGTTGGCTAGTTGGGCATCTACTCCAACAATCTCCCACTTTCCCTAAAGCCAACTACTCATCAGACACAGTCCCATTGTTTCGTGATGTTTTTCAAACAACGGTCCTAGCAAGGGCTTCGTAAGTGGATCAGCAATGTTATTTGCAGAGGCGACTCTCTCGACTGCTATGTCACCTCTAGCCACAATATCCCGGATTATGTGGTATTTTCTCAGTATATGTTTGGATCTTTGGTGAGACCTAGGCTCCTTTGCTTGTGCACCGGCACCCTTGTTGTCGCAGTACATCGGGACTGGACCAACTCCATCAGGGATTACGCCCAACTCTTGGACGAAATTCCTTATCCAAACTACCTCTTTTGCAGCAGCTGATGCTGCGATGTACTCAGCATCAGTGGTTGAATCCGCAATGGTGTCTTGCTTGGAACTCTTCCAAGAGACAGCACCACCATTGAGCATGAATACAAATCCAGAGGTAGACTTCGAATCATCCACATCACATTGGAAGCTAGAATCATTGTAGCCTTCCAATTTCAGTTCACCACCCCCATAGACCATGAACATATTCTTAGTCCTTCGTAAGTACTTAAGAGTATCTTTCACAGCCTTCCAATGCATTTGGCCGGGGTTGGCCTGGTAGCGGCTCGTGACACTCAGAGCGTATGCGACATCCGTTCTAGTTGAGATCATGCCATACATTATACTACCTATTGCCGAGGCATATGGCACACGTGTCATACTCTCTATATCCTCATCAGTCTTTGGACATATAGACTTAGATAGAGTGACCCCATGGCACATAGGTAGGTGTCCTCTCTTGGACTCTTCCATAGAGAATCGCTTAAGTATGGTATCGATGTAGGTAGCTTGGGTGAGTCCGAGCATCCTTTTCGATCTATCACGATAGATCTGTATTCCAAGAATATAGGATGCTTCACCCATGTCTTTCATCGAGAATCTACTAGACAACCAGACTTTAGTTGACTGCAGCATTCCTACATCATTCCCAATGAGTAGAATGTCATCAACATAAAGTACAAGGAAAGTCACAACACTTTTAACTACCTTCTTATAGACACATGGCTCCTCGGGATTCTTGATGAAACCAAATTCCTTAATCGTTTCATAGAATCTCAGGTTCCAACTCCTCAATGCTTGTTTGAGACCGTATATCGATCTCTGAAGTTTGCATACTTTATACTCACTTCCTACATATGTGAAACCCTCAGACTGCGTCATATAGATTTCTTCCTTAATGTTTCCATTAAGGAACGCAGTTTTCACATCCATTTTCCATATCTCATAGTCGTACAATGCGGCTATGGCCAGTAAGATTCTAATTGACTTGAACATTACGACTGGTGAAAAGGTTTCATCGTAGTCAACACCTTGCCTTTGAGTGTAACCTTTCGCGACCAGTCGTGCCTTGTAGGTCAGTACCTTACCATCAGGCCCGAGTTTTCTCTTGTATATCCATTTGCACCCAATAGGAACAATTCCTTCGGGAGGATCAACAAAAGTCCAAACTTGGTTCGCATGCATTGAGTCAATCTCAGACTACATTGCTTCAAGCCACAAATTAGAATCAGCATCGGAGGTTGCCTCCTTGAAAGTTCTTGGATCACATCCAACAGTTTTATCACTTTGATCATCTTCAAGGAGGAAACCATATCTATCAGGAGCCCTAGGAACCCTTTCAGATCTCCTAGGTGCGACCATTTCTGGTAACGGCTCTTGAGGTGCGGAAAGTTCACTTGGTACTTCAGATGGTACTCGAACCTCTTCGAGTTCTACTATCTTGCCTTTTCTATCAAGCAGAAACTCCTTTTCCATAAAGGTGGCATTCCTAGAAACAAACAATTTTGTCTCGTTGGGATGGTAGAAGTAGTATCCAATGGAATTTTTTGGATACCCAATGAAGTAGCATAAGATGGATCAAGTATCCAACTTATCTCCCACTGTCTGCTTCACGTAAGCAGGACATCCCCAAATCCTCATGTATGAGTATTTGGGCGGTTTGCCCATCCATATCTCATATGGAGTCTTATCCACTGCCTTTGTGTGGACATTGTTCAACAACATTACCGCCGTTTCGAGCGCATAGCCCCAAAACTAGGTAGAAAGTTCAGTGAATCTCATCATAGATCGAACCATGTCCATCAAGGTTCGATTACGACGCTCCGCTACACCATTGAGTTGTGGTGTGGCCGGAGGGGTCCACTGTGAGAGAATCCCATTCTCTTTAAGATAGTCTTGAAATTCAGCACTCAAGTATTCTCCACCTCGATCGGATCGAAGTGCTTTAATACTTTTCCCTAACTGATTTTCCACTTCAGCCTTGAATTCTTTGAACCTTTCAAAGGATTCAGACTTGTGCTTCATTAAGTACAAGTACCCATACCTAGAGTGATCATCGGTAAAGGTGATGAAGTATGTGTGACCGTACTTAGTACCAATGCTAAGCGGGCCACACACATGAGTTTGGATCAAATCCAATAGGCCTTGATGACGTTCAGGCTTGCCCTTGAAGGGTTGTTTAGTCATATTTCCATTGAGACAAGACTCACAAGTCGGTAGGGAGTTAATGTCTGACAAATCAAACATGTCACTCCTAGCCAACTTGTTCATCCTACTCAAGGAAATGTGACCTAGCCTAGCGTGCCAAAGTTGTGCTGGGTTCAAGCTATCGTTCATCCTTTTAATTGTTGTTGTATGTGTTTCCACATCGCGAGTTGGAACTGCTTTTAATTTTAAGGTGTATAAATCGTTTTCGCGTTCCCCAATTCAAATCAAACATTTATTCTTGTATATATTGCAAATCGAATTAGCAAAATGACAAGAATATACATCACTATCAAGTATAGAAACAGAAATAATGTTCTTTATCAATTCAGGAACAAATAAAACGTCTTTTAATAACAACTTAAAATTCGATGACAGAAATAAATAAACATCTCCTATCACTACAGGAGCAACTCTTGCTCCGTTTCCAAGACTCAAGTGGGCTCACCCTCTCTAAGACGTCGGCTTCTAGTCATCACCTGCAAATCATTGCAGATATGAGATCCACATCCAGTATCATGTACCCAAGAAGTCGAATTAAGAGACATATTTATTTCAATATAGAACATACATTTTGCAGTTCGAAACTGCTCGAGGTACTCCTTGCAGTTCCTCCTTCAGTGCCCAGGCTTGTGGCAGTGGTGGCAAACATCCTCAGACTTTTTTGTCTTGGAAGCCTTTGCCTTGGGCTTCTTAGTGGGCTTTTCCTCCTTCACAGGGGCAGAACGATTCTTGCCCTTGCGTTTGGGCCCCTTCTTCGAAGAGGAAGAAGAGCCCATAAGAAGGACGGGCTTGTCCTTATTTATGGTCCCCTCGAACACGACGAGCAAGTTCACCACCTCTTCAAGGGTGGCTTCCAGCTTGTTCATGTTAAAGTTGACCACAAAGGGGTCGAATGCAGCAGGAGTGAGAGGAGAAGCAAATCCACAGACAGCTCATATGGAAGTGTGATATCAAGGCCCATCAACTTTTCAATGAGCCCAATCATACGAACCCCATGCTCGCGGACCAAAGTCCCATCGCGCATGCGGCTCGTCATAAGCTCCTTGATAGTGGTGAACCTCTCATGTCGAGAGTTCTCCCCATACAGCTCTTTGAGATGAAGATGTATGTCAGCAGCATACACCGTCTTCTCGAAACTCCGTTGCATTTCGTTGGACATCGATGCCATCATATAGCATCGAGTCTTAAGCTCGTCATCCCACCATTTGTTAAGCATAGTCAGCTCCTCAGGACTGACGTCGGCAGGGGCTTCCTTCGGAGGGCTCTTCTCTAACGTGTAGAGAAGTTTCTCCGAAGCCAATACAATATTGAGGTTTCGAAGCCAGTCTTGGTAGTTCAGACCAGTGAACTTGTTGCTATCCAGTATAGCAGCAAGTGGATTTTTGATCGAAGACATTTTATAAGTAGTTTATACTGAAAAGAAAAATAGACATGCATTACTAACTTTATGAAAAATGCTAAGACATAAATAGAGGTCATTTAGTTTTATGAATTACCCTCCCACTATTTTAACGATTTCACCACCCTCTAATGAAATCGAGAAAGCAAGTTTCCTTAGTGGGTACAAAGAGTCCAGTCAAGCGATCATGGTCCCGAATAATATCAGCCAACCATGACCCTCAAAAGGTAGAGCCCAATTGCAACCGGTGCAACCTCCATGTATTTACCTCACGTCCAGTAACGGCCAAATAATATGACGCCGATTTCTATCACGTGTCTGTTGTGGATCCGGATCCGCCCCACGGCTAGGCAGCGGAAGAACAATAGAAACAGGTGCCGGGAGACGATCAATACGATACATTCAAAACAAACTACGACATTCATAGGATGTTTAAGCGGATTACCTTGCTGGCACTTATGCCTGGCTCCAACCGGTATTACAATAATCCGGCTCTTCTCGGTAGATTGCGGTAGTTTACGCCAATCCGGTCCACGACCAGATCCGAGACTCCTTCGTCAGGCTGCACTAGAAGCCCTGATGAGATCAGCACGAACAAATACTCCTCGAAAAA
>KQ989572.1:90585-116317 GCA_001598015.1 Dorcoceras hygrometricum | reverse complement strand
TAGGTATCACTGATAGTGCCTGCAAGAACCAGTCGGTCGTGGTTAGCGTATAGTACGGTCCTTTCAATCCATATATCCCGATCAGATCAATGACCATTGGTAAATCGAGAGTCGCTAGAGATCCGATAGCTATGCATACATCTTGGAGATCGAATAGTGACATCGCGAGTGTAACTAGGTAAACACATTTACCTAAAACACTTCTAGTACTCTGGCCAGAGATTTATACACTATTATCCCCTCAGATAGCATAGGATATCCACGCATGTCTGCGAGCGGTGAATCCTCGACAACGATGCATCGACTCCTACATGCATCGGGGTCTCACCCAATCCCGACGCCTTATGACCCCATGTGAGTCGGCAAACGGGTCAAAGTGAGACGCCTATCATGTAGAGTCTCAATGACGTATCGAGTCGTGAGGACTAATCAGTACAACCAAGACCTCGGACTTATCCACTCGACAAATGGTAACCACTTGGAAAGTCCGAACAAGGGTAGTTCGATAGATCACCAGGTCACTATCTATCTGCATGCTCAGAACATCACAATGTTCCCTACCAATGAAACATGGTACTTCGCATCGCAGATACTAGTCTCGAACTCGGGCGGCCTTATCCTCATTTTGACGGCCCAATCGACTAGGAACACGTTTAGAATACACAGCGACTATTAGATGTGTTTCATGATAGCCATCATACCCACTATAACATCTAACATACGCTTAAGTGCATTCTAGGTCTTTACTCAACAAAATTGTAAATCATTACACACATAATGAAAGTAAAGAATGCCATATAAGAAAATGCGAATATCATATATAAAGATCGTTTGTACAAGAGTCTATAAAACCCACACGCCACAAGTTGGCTAGTTGGGCATCTACTCTAACAGTGTCAAGATTATCCATCAATGTCGAGTTGTGAAGGACGGTCCCCTTAACGTCCCCAATAATATGAGCCAGCGTTAAAGGGAGTTCCAACCAACTCACAGCAAGTGTCAATGACGTGTACAACTTTCCGGCATACATAACCCCCTCAATATTATGAGCGGGGCCATGTATACGGGTAGCATCGACGTACACTCATTGTTGATGGAAGGTAGGAAAAATTTAAACAAATTTAAATTCCCTTAGTTTATCGAATAAACTATTAATCTTGATATCAGTTTTAAATTATATTTAAATGAGGGATTTTATTTTTGAAAATTCGGTCTCGAAAATATTAAATCACAATTTAACATGCGTATTCAACTTAACATATATCACATATATAAAAACTTTGGGATGATCGATCGCGAGAGCTATGCGGTCCGTGGTTGCCAATCACGGACCTGGGTCCAGTCCTAGGTGAAATGCAGTATGCAATGCAAAATCCTATAACAATTGCTTCCGGTTTTACAAATCTTCGGTCTTCAATATATTTGATCATCCCACCATCTTGAAATGTCATCCCACTAAATCTAATATTTACATTTAAATGTCCATGACACATTTGGATACAATTTTAAGGGTGGGAACGGGCCATAAACCAGGCCCACTGTATAAATGATATCAACAATATTTACAACCAAAATAGCAAAACCTAGCATACACCTAACACATTGGGCACGGATCTCGATCATCCCAAACATGCAATTAGTTCAAATAATTGACATAATTTAAATAATCAAATAAAATTTGATAATTTCCAACAAAATCATATTTTAATTAAAAAATCATATTTAAGAATCAGTTTCCCCTTCATATTGTTAATGGGCGATGTTTCGCCAAATGTTTCTGAATCCAGATGTGATATTGATCAAGCGTCAACGGACCTAAGTAGAGCTTCTAAGCCATAATTCAAAAGAAAATAAAGATGATATCTGGGTTGCCTTCCCGATCTGGTTTTACGAAAAGAATTTATGTTTAAACTGACTTCCTTTAAACTATGTTTATTTCAGTTTATGTATGTTTCTGTCTACACTACGTGATCCTTTTTATTCTCAGTTTTGCTTGCTGGGCCCCTAGGCTCATTAGCTTTTATGGTGCAGGTGAGGCAGAACAGGAGCAAACGGGAGGTGCGAGCTGAACCAGCTGGGGCGTGTGTGTGTTTGTCGAAGGTCGGAGTTTCCGTGTTGTTGTTGTTTCTAATATTTTGTCAAAACTGTATTAAGATCCATTACAACAATAGAGAATTATGTTGGCGCAGTGTTGAATCCGGATCCCGTTTCCCGGGGCGCAGCGGAAGTTTAAAATTTTTGCACCGGGAATCGTTCAATACATAAAATCTATTCAATAAAACATACATAGGATGTTTAATGAATGTTACCTTGCTGGAGTCTAGGCGCCTGGCTCTGACCAGATTCACAGGGAATCCGGCACTTCAATGTAGGCGGTGGTAGATTCTCCTTAATCAGGTCCACGACCGGAATCAGGATTCCTTCGTCAGTCTGCACTAGAAGATCTAACGATTTTGACACGAACGGAATCTCCTCGTCAAGACGATCGGAGCAAGTCCGATCACGGCAAGCGGCGGTGGTCGGCGGTGGCGCGTGGGTGGAGGCGCGGTCGAGAGGAGAGTTGGGAGGAGGGCAGGCGGCTATTGGAGGCTAGGGTTGGTGTGTTATGATGTTATCATGTAGCCTTGGACCAAGTCTAGTAAATAAAGGTGATACATGGGCTTGAACCGGCCCATTGGACCTGGGGCGGGCCCAGTCCAACGTATGAACATTCGATTCATCCCTATAACCGTGACTTCATCATAACTCCCATCGACGATCTGATCGGACCGATCTACACAGTTTCGAAAACTGAGTATTATGATGTGAAAACAATTTTTCAGACCACCTAGTCCAAAATTGCAGTTTAGCCCCTCAACTATGGGAGATCACAATTTGACCCCTGTTGACTTTTACGAAGTCGCACTCCCTAAATTCCTCCTCCTATGCTCAACACATTGAGCTCAGTTTCCGTGCGGGAATCGTGAATCCAGTACTTTTGTGTCCCTCAATGGTTCAGGGATACAGCTAGCCGTGGGCCCACAACCATTGTGACTCCGAAATCACAATTTCGGACTGACCCATCGGATCATGGTAAAGAGCCTAGCAACATCGCCCCATGATCCCCTAGGTATCACTGATAGTGCCTGCAAGAACCATTTGGTTGTGGTTAGCGTACAGTACGGTCCTTTCAACACATATATCCCGATCAGATCAACGACCATTGGTAAATCGAGAGTCGCTAGAGATCCGATAACTATGCATACATCTTGGAGATCAAATAATGACATCGCGAGTGTTACTGGGCAAACCCATTTACCCAAAACACATCCAACACTCTGGCCAGAGATTTATTACACTATTATCTCCTCAGATAGCATAGGATATCCACGCATAAAAGCGAGCGGTGAATCCTCGACAACGAAGCATCGACTACTACATGCATCGGGACCTCACCCAATCCCGCCACCTAATGACCCCAAGTGAGTCGGTAAACGGGTCAAAGTGAGGCGCCTATCATGTAAAGTCTCAATGACGTCTCTAGTAGTGAGGACTAATCAGTACAACCAAGACATCGGACTTATCCACTCGACAAATGGTAACCACTTGGAAAGTCCGAATGAGGGTAGTTCGATAGATCACCAGGTCACTATCCATCTGTATGCTCAGAACATCACAATGTTCCCTACCAATGAAACATGGTACTTCGCATTGTAGATGCTAGTCTCAAGCTCGGGCGACCTTATCCTCATTTTGACGGCCCAATCGACTAGGAACGAGTTCCGAATACACGGTGACTATTAGATATGTTTCATGATAGCCATCATATCCACTATCACATCTAACATACACTATGGTGCATTCTAGGTCTTTATCCAACACAATTGTTAACATTCTAACATAATGAAAATAAAGAATGTCATAAAAGAAATGCGTATTTCATAAATAAAGATTGTTATACAAAGAGTCAATAAAACCCACACGCCATAAGTTGGCTAGTTGGGCATCTACTCCAAAATCTATCACAACAGACAGCTCTAAATGAAGCATAAGGTAGGGTCTAGCACTTAATCGAAAGCATTACCAGAACAGGAAATCTAATCTGTCCGAAATGCTAACAGACTACACAGGGTAGCTTCCTTCGCAATCCTCTTCGAGCTAATCACACTCTCCAAAACCAGTACAGAACGAAGAGCCTTAGCAAGAGGAATCTAGCGCTACCTCTCTTGCTTCAATAGGAGTCGTCTACCGCCGGAAATCGGAAGAAATAATCTACGGTGAACCGTAGCTAGGGTATCGCGACAGAGTAAGCTTATGGGAAATATTTCTAAGTGTCGGGAAAATAATGGCGAGACCAGTCAAAGTTCTCTATAATAAAACTTAAGTCTCCCATGTGAGATCCGAAATATTATTGATTTAATTTAGTTCATTAATCGGCTTTAGCATAGACCAGATTTGGATTGAACAGATCTGGGATGAGCCAGCTTTGAGCGTGTATGCTTGGCGAAGTAATCGGGTCAGTATAAGTTTTCGAAAAGCCCTAGATTGTGAGAGAACTTAAACAAAAAGTGATCAGATTAGAGTGTTGTTCAGCGCGGGTGATCGTATTAAGATTCGGCGGTGAAATATGGTGGTCGCGTGTTATTCTAGGGGCGCTAGTTGGATATCCTTCGTAGGTATCTAAGCGACGCCGTTTGATAGGATTCAGGTTTGAGTTGCGCAAGTGTTTAGTAATGTATGGACCGGTCCGGTTCGTGTTCTGGTGTAGATCGGTGCGGTTAAGGATATTCAAATTTCACTGGTCAACGCTTGTGTGAGATCTGGTTATTCAGATCTGGGTTGCGATGCGGCGACGTTTTGATGACGTATTAGTGGACGCGATGCGATGTCGTTTAGCGCTCCAGATGTGGTTAGCGGCATGACGTGTCCTAGTGAACGAGCGGTCCTTGGTGCGACGTCGTTTGATTAAGTTCCAAATCTGTTTAGCGTATGGTCCAGATCTGGAGTGGTACTCAGATCTGAGTTTGGAACAGCTTTGAGCAGGTTTTGTCGGTGGCTACTATTCATCAGATTTGGGGAACTTATGTTGTATATACAGAAGATTTTGACCTTTGAACGCGATATTTTTCCCCAACACTTAGAAATATTCTCGTAACGTAACTCTGTCGCGATACCCTAGCTACTTTTTACCGAAACTTATTTCCTTCAATTGTCGGTGGTAGACAGCTCCGAAGGAAGCAAGAGTGGTAGCGTTGGACTCCTCTTGTTAGGGCGCTTCGTTCTATACCTCTTTCGAAGACTTTGGAGAGATTGAAGAAGATCACGAAGGAAGCTTCCCTGTGTAGTCTGTTAGCATTTTGAGCAGATTTGTTTCTGCCGTTCTGGTATCTTGCTGGGTAAGTGTTAGTGTGACGTCCAAACCCCATGGGAGCCACGGATTTGAGGAAAAAGAAATAAAAGACAAAACTGAAGGGCTGAAATGAATTGTAGCAAGCTGTATTGCCTTGCTTAAAACTTAAAATCAAAGAATGAATAGTTGGCGCCACGAAGTAAAACAGATTTCTATATCAGACTTCGAGATACAAAATGCAATTGCGAATTACAACTACTGGAACTCTATTTGAATTCACCATTGTTGTAATGGATCTTAATACAGGTGACAAAAGATTAAAAACAACAATCAACAAAACAAACTTCGCGGAACCACTGGACTTTTTGATAAACACCCACACGCCACAACCGATTCAGACTTTACCTCCCGTCTGCTCCGGAACTGACTCACCTACACCAAGAAAGCTAATGAGCCTAGGGGCTCAGCAAGCAAAACTCAGAATAACAAGAGCACAATATGCAGTCGGGCGCAATACATACAATAACATAGTTTAAAGGAAGACATTTTAAACATAGCTGTTCGTAACCTCTGGTATGGGAGTAACTCAGATCCCAACATTTATTTTCTTTAGACTTATGGCTTAGAAGATCTCTTTAGGTCCCATTGCACTTGATCAAATGACTACTGATATCAGGTACTATATGGCGAAACTCGCCCAATATGAAGGGGCAACCGACTCACTCGACAGCTGCTCACCCTTCCCATATGAAAGGGCAACTGAAATTTGAACTGCTGCGCACCTTTCCAATATGGACCGTCTGTTATCTTTGCCATAAATCTTAAAAATCAGAACATTTTCTTCCTTTAAACAACATCTGGCTGAAAACAGAACTCAACATCGGGGTTCACTTTATTTTTAAAACTCATTTTCCATAAAACATTTTCACTGAGCATTCAGTTGCGACACTGAGAAAACAAATGTCTGAAAGAAACAGTGTATGGTTACAAGATAAATTTCAGATGTTGCAAGAAGAAGTGACTCGGGGTGCTATCGCTATTAAAAATTCATATGTTTACTGTAGAAAAGCTATCGCTAGCGGAAAACAGATGTTGCTAACGGAAATGTTATATGTTGCGGTCAACTCAGATGTAAACGCAACTGGATGAAGTATTTCAGATGTTGCTATCGGGAATTTCATATGTGGCTAAGTGAAAGTACTGTTGGTGTAAACAGATGTCTACGAAATTGGGTTGGTCAACTCAGATGTCAACGAAGTAACAGTTGAATAACAGCAGATGTCTACAGGGAACTCTGCTGTACATGCAGAAATAGGTAAAACAGCTGCGACTCTGGGAACGCTATCGCTACAGGAAATTCAGATGTTACCTAGAATTTAATTGTTAACATAAGAAACAGAAGTCTGACTAAGAAACTAGTGATGTACATCTGAACGACTTCCAACACTACCAGTGCTTCCTATCAAACCAGAATCAAGTCCCGATTTAACCAAAATCACCGATTACATGGCATCAAGTCCAGACATTACCATTCACTAGGAGAAGAACCTTCATCTTTTCAATGATCTAGAATCTGAAATGCTCAGCGTTTAAAGCCAACATCCTCATCATCAACTTCAAAAACACATATTTGAGTTTCAAACAAAAACTAATTATGAACCCGAACATTATGCATATTTTAAATCAGCAGAACATTGATCAATAGCTGAAATCGAACATAACTCAGGCAACAAATCATGAAACAGAAGAAGAACAGTACATATGCTTTCATGGAGTAGCAAGAATCAGATTTACTTGCCTTAACACTGAAGAATCACGAAGCACAGCAGGTCGCCACAGCAAGTCTCCTCAATCACAATGACGAGTTTCACTAGTTTTTGATGAAAATGAGAATTTTCTAGTAAATCATTGAACTTATAGTTCATAAGGAAAAAAAGGCATGGGAGTTCGTTGTCAGGGAAAAATCACTCGAGTAGGCATGGAGTACCATGCTTACTTGTCAAAATTTTGCTAAAAGTCCCCTGTCACTATTCTAATTTGTAAAAGTGCTGCTCAAATTTGAAAAAGGGCCATCTCACATCCAAAATCATTTTTATTTGCAAGTTCTGAAAATTGCTCGACTCGTGCTTGGGGTGACATCTGATCAGACCTTTGTACCTCGCCCAACATCTGGTGATAAGAAATTAGCTAAATAAATAAACAAGCTGAAATCTAAAACTCTGGAATATGGAAGCTGAAATTTCAAAAAAGGTCCTTAAAATAAAAAAGGACTAGAAATTGTGGTCCTAGGGATTTTGGGGCGCTACAATCTACCCACCTTATAAAAGTTTCGTCCTTGAATTTACATACCAAACAATTCTGGGTAGCGACTAAGCATATCAGCTTCTGTTTCCCACGTAGCTTTTCGTTTGGTTTGGTTAGACCATTGTACTTTAACCATATGGATACTACGGATCCTTAGCTTCTTAATTTCCCTAAGAAGTATCTTCTCGGGTCTTTCTTCATAACTCAAGTCTGGTGCTAAGTGAATTGGTTCAGCACTTAGTATATGCGATGGGTGGGTAACATACTTCCTCAAATCTGATACGTGAAATACGCTATGTACTGGAGACAGATGCGACGGCAGTGCAAATCTATAAGCCAACGTTCCTACCTTGTCCAGAATCTCATAAGGACCAATATATCTGGGACTCATTTTTCCCTTCTTTTCAAAACGCATCACTCCCTTCATTGGAGCTACTTTCAAGAAGACGTGATCACCAACTTCAAAACACAGCTCCCTATGTCTGATATCTGCATAAATTTTCTGCCTACTCTGAGCAGCTTTCATTATTTCCCTTATCTTTCTGATAGCTTCTGCTGTTTTCTCTACCAAATCTGGTCCTAAACCATCTCACTCTCCTACTTCATCCCAATGAAGAGGTGTTCTGCATTTGCGTCCATAAAGAGCTTCGTATGGAGCCATCTGGATTGATTCTTGAAAACTGTTGTTGTATGCAAATTATACTAACGGTAGTTTCAGATCCCAAATTTCTGAGAAATCTATGATACATGCTCTAAGTAAATATTCCAAAATCTGGATCACCCTTTCAGATTGTCCATCGTTCTGGGGGTCAAAAGTCGTGCTAAAGGTCAACCGTGTACCTAAAGCTCTATGTAAACTCTTCCAGAAAGCTGAGTTAAACTTGGAATCTCTATAAGATACTATTGAAATTACATGACTCTAAGTAACGTATTCCAAAATCTGGATCACCTTTCAGATTGTCCATCGTTCTGGGGGTGAAAAGTCGTGCTAAAGGTCAACCGTGTACCTAAAGCTCTATGTAAACTCTTCCAGAAAGCTGAGTTAAACTTGGAATCTCTATAAGATACTATTGAAATTGGAACACCATGAAGTCTCACTATCTCCTTCAAATATAACTCGGCGTATCTATTTACATCGTAAGTTGTCTTTACGGGCAAAAAGTGAGCAGATTTCGTAATCCCATCTACTATAACCCAAATAGAATTGTATCCTTGGGTAGTCCTGGGTAGTCCAATCACAAAATCCATATCTATGCATTCCCATTTTTCCACTCGGGAATAGGCAACGGATTCAGCAATCCTGCTGGTCTTTGGTGTTCAGCTTTCACCAGTTGGAACGTTAAACACTCAGAGACAAATCTGGCAATGTCTCTCTTCATTCCCGGCCACCAATATAACTTCTGAAGATCTTTATACATCTTAGTGCTTCCGGGATGCACAGAATATGGGGCCCGTATGGGCTTCTGCCATCAAATCTTATCTCAGGGTGTCTACTTGGGGCACCCAAATTCTATTCTGGAATCTGACTACTCCACCTTTTGAAAAGTAGAGGTTGTTGACTCTTTCTTTATCTTGTTTGATCCACTGTTGAAGTTGCTCGTCCTTCGGTTGTCCCTCACGAATCTGATCTACCAGATTTGATCTTATGTAGAGATCTACTAAAATCACCGCGCTACCACTGGGCACTATTTCTATTCCATATTTCTCAATATCGTACACCAATAGTTTCTGGACAGAGAGCTGAGCTAATCCAACAGATTTCCTACTCAAGGCATCAACAACCACTTTTGCCTTCCTTGAATGATAACTGATCGTGCAGTCATAATCCTTCATCAGTTCCAGCCATCTCCTCTGCCTCGTATTCAATTTATTTTGGGTGAAAAAGTACTTGAGGCTCTTATGATATGTGAATATCTCACACTTCTCCCCATAAAGGTAGTGTCTCCAGATCTTTAATGCAAACACTACAGCTTCCAGCTCTAAATCATGGGTGGGATAATTCTTCTCATGGTTCTTTAGCTGTCTAGAAGCGTAAGAAATCACTCTTCGGTCCGGCATCAGTACAGCACCTAAACCTAATTTGGACGCATCTGTGTAGATAACAAACTTCCCTTGATCATATGGCATAGTTAGTACAGGGGCTTCAATAAGCACTTGCTTCAACTGCACAAAACAAGACTGACATTCTGGAGTCCATTCAAACTTAATCAGCTTTCTAGTTAGCGTGGTTAAAAGGGAACAACTATCATCGAAAACCTTTAATAAAACATCTATAGTACCCAGCTAAACACAGAAAACTCCTAACTTCTGAAACCGATTTGGGAACTGGCCATTATCGCACTGCTTCCACTTTTGCTGGGTCTACCTCCAATCCATCTTTGGATATAATGTGACCTAAGAATGCTACCTTCTCCAACCAGAAGTCACATTTACTGAATTTGGCAAACATTTGCTTATTCTTCAAAGTCTGGAGCACTGTTCTCAAATGATTCGCATGCCCGAGTCTGGTCTTGGAATATACTAAGATGTCATCGATGAACACGACTACAAACTGATCTAAGAAGGGTTGGAAAACTCTGTTCATCAAATCCATAAAATCTAAGGGGGCGTTGGTAAGTCCGAAGGGCATTACCAGAAACTCATAGTGGCCGTAGCGTGTTCTAAAGACAGTCTTATAGACATCTGCTGGTTTAACCTTCAATTGATGATAACCAGACCTCAGATCGATCTTAGAGAAGACTACGGATCCTTTCAACTGATCAAACAGATATTCAATCCTAAAAAGGGGATATTGATTCTTAATGGTCAGTTTATTCAGCTCTCTATAATCTATACACAACCTCAAACTCCCATATTTCTTCCTAACGAACAAGACAGGGGCTCCCCACGGCGATGTACTCGGTCTAATAAATCCTTTGTCCAACAGATCTTGTATCTGTTCCTTCAATTCTCTCATTTTTGATGGAGCAAGGCGATAGGGAGATCTAGAAACTGGTGCTGCTCCGGGTATCAAATCGATTGCAAATTCCAGCTCTCTATCTGGCGGTAGTCCATATATGTCTTCTGAAAATACCTCAGGAAATTCGTTTACTACCTCACATCTGAAAATTGGGGCTTAACATTCGATACTAAAGACGACAGGCTTGCTAAATATCCTACCCCACCTTTCCTCATGCAACTATGAGCTTTAAGAGCTGAAATAATGCGAGGAATCTTACGAATCTGATTGGCCTCAAACGTAAACCAGTCTCCTCTTGTGGGTTTCACCACTACTGTTCTAAGCTTGAAGTCTATTACTACTCCATATCGGGTTAACCAATCCATTCCTAAACTCATATCGAACTCAGGCATAGGTAAAACGATCAAATTTCAGTCATCAGGTGCCCTTGAAGTCTAAGTTCTAAACTTTGAAACAGGTCATGGGATACTAGTTCTTCTTTTGAGGGCACCGTTACACAGAATCCCATTGTTACTTGGTCAGGTCTGATAGGTAACTTCTTAACAAACTCTGCTGCTATGAATGAGTCGCACCTGAATCTATTAGGGCTAAAGAGGGCAAACCAGCAATCAAAATCATACCCGTAATCACCGTAGAATCTGGGTTGGCTAGCTCAGCTGTCATGACGTAAGCTCTACTGGTCACCATCTGCTTTGTCTTCGGGAAATTCTTTAAAATATGCCTTGGAAACCCACATTTGTAACAAACATTCTGTCCAACTCTACAAGGACCAGGGTGGTTCTTCTGACACTTAGGACACACTGGCCTATTGCTGGTAGTGGAAACTGTGCTAATAGGTTGAACAGCTAAAGGCTTCTGCTCTTGGGGTTGCTGCTGATTCTTGTATGGTTTCTTGGGTAGCCTCTGGTCCTTCTCTTGGAAGACCTGCCTCTTCAGCTGTCGCTCCTCAATTACAGCCTTCCAATCTTGATAAGCTCTGAGAGCTTTGTCCACCGCTCTCCTATAATCCTTGGGTTCCACCAGCCTAACATCATGTGTGAGTGCTGGATTTAATCCATCGAAAAAGTGTCGCAACTTCTCCTTAGGATCTGGTCCAATCAACGGCACAAAATAACACCCTCTCTCAAACTTTCGAACATACTCTTGGACAGACATATCCCCTTGCTTTATCATTAAAAATTCTCTTTTCCGTTCCGACTGCTTGTCCTCAGTAAAATATTGATCATAGGACACTCTCTTGAATTCTTCCCAAGGAAGGTTTGCTACATCAATTGTAAGCCTAGCTCCTTCCCACCAGAGCATAGAATCATCCCTTAACATATAAATCGCACATCTAGCCCTCTCTAAATCCGGCATCTGAAGATATTCAAATATCACTTCCATAGACTAGACAGCTTAATCTATAGCCCGCAATCCACCACATAAGTTTATCAGAACATGCAAAAATCAAAAGATACATGCTCTAAAACATAAAACAAAACTCACTGCTCCGGAGAAACGGTCGATGAAATCTGTCCCAACTGGAAATGTGTGTGTTTATCTCTGGACCATCCTCTGATACCAAGTTTTTGACGCACAAACCCCATGGGAGCCACGGATTTGAAGAAAAAGAAATAAAAGACAAAATTGAAGGGCTGAAATGAATTATAGCAAGCTGTATTGCCTTGCTTAAAACTTAAAATCGAAGAATGAATAGTTGGCGCCACGAAGTAAAACAGATATCTATATCAGACTTCGAGATACAAAATGCAATTGCGAATTACAACTACTGGAACTCTATTTGAATTCACCATTGTTGTAATGGATCTTAATACAGGTGACAAAAGATCAAAAACAACAATAAAAAAAACAAACGTCGTGGAACCACTGGCCTTTTTGATAAACACCCATACTCCACAACCGATTCAGACTTCACCTCCCGTATGCTCCGGAACTGACTCACCAGCACCAAGAAAGCTAATGATCCTAGGGGCTCAGCAAGAAAAACTGAGAATAACAAGAGCACAATATGCAGTCAGGCGCAATACATACAATAACATAGTTTAAAGGAAGACATTTTAAACATAGCTATTCGTAACCTCTGGTATGGGAGTAACTCAGATCCCAACATTTATTTTCTTTAGACTTATGGCATAGAAGCTATCCTTAGGTCCCATTGCACTTGATCAAATGATTACTGATATCAGCTACTATATGGCGAAACTCGCACAATATGAAGGGGCAACCGACTCACCCGACAGCTGCTCACCCTTCCCATATGAAAGGGCAACAGAAATCTGAACAGCTACACACCTTTCCAATATGGACCGTCTGTTATCTTTGCCATAAATCTTAAATCTTAACATTTTCTTCCTTTAAACAACATCTGGCTGAAAACAGAACTCAACATCGGGGTTCACTTTATTTTTAAAATCATTTTCCCTAAAACATTTTCACTGAGCATTCAGCTGCGACACTGAGAAAACAATTGTCTGAAAGAAACAGTGTATGGTTACGAGATAAATTTCAGATGTTGCAAACAGATGTGACTCGAGGTGCTATCGCTATTAAAAATTCAGATGTTTACTGTAGAAAAGCTATCGCTAGCGGAAAACAGATGTTGCTAACGGAAATGTTAGATGTTGCGGTCAACTCAGATGTCAACGCAACTGGATGAAGTATTTCAGTTGTTGCTATCGGGAATTTCAGATGTAGCTAAGTGAAAGTACTGTTGGTGTAAACAGATGTCTATGAAATTGGGTTGGTCAACACAGATGTCAACGAAGTAACAGTTGAACGACAGCAGATGTCTACAGGGAACTCAGCTGTCAATGCAAAAATAGGTAAACAACTGTGACTCTAGGAACGCTATCGCTACAGGAAATTCAGATGTTACATAGAATTTAATTGTTAACATAAGAAACAGAAGTCTGACTAAGGAACTAGTTCTGTAACATCTGAACGACTTCCAACACTACCAGTGCTGCCTATCAAACCAGAAGCAAGTCTCGATTTAACCAGCATCATCGATTACATGGCATCAAGTCCAGACATTAGCATTCACTAGGAGAAGAACCTTCATCTTTTCAATGAACTAGAATCAGAAATGCTCAGCATTTAAAGCGAACATCCTCATCATCAACTTCAAAAACACATATTTGAGTTTCAAACAAAAACTAATTATGAACCCGAACATTATGCATATTTTAAATCAGCAGAACATTGATCAATAGCTGAAATCGAACATAACTCAGGCAAGAAATCATGAAACAGAAGAAGAACAGTACATATGCTTTCATGGCGTAGCAAAGATCAGATTTACTTGCCTTAACACTAAAGAATCACGAAGCACAGCAGGTCGCCACAGCAACTCTCCTCAAGAACAACGACGAGTTTTACTAGTTTTTGATGA
The DNA here is from genome assembly GCA_001598015.1 of Dorcoceras hygrometricum. Lineage (NCBI taxonomy): Eukaryota > Viridiplantae > Streptophyta > Magnoliopsida > Lamiales > Gesneriaceae > Dorcoceras > Dorcoceras hygrometricum. The sequence continues at coordinate 102,334 of KQ989572.1, read as the reverse complement.
AAATGAGAATTTTCTATTAAATCATTGAACTTATAGTTCATGAGGACAAAAAGGCATGGGAGTTGGTATGTGTCGGGGAAAAAATCACTCGAGTAGGCATGGAGTACCATGCTTACTTCTCAAAATTTTGCTAAAAGTCCCCTGTCACTGTTCTAATTTGTAAAAGTGCTGCTCAAATTTGAAAAAGATCCATCCATTTTATTTGCAAGTTCTGAAAATTGCTCGACTCGTGCTTGGGGTGACATCTGATCAGACCTCTGTACCTCGCCCAACATCTGGTGAAAAGAAATTAGCTAAATAAAGAAACAAGCTGAAATCTAAAACTCTGGAATATGGAAGCTGAAATTTCAAAAATGGGTCCTTAAATTAAAAAGCACTAGAAATTGTGGTCCTAGGGATTTTGGGGCGCTACAGTTAGTTCCTACCTTGCGTTTAGAGCTGTTTCTTGAGCTAGAAGGCTAGGATAGAGCTGGTTGAATTTGTAGCTTCCAGTTCGTAGCTCTGAGCTTTGCGTCCCTGAGTTAGCGTTGTTATTTGACATAGCAGGTTTCAGATTTGATTGCTCGGGACTGCTTGTTGTGGTAATTGTAGCTCGGAATTAATGTACGGATGTGAGCTTGTTTTACAGCGTTGGATTTGGCATGGATATTATTTGTGATGCTGTGTATTCTTCTGTGCTGTTATTGCTTGCTTCTGTTGCATTGATTATTGCAAGCCGTTACATTGCATACGAGCATTACTCATGTTGAGCTCAGATATTGCTATCCTTGCCTTGTTGTATTGATCTGTGAGTACCAGGATGCTTGTTTGGAGGGCGAGCGGATAACTCCCGTCACCCTCATCTCCCTGTTGGGATCTGTTAGCCACTATGATCGGGGTGGGTAGCTCCAACATCTCATGAGTTGGGCAACAGCAGGTTGAGTGACGTGTTCAGCATCTGGTACCGTGTGCTGAGACGAGTGGGTAGCTGCCATATACTCACACACCCCGTGGCCACTCTCTTCCAGTTGATTGGATATCAGTTGTTGAGCAGTTCCTTGAGATACTTTAGCTCCCTACCTAAAGTTGTAGCCTTGTTCAAATGCATAGCATTCACATTTTATCTATTGCTATTTAACTGATGTTTTTCAGTTGCTCTCCGTACTGGGGTTTGACCCATTGTCCTCTGGGCCTGGTTGTCTTTTTTTCCTGTGTGTATTTTCAGGTTATCATGGTTTCTCCACTGGTAGTGGAATTGATCCAGCTGGTAATGCCTCGGGAGGTGGATAGAGTGTCCCAGTTATATGTAGTAGATACATATGATATTTTCGTTATATTGTATTGTATCTATGTTGAGCGAGAGACTCATCTGTTTGTTAATTTGGAGTCACTCTATGCTTGAATTTTAGTTGCGTTGTAGTTAGTTTTCGAGTGTTGTAAAACCAATATTTTGAATAACATTGTATTTTTAAATTATGTTTCTAATTCAGACAAAAAGAGAAAATTTTAGCCACTATTTTAATGCTTCCGCTATTGTGATTAATGTGGTTTTACTCTGATGGATCACGAGGCCTGACATTTTTGGTATCAGAGCTTAAGCTGGGATAAGCTCAATTCATTTTGATCACAATTTAGTCTAGGCACAGTGTTGCTTGTTGCATGTGCATGGCTATGTGATTTATTTACTATGTGTTATACTTGTTGCGCTGACATTTTTGGTATCAGAGCTTTAAGCTGGGATAAGCTCAATTCATTTTGATCACAATTTAGTCTAGGCACAGTGTTGCTTGTTGCATGTGCATGGCTATGTGATTTATTTACTATGTGTTATACTTGTTGCTGTGTGATCTTATTGTTTAGTGCCTTCGCAGATGTCTCCTAGACGTAGGGGAAGAGGTAGAGGGTAGATTCCGGAAGAGACAGAGGGTCAGAACGAGGCAGTGCAGCGTCGTTTTCCTTGTCGTAGACGTGCTGGTCAGGTTGAGGATGAGGTAGATGATCTGGTAGCCCGTGTGGACGACATGGAACTTGATGGCGAGGTTTCATTGGATGAATCCTCAAACGTTTAACGATGATGAGCCTAGTTCCGATGCGGAGTCCTGGTTGCAGCACATTACCGGCTTGTTTGATCGTGTGAGGTATGATGACGAGCGTAGGTTGAGTTTGGCTACGTTCCAGTTGAGGAGGAATGTCGAGCGTTGGTGTAGAGGAGCTTCGAGGACTCTTGAGGAGACTGGTGTAGGGATCACATGGAACAGCTTTTGTACTGCCTTCCGTTAAGAGTACGTTCCGGAATCCTTTGTAAACTCCACGGAGCGTGAGTTTGATAACCTGGTGCAGGGGACTTTGTCTGTAGGTGAGTATGCCCGGAGATTTTCTTCTCTTCTTGCGTATGTTCCGCATGTTTCTGGTAGAGAGAGGGCAAAGAGGAACAAGTTCTTGGAGGGGCTGAATGATGATCTGTATTCTTTGGTGCTGGCGAGTTCACCGACTAGTTATGCGTAGGCGGTGGATAGAGCTATAGATATTGAGGAGGGACTACAGAATCGTAGGTCTCGTGTTAGGCCTCAAGTGATGCAAGGTAACCGTCCCATGGTTTCGGGGGTGGAACTTTCCTATTCTTCGCTGTCATCCAAGACACCCCAGCAGCAGACAGCCCAATATTCTGGACGCCACAGGTTTAGACCCCGTGGACATCAGTTCAAGAAGAATTCGGGTTCTAGTTCTTCTGGTTCGGGCAGTTATAGTAGCAGTAGTCCCAGGGCCGAGTTTTGTGGCTAGTGTGGAGGAAAGCATCCTACGGCGTAGTGTGTTGGTGTGCAGGGTGCGTGTAACAATTGTGGGCAGTATGGACACTTTGCGAGAGTGTGTCCTTTTACTGGATCTCAGCACGCCACAGCCCAACCCTTGGGTCGTTCTGGTGGGTTGTCTCGAGGTCGTTCTTTTCCTGCTCCGCAGCAGAGGATAGGGGAGACGCAGTTTAGGCCGTTTCAACAGCCTGGTCCTTCGCGTTTCAAACAGTCTTCCTAGCCTCATTTCTCAGGGCCCCAGCATGCTCAGGTGAATGCCATGACAAGGGAGCAAGTGGAGGGCACGCCAGGAGGAGTGATCGCAGGTATTTGCTTTGTTTTTTATTTTCCTGTGCGTGTATTGTTTGATACAGGAGCATCACATTCGTTTATTGCTGATGCATTTGTGGTTGAGCATGGTTTGCATACCACTTCTTTGTGTGATGTTGTTCCTGTTGCGACTCCTGTCGGAGCGAGCCTATACTCCGAAGAGATTGTGTTGAATATCATTCTTAAGTTTGGTGAGAACGTGTTGTTAGAGAACATGATCAGGCTAGTGATGTGTATTTCGATTGTATTGTGGGAATGGACGTGTTGTCTAGTTATAGGGCCACCGTGGATTTTTCCATAGCTTTGTGTGTTTTAGGGCCCAGCCTGACGAGAAATGGGACTTCTACGGCCACGATTCCAGATAGAAGATTCCCTTGGTCTCTGCGATGGAGATGTTTAGCCTGTTGTCATTAGAGAGCTTAGGTTTCATGATGTGAGACCTGAAAATCTAATAAAGATTAATTGTTAGATTAATCGGTTTTCGAGGATTTCTGGTGGTTCGGATTTCAATTTGAATGTTTGGTTTGCATTTTCGGGTCAGATTCACGTTTAGAACAATTCTAAATGATTTCGTATTTTTTTGTTTTTGGAGGTGAAATCTGTTTCGGGTGAGATCTGAATAGATTCGTGAGGGATCTGTCCGACAAGTGGTGAAATCTGGTAGCTAGTGTTGTTTTCGTTCGCAGCGTTTTTTGGTAGCGTGAGGTAACGAAACGCCGTCGTTCCGTGAAGTTTGGATGGCTCGAGAGAGAGAGAGATCTGATGTGTTATCTTATAGAGTCTGTCGCAGCGTGTTTTGTATAAGGGTTGATACGACGCCGTTCGATTTAGTTGGTGCGATGCCGTTTTGAGTTTTATGCGTGCGTGAGGGATCTGTTCGCGTGGGTAGAGATCTGTTGCGAGAGGTTAGAGTTTAGCGTTCGTTAGACCAGATGTCTCCTGTGAGGAATCAGATTTTAGATTCCTGATTATTGAATTGATTTGGAATTAGTAGGTTAATTTTAGGGTTTTGCGAAATGAATCTCATTCCTTTAGAATTTCAGCAGTAGCGCTAGTTGGTGAAATCTATTATTAGTTGTTGGTGGCGTAGGAGTAATACGCTGTCGTTTTGTGAAGACCAGACGTAGCGCTAATGCAAGAAACCAGTCGTAGCGTATTTCAGAAGTCAACGCGAGTCAGCGGTACTGTAGCTCGTAGCTGGTGGAAATTGGAAATCATTAGTTGCAATTGAAGAGGTTGCTACTGGCAGTAGTTGCATTGGATGCGAGATTTAACGAGAAAGCGACACGTGTTGGTCAATATTTTGGTGTTGACTACTGAATTGTAGTGCTATCAGCTGTTGCGTTGTGAGAAATTGTTCCAACTGAGTGACCAGCTGCTGGTTTGAGGAACCAGTCGTGGGAGCAACGCGACGTCGTTTTATTAAGTTGAAACACAGCGTTTTGGGTATTGAGTCTGGTACCAGTAGCGAGGGATCTGTTGCGTAGTTTATCCAGTCGCTGGGTTGGTTAACCAGCTGTTGACCGATATGATGATGTGTCCTTTACGTCGTCGTTTTGAATTGTTTCGCGTAACCAGTCGCTTGTGGTTTTTGAAGGAATCTGTTACCGGCTTTTGGTTGCTTCGCAAGAGAAATCTATTGTCAGCTGGTGGAACGCTGCGACGTCGTTTTGTTTAGTTGGAACGGTTTCGTTTTGATGCTACTTTGCAAATACAACGCCTGGTGGTTGCTGCTGGTTTTGTTAAGAGGAAAATCTTGTTTCTGTTGAAAGCAACGACTGTTATCTATTGTGAGATACCTACTATTCATGACGTCTGGTTATTTTGAGAACAGCAGCAGTTGGATTGAGATATATATAGATAAGTGTTGATCGACACTTAGAATTATTTTGAACCCAATATTTTTTATCTCCATATCCAAACCCTCGTTTTAGCTACTGTTCACCGTGACTTTTCTCCGTTGATTGCCGCCGCTTTCCGCCGTTGTTTTGAGTGAACTTGGTGGCGCTGGATTTCTTGTGAGTTGCTCTTCCGATTGTTACTCAGATGAGGCTGTAGAAAGATCTTGGAGAGGATCGCAAAGTTTCTGGTTTCTTCGTACAGTGGAATTCGATAGTTCTCCCGCTCGTTTCAGCTTCTGGATTTGAGATTCAGGATAGCTTCTGCCGTGGTTGAAGGAGCCAGGTGAAATCTGGTAGCTTAGACCGTGAGTTTCATTGCCTTGTGAGAAATCTGTTGAGGTAGAATCAGCCGTTGAAGGTACGAATTGAGCAGATTTAGCAGCTTGAGCGTGAAGATGACTGTGATTGATGTTGTAAAATCTGCTGATATGTTCTGTGATTTACGTGATACAGCTTGTGAATTGATTGAGTTTTACATTCTGTTTTCACGTCTTGAATTATATGCATTGTGCATTGAATATTGAATTGGCATACATGCATACATCTCGAGCCTGATTGACAGATTGATTGATGACCTGATTGAAAGCCACGTTGTGACTGGCCGACTGATGAGTTGTGCCTGAAAAGTCCAACGCTATCATCGAAGTGGTGACTACCGGATTCGAGTTTCTACCACCAAGCTGTGATGGGCTGACGGGCTCTGAAGATCACGGACCGATGATTTCCCCTGTTGATACACCGTGCGAGTTTAGAGGCTGATTGAGATGATTTGCCAGTTGATACACTGGTCTAGCTATCCGATCCTTGATAGCCCTCATGCATTTCATAGCATTGATTATAGCATGTTGCATGATTAGCTGTTTTGATAGCTCTTCGTACTGAGGCTTGACCTCGTATTTGTTTTCCTGCTTTTGAGTTGTTTGGGTCTGTGTTACCCATTTGCAGGATCTTCAGGTAACCAAGCTGGACAGAGTAGAGCGCCAGCTGGTCGATCCCCGTTCCCTTGAGTCCTAGTCTACTATGTATCGAACCGGGGGTATGCCTCGTGTTTTTATGTATTGGGGATCTGTATTTGAATTGAGAATTGTCGTTACCTATTTTGTATGAGTTTGAGTCAACTCGTATTTTGAGTACTGATATTTTGAATGTATGTTTTGAGTTCAGGCCCATATTATTTCGAAAAAATTTTACGCCATGTTTTACGTATTCTGTCTATGTGATATATATGCTGTGAGATCTTACCTCTAGATTTGTTTAGATGCCGCCGAGAAGAGGATGAGGTAGAACGACTAGACGTACTGTGGAGGAGTCTAGGACATCTAGTCATGATGATGTTCATCAGGTTGAGAATGTTACTAGACAGATATGTGAGATGGAGTTGGTCCTAGCTAGGTTTCAGCGGACGAACCCTCCGACGTTTTCTATAGCAGAGGCTGGTGCAATGGCTGAGGCTTGGTTAGCTCAGATGGAGGAGTTGTTTGATACTCTGGAGTACGCTCCCGAGAAGTGACTGAAGCTGGCGGTGTTGCAGCTGAGAGACAATGCACAGCGCTGGTGGAGGGGTACTTCTCGTATCCTTCGTGATAGTGGGACTGTGATCACCTGGGAGAGCTTCTGTGAGGCGTTCAGACAGGAGTATACCCCGGATTCCTTCTATAACAACCGGGAGCGGGAGTTTGACAACTTGAAGCAGGGAAACATGCGAGTGGCTGAGTATGCCTGACAGTTTTCTGCGCTTTTGGTTTATGTGCCACACGTTGCCAACCGGGAGAGGACGAAGAGGAACAAATTTCTGAAGGGCTTGAGACATGATCTGTACCGAATGGTTTTGTCTGGGTCACCTGCGACCTATATTGATGCAGTGAACCGAGCGATGGACATTGAGGAGAGTTTGATGGAGGTTGAGGCTCCGATTCAGCCGACTACTGGATGCACCTATCAGCCTGTGCAGGATGAGTCGCAATCTTTTTATTCTCCTCAGGGGTCGCAGCAGCAGTCAAATCTCCAAAGGTTTCGACCTCAAGGGAAACAGTTTAAGAAGAAGGCGAATTCGAGTTCCTCTGGTTCTGCGAGTTCTAGTTCTGGCAGTGGTTCTGGTAGTGGTTTTGGCGATATGCCTTGTGGTCGGTGCGGGGGAAGACATCCGACTTCGCAGTTTCGTGGAGTTCAGGGGTCTTGCCGTAACTGCGGACAGCCAGGAAACTTTGTTAGAGTGTGTCCTTTATTGAGGGGTCAGTCTTCAGTTCCTTCGCAGCAGGTATCAGCTGGTGGTTCTTCCTAGAGACCGCAGTTTCCTGCCATTACCCAGCGATCTGGATTCCAACCCCGTAAAACTTCTAGGTTTGGAGCACCTTCGAGACCTCCGTTCCAGATTCCGCAGCAGGCTCAGGCGAAAGCTTTGACGAGAGAGCAGGTTGAGGAGGGGCCTGGTATGATGATTGTAGGTACATGATTTATCTTTGATTATCCTGCGAGAGTTCTATTTGACACTGGTGCATGACACTCTTTTATTTCTGAGTTGTTTGTTTGTGAGTATGGGTTGAGTTATTCCCCATTGTGTGATGTTGTTTCCGTGTCTACCCCTGTTGGTGTGAATCTGTGGTCTCGGAGGTGGTGTTGGATTGTGTGCTTCGATTTGATGAGCACATTTTGGTATCCAATCTGATTGTTTTGGGAATCAGAGATTTTTATTGCATCTTGCTAATGGACGTATTATCTAGCTATAAGGCTACTGTTGACTGTTTTCATGGTGTGGTGAGATTTTGCCCTGACTCGGGTGAGAGGTGGGAGTTCTACGTTGCTGATTCGCGCTCGAAGATTCCGTTGGTGTCCGCCATGGAGATGTTTAGTCTGCTATCGCTGGATAATGCTGGATTCATGATTTATGCGCTTGACATTTCCCAAGAGTCGCGGTTGGATATCAGCGACATTCCGATCGTCTGAGAGTTTCCCGGGTGTTTCCAGTTGAGATTCCTTGATTCCCTCTGAGACGTGAGATCGACTTCAGTATCGAATTGGTGCCCGGTACCGCCCCGATTTCTAGAGCTCCGTATCGGTTGGGGCCCGCAGAGTTGAAAGAGCTGAAGGATCAGTTGAGAGATCTCTTGGAGAAAGGTTTCATCAGACCGAGTATGTCGCCTTGGGGAGCTCCGATTCTTTTTGTGAAGAAGAAGGATGGGTCTATGAGGATGTGTGTGGATTTCCACAGTTGAATAAAGCGACGGTGAAGAACAAGTATCCTTTGCCGAGGATTGATGACTTGTTCGATCAGTTGCAGGGATCAGTCGTTTACTCGAAGATTGATTTGCGCTCTGGTTATCACCAGTTGCGGATTAGGGACGCTGACATTGCGAATATAGCTTTCCGAACTCAATATGGGCATTATGAGTTTCTGGTCATTCCGTTTGGGTTGACGAATGCCCCAGCTGTTTTCATGGATTTGATGAATCGCGTCTTTAGCGAGTACATCGATCGGTTCGTGATCGTCTTCATAGATGACATCCTAGTGTACTCGAGGAGCATGAGAGAGCGTAAGGAGCATCTCAGATTGGTGTTGCAGAGGTTGAGAGACTCGCAATTGTACGCCAAGTTCAGCAAGTGTGAATTTTGGCTTGATCGGATTATCTTTTTGGGTCACGTGATTTCAGCGCAAGGGATTTCGGTGGATCCGAGTAAGGTCGAAGCAGTTCTTAACTGGGAGAGACCTAGGAATGCTTCAGAGATCCGCAGATTCTTGGGATTGGCTGGCTATTACAGGCGTTTTATCGAGAAGTTCTCTTCGATAGCTAGGCCTCTGACTCAGTTGACCCAGAAGGATAGGAAGTTTATTTGGACTGATGAGTGCGAGTATAGTTTTCAGACGTTGAAGGAGAAGTTGACTACTGCTCCTGTTTTGGCTCTACCGTCTGGATCCGGAGGATTTATAGTGTGCTCCGACGCTTCTCTCAATGGTTTGGGATGTGTTTTGATGCAGAACGGGTATGTGATTGCCTATGCGTCTCGACATTTGAAGCCTCACGAGACGAGGTACCCTGCTCATGATTTGGAGTTGGCTGTATTTGCGACATTATCTGTATGGTGAAGAATTTGTGGTGTACACCGACCACAAGAGCCTGAAATATATCTTCACGCAGTCTGATCTGAATATGAGGCAACGACGATGGATGGAATTTCTCAAGGACTTTAACTGTGAGATTCAGTATCAGCCTGGGCGGATGAACTCAGTAGCAGATGCTTTGAGTTGGAAGACCCAGCCTGTGATGCTTTCGTCTTTGAGTGTCTCTAAAGTCTACGAGCAGTTGAGTACTTCTGGTTGGCGTTTCCAGCCGGGTGATCAGTACTTTATGGTTTCTTCGATTCAAGTAGAACCATAGATTGTGAGTGACATCAGGGAGGCACAGATGACTGATCCATATGTTCATGAGTTGAAGATTAAAGCCTGAAGTGGTCAGTCTGATGATTTCTCTGTTTCGTCCGATGGGTGTCTAAGATTTCGAGGAAGATTAGTGGTTCCGAACTTGATCGATTTGAAAGAGACCATTATGAATGAAGCGTAGCACAGATGACTGATCCATATGTTCATGAGTTGAAGATTAAAGCCTGAAGTGGTCAGTCTGATGATTTCTCTGTTTCGTCCGATGGGTGTCTAAGATTTCGAGGAAGATTAGTGGTTCCGAACTTGATCGATTTGAAAGAGACCATTATGAATGAAGCGTATTGTAGTCAGTACAGTGTGCATCCGGGTGAGAGAAAGATGTACCATGCCGTGAAATCTCACTACTGGTGGGAAGGCATGAAGAGCGACATCTCTGGTTTTGTTGCTAGATGTTTGAATTTCCAGCAGGTCAAGGCTGAGAGAATGAGAACTGGTGGATTGCTACAGAGTTTCGAGGTGCCCCAATGGAATTGGGAGCACATCTCCATGGATTTTGTGACTCATCTACCTCGATCAAGTAGGGGATGTGATGCGATTTGGGTGGTGATTGATAGACTTTCGAAGTCAGCCCATTTCATTCCCAATGACGTTAGGTGTTCGATGAAGAAAATGGCGAAGCTTTATATCGACCATGTGGTTAGATTACATGGAGTGCCTGTTTCGATAGTGTCTGACAGAGATCCAAGATTCACTTCTCGTTTTTGGAAGAGTCTGCAAGCAGCGATGGGTTCGAGATTGGCTATGAGTACAACCTATCACACAGAGCCAGATAGTCAGTCTAAGCGGACCATCCAGACTTTAGAGGATATGCTGCGAGCAGTTGTGATGGATTTCAGTGGTGGCTGTGTCAGGCCTCGTGCTCTCAACAGGTAAACACATGCGGAAGCTATTAAAAAGTGGATAAAATTTTCGCTTTTAGGCCCGACGGTTTTAAACATATAATTTAAAATACAACAATACTTAAAATAAATTTCGCAAATCATAAACATCCATCAACAAAGCATACATAATTTCAACATATAACATATCTCCCCCTACGGGTACAACAACAAAGCACAGGGCATCCCCCTGGCTACTGATACATAGATATATATATGCTATATGCTACTGGGACACACTAGCCACCTCCGGGGGCACCACCAGCTGGGTTGAAACCACGACCAGCTGTAGAACCTGGGTTTCCTGAAAAAACAACGCAACAAAGAAACAAACCAAGCCCCGGAGGGACATGGGGTCAAACCCCAGTACGGAGAGCACTATAAAACAGCAATAAACAGCAAGGAATAAATTGCAGATGCTATGCATGAGACTCCAAAGAACAAAGGGGAAACTTGACACACAAGGGAGCTAAGGAACACAAACTTAGCTCCAAGAAACCTCGACAATGTACAGTGGCCACGGGGTGAGTTCACAGTGTGGTAGTGAGCCACTCGCCATGAAACTACACCCAATTACCAGATGCATCAAACAACTCGACCTGCTGTTGCCTCGCCCATGAACTGTGGTAGTTAACCACTCGGCGCATGGTGGCTACGATCCCAGCAGGGAGATGAGAGTGCGGTATTACCGCTCGCCCTCACATCCTGGTAAGAAAATAACAAGAACAACGAAACTATGGAAATAAAGCTGGAATGAGATGCAACTATATGTATGCACATACTGGAAATGACAAGCATATAGTTGCATCTCATTCCAGCTTTATTGCCATAGTTTCGTTGTTCTTGTTTGTTTCCTACAACTACTGTCAGGCCTCGTGCTCTCAACAGATAAACACATGCGGAAGCTATCCAAAAAGTGGGTAAAATTTTCGCTTTTAGGCCCAACGGTTTAAAACATATAATTTAAAATACAACAATACTTAAAATATGTTTACCAGTTCAAAACAACCAACAACAAAGCATACATAAATTCAACATATATCAAACTCCCCTATGGGTACAACAACTAAGCGCAGGGCATCCCCCTGGCTAACTGATACATATTTAATATAAGTATGCTATATGCAATCTGGGACACTCTAGCCACCTCCTGGGGCACCACCAGCTGGGTTAAACCCACGACCAGCTGTAGAACCTGGGTTTCCTGAAAACAAAGCAACAAGGAACAACCAAGCCCCGGAGGGACATGGGGTTAAACCCCAGTACGGAGAGCAAACATAAAACAGCAATATACAGCAAGGAATAAATTGCAGATGCTATGCATGAGACACCAAAGAACAAAGGAAAGCTCTACCCACTAGGGAGCTAAGGAACTCAAACATAGCTCCAAGAAACATCGACAATGTACCGTGGCCACGGGGTGAGTTCACAGTGTGG
>KQ989572.1:35969-63643 GCA_001598015.1 Dorcoceras hygrometricum | reverse complement strand
TCCGTTAGTGATGGTCCAATGGACCAAGCATGGCAGAGAAGAAGCAACTTGGGAACCGGAAGAGAAGATGCAGTGTGAGTGGCCGCATCTGTTTGAGTAGATTGTTGTTTTAGATTTCGGTTTCTGGTTGTGTTTTCCCTAGTTGATATGAATATCCAGTCCAGATTCTGGATAGGAAGGATAAGCAGTTGAGGAATAAAGTATTTCCGTTGGTGATGGTCCAATGGAGCAAGCATGGCAGAGAAGAAGCAACTTGGGAACCGGAAGAGAAGATGCAGCGTGAGTGGCCGCATCTGTTTGAGTAGATTGTTGTTTTAGATTTCGGTTTCTGGTTGTGTTTTCCCTAGTTGATATTTGTTGATTACCCAGTTATCTTGAACTCTTGGGTTTGTATCAGATGAATTGCTGTTTTGTATCCTGTTGTTGGAATGAATTGATTGAATTTCTCCCCGAGTTTACCTTTGATTTCAAGGACGAAATCTCTTAAGGTGGGGAGAATGTGAGGAATCAGATTTTAGATTAGTGATTATTGAATTGATTTGGAATTAGTAGCGTTAATTTTGAGGGTTTTGCGAAATGTATCTCATTCCTTTAGAATTTCAGCAGTAGCGCTAGTTGGTGAAATCTGTTATCAGTTGTTGGTGGCGTAGGATTAATACGCTGTCGTTTTGTGAAGATCATACGTAGCGCTAGTGCAAGAAACCAGTCGTAGCGTATTTCAGAAGTCAAAGAGAGTCAGCGGTACTGTAGCTCGTAGCTGGTGGAAATTGGAAATCAGTAGATGCAATTGAAGTGGTTGCTACTGGAAGTAGTTGCATTGGATGCGAGATTTAATGAGAAAGCGACACGTGTTGGTCAATAATTTGGTGTTGACTTCTGAATTGTAGCGCTATCAGCTGTTGCGTTGTGAGAAATTGTTCCAGCTGAGTGACCAGCTGCTGGTTTGAGGAACCATTCGTGGGAGCAACGCGATGTTGTTTTATTAAGTTGAAACCCGGCGTTTTTGGTATTGCGTCTGGTACCAGTAGCGAGGGATCTGTTGCGTTGTTTATCCAGTGGCTGGGTTGGTTAACCAGCTGTTGACAGATATGATGACGTTTCCTTTACGTCGTTGTTTTGAATTGTTTCGCGTAACCAGTCGCTGGTGGTTTTTGAAGGAATCTGTTACCAGCTTTTGGTTGCTTTGCAAGAGAAATCTGTTGTCAGCTGGTGGAACGCTGTGGCGTCGTTTTGTTTAGTTGGAACGGTGTTGTTTTGATGCTACTTTACAAATGCAACGCCTGGTGGTTGCTGCTGGTTTTGTTAAGAAGAAAATCTTGTTTCTGTTGAAAGCAACGGACTGGTATCTGTTGTGAGATACCTACTGTTCACGACGTCTGGTTATTTTGAGAACAGCACCAGTTGGATTGAGATATATATAGATAAGTGTTGATCGACACTTAGAATTATTCTGAACCCGATATTTTTTATCTCCATATCCAAACCCTCGTTTTAGCTAATGTTCACCGTGACTTTTCTCCGTTGATTGCCGCCGCTTTCCGTCGTTGTTTTGAGTGAACTTGGTGGCGCTGGATTTCTTGTGAGTTGATCTTCCGATTGTTACCCAGTTGAGGCTGTAGAACGATCTTGGAGAGGATCGCGAAGTTGCTGGTTTCTTCGTAAGTGGAATTTGATAGTTCTCCCGCTGGTTTCAGCTTCTGGATTTGAGATTCAGGATAGCTTCTGCCGTGGTTGAAGGAGCCAGGTGAAAGCTGGTAGCTTAGGCCGTGAGTTTCAGTGCCTTGTGAGAAATCAGTTGAGGTAGAATCAGCCGTTGAAGGTATGAATTGAGCAGATTTAGCAGCTTGAGCGTGAACATTACTGTGATTGATGTTGTGAAATCTGCTGATATGTTTTTGTGATTTACGTGATACAGCTTGTGAATTGATTGAGTTTTACATTCTGTTTTCACGTATTGAATTGTATGCATTGTGCATTGAATATTGAATTAGCATACATGCATACATCTCGAGCCTGATTGACAGATTGATTGATGACCTGATTGAAAGCCACGTTGTGACTGGCCGAATGATGAGTTGTGCCTGAAAAGTCCAACGCTATCATCGGAGTGGTGACTATCGGATTCAAGTGTCTACCATCGAGCTGTGATGGGCTGACGGGCTCTGAAGATCATGGACCGATGATTTCCCCGATTGATACACCGTGCGGGTATAGAGGCTGATTGAGATGATTTGCCAGTTGATACACTGGTCTAGCTATCCGATCCTTGATAGCCCTCATGCATTTCATAGCATTGATTATAGCATGTTGCATGATTAGCTGTTTTGATAGCTCTTCGTACTGAGGCTTGACCTCGTATTTGCTTTCTTGATTTTGTGTTGTTTGGGTCTGTGTTACCCATTTACAGGATCTTCAGGTAACCAAGCTGAACAGAGTGGAGCGCATGTTGCATGATTAGCTGTTTTGATAGCTCTTCGTACTGAGGCTTGACCTCGTATTTGCTTTCTTGATTTTGTGTTGTTTGGGTCTGTGTTACCCATTTACAGGATCTTCAGGTAACCAAGCTGAACAGAGTGGAGCGCCAGCTGGTCGATCCCCGTTTCCTTGAGTCCCAGTTTACTATGTATTGAACTGGGGGATGCCCCGTGTTTTTATGTATTGGGGATCTGTATTGAATTGAGAACTGTCGTTACCTGTTTTGTATGAGTTTGAGTCAACTCTATTTTGAGTACTGATATTTTGAATGTATGTTTTGAGTTCAGGCCCATATTATTTCTAAAAATTTTTAAGCCCTGTTTTACGCTTCCGTGATTATGTGCTTAATTGTGCTCTAATCTTGTGTGATTAGCACGGGGCCTGACATCTCTAGCGTTTAGCTTAGCGTGTTTCCAGATTTCTCTAACGCGAGGATTGGTCGTTGTTTAGATTTCTGTTCAGATTTTTCTCCCGCGTTTAATGTGAGAGACCAGACTTCTCCAGTGTGTTGTGCTATCAGCGATCAGCGTGTAGTTCTTCAGACTTCTCCAGCGTTTGGTTTTGCCTTCAGACTTCTCCTGCTTGTGTTGCGCGACGTCGTTTTGGAGTTTTGTCGTTGTTTAGGGCTAATCGTTGTAAGATCTGCTTCTGTCGGTGTATTGTTTTTAGCAGATCTCTCGCGTTTATTTATTAGAAGCGTTGGCTTCGTTTCCCGATTCCATTCTCTGTTTCTCGAACCCTAGAGCACTGTTCAACCGTGAGTTCTCCGGCGAATTCACGTTGCTTCTAGCCACCATTTTTCACGTTCGAGGTAGCGTTGGACTCCTCTAGAGAAGCTACTTCAATTGACATCTCTTTTTGAGGTTGTTGTTGGTTGGAGCGAGATCACGAAGCTGCACCAGTAATTCGTTCGGCCGTGCGTTTACTGTGTTCAGGTAATTATTTGAGCTAGTGATAAGATCTTGCCTTCAGCTTTGTGTTGAGCTTCCTGTTAAGATGTATTAGGGTGTTAGTTGCAGGTTGAGTGTATAACTCCTAGCCGTGAGTTTCTGTGGTTGGCCGTGACTTCCAGTAGTTTCTAAAATCTGTGCGCCGTGTGTATTAGCAGGTTTCAACCAGTTCTCTCGGGCCTTGCTTGTGGTAATCGTTGCACAGAATCAAGGTACGGATTTAGTGTAGAGTTGCTATTTGCGACTTTGTGTTCGGTGTTGAGCAGCCGTCACATTTGTGCATTTGTTCACGCCAATTCAGATCTCTGTTCGCTTATGTTAGATGCTAGATTGCGTTCTGTCATTTGCATTTATGCATTTTCATGTGCATTTCAGACCTCTCGGGTTGCCGTGACGTTCTGTTAGCATTCCTGATGACTGGTGCGTATTGTTTAGCAGGTTCGTGCGTCCTTGTGTTTCCTCTCTATAGTTCTCCAGGTTTTGGTGAACTTCAGGCTACTGGCCGTAGGTTGTGAGGTTTAGATATTCAGTTGTTGAACTGATTTGCAAGGTGCCTTAACAAGTTCGAGCTTCCGGGCAGATTTGTGGAGTTTTTCAGGGAGCCCAGAAATCTTGTTTGAGCAGGCTGTTGGTACCCTGCCTTGGTGGAATCTATTTGAGGTATTTTGCTGCGTAAAGGTACGAATTGAGCTTGTAATTCAGCTTCGTGATAGGCATGGGAATGTGTTATGTGTGTATTGTACAACTGCGTCTGGTATTGGTGTTGAGGCGGAGTTGAGGCGGAGTTGTGTGTATTCTGTAATGTCTATTGGCTGAATTGTAGTGCCTATTGCTTGTTGTAGCTTTAGCTGGTTGTATCCTGCATGGTTATATTCTTGTTGTGTTGCCATATATGCGTATTATAGTATGTTGTTGCATGTAGTTATTGGCATTGCAAGCATCCATTTCATGTTGAGCATTGTAATGCATCTGCATAGCATATCGGGCCCTTATTTCTTTGACAGCCATTCTATATATGTTGCTCTGTTGGAGATTTTCTCTCGTGGTACGGTGCGGTGTGGCATAACCATGATTGAGTGCATCTGTAGGGTGCGGTGAGTAGTTCTCATAGCCCTCAGTTGCAGTGACCAGGATAGAGGTTGGCGGGTGTTTGTGTTACACTAGCAATTCCGTGCGACCCGGCGGGTGGCGCCCGTGCATGTGTTGATGATGAGCCACTCTATTTTCCACTGGGTGCGATCGGGTAGCTTCCGAAATTCGGTGATGTGTCACAGTTGTTGATTATCTTTCGTTTGGCCTCCCTATTGTTACCGATGATCTTTGTACCGCTCATGCATATGCACGACATGATACATTGCATGCTGTATCCTTTTGTTGTATTATGCTGCTCTTCGTACTGGGGTTCGACCCCATGTCCCTCTGGTGATGGTTTGTTTTGTTTGCTTGCTTGTTGTTCAGGTTTCCCAGGTTATTCCGCTGGTCGTGGAGATGATCCAGCTGGAGATGCCCCATGAGATGTTTAGAGTGTCCCAGTTATGTATAGTTTTTATATGCACTAGTATCATTTCGGGTGGGATGTCCCGGGTGATGCTTAGGCTTTTATAGTCTGTCTGTGTTATGTTGTATTTGGCCGATGGGCAGTGCAAGTATCCGTTGTATGCTGTTCTGTTATTTTGGGCATGTGTTAACTGGGATTATTTTGAGTATTGCAGTATTTTAAATTATGTTTCTTAATCAGGCCAAAAGCAAAAAAAATTAGCCACTTTTAAGTGCTCCGCTATGTTTTGCGTGTTTTGACTCGGTGTAGTGCACAAGGCATGACATTTTTGGTATCAGAGCTTAAACTGGGATAAGCTCGACTTCTTTGATCACATGTGAGTCTAGACACAGTAGTGGTTCTTTGGTTTGTGCTTGAATACTTGAATTACTTGCTTGTGTGCTTACCTTTGAGTGTCTTGTAGAGATTCCGCCTAGGAGAAGAGGTAGAGCTAGTAGGAAAGCGGTGGTTTATTCGAGGACTCCGGTTAGTTCTGATAGAGAGGATGCCTCTCAATCGAGTGTTCCTTTGGAATATAGTGAGAGTCAGTATTCAGCCTTTCGCTCTCTTGCTAGTGCAGTCAACAGAGCGGTTGACTTGATGGAAAGCCTTGTAGTTTGACAGACTCGAGTGCAGCAGTTGACAGGAAAAAGTGTGGATCCTGTGCCATCTGGAACGTCGTCCTCCCATCCTTCTGTGGCACCACAGTCTTTGAGTCGACAGAGGTTTAGATTTAGAGGAAGACGCTTTAAGAGATCCAGTTCGAGTTCTTCGAGTTCTGGAAGTTCTGGTGGAGCGAGGGTGAATGCGTCATTTTGTGGTCAGTGTGGAGGTAAGCATCGACCTTCTCAATGCGTTGGAGTGCGAGGCGCTTGCAACAATTGTGGTCAAGTTGGGCACTTTTCTAGAGTGTGTCCTACTTTGGGACAGCGGGATTTGACTAGGAGTTCTTCGAGGCAACCGTATCGTCCTTTTCAGTCCCAGCACTCAGGACTTCAACCAACTCAGGTGGATGCAACGACTGAGGAGCGAGATGATGTCTTGACCGGAGGAGGTTGTACAAGTAGTTATTCTTTACTTGTTAACTCTGTGTGAGTTTAGTTTGACGCGTGGGCATTGCATTGGTTTATGATTGTACTTGATTGTTTTGTTGTTGTGCGAGGGTGGTTTCCGCCCCATATTGATGTGTGATGCCGTGTCTTTGTTACTTCTGCCGGTGGAGAAGTTGTCGTTGCGCGAGTGATGCCGAGTTAAGTTAGCAAGTCTGGTAAAGAAGTTGTTTGTTTTGGGAGTGTTTTAGTGTAATGCCCAGATATTTTAGAGGCCACAAACTAGAAAGATTTGAGATTGAGGGATTACAATGCTATTCTATTAAACTCTGTTTCTATCGAGTTTCAGAATTCAGATATATATTGTTTAGATTTTTATCAATTAAGAGCTAAATTTCAAATGTTAGAATACGATTGCAGCAGCTGTGTAGCCAATCATAGCAAGTCGATCGAATCCTGTTGTTTTAACTAAAATTGTTCGGTTTTCATGTGCATCATTTTATTTTAAAAACAGAGTACGCTTTTAGGATATTTGAGCATCTTGACTAAAACGTGTTTCTTTCCTTAGGAATTTTAAATCATATATATATAGGATGTTAGCTGCTTCATGCATCATTATCTTGAAAATAAATTAGTTCAAAGCGGTGCTCTCTCTATAAGAAACCGAGCAAAAGTTTTAAAGCTTTTTAAAGGAGGCGATCGGAGTGTTGGTGATTTACTGGATTTCTACTGCGGTTGTGTTCAATAATTCAGGCAAGTAAACTCTGTTTCTTGCTCACTCAGTGAAAGCATATATTCAATTCTGTTTGCATATTTATATGAGATTTTTAAAGAAAGGAAGATGGCTTCGGCTGTTCTTCAAAACCAGAAAGTTCATGCTCTGTTTTTATGAAGGTTGCGTTTTACTGTATTTTGATCCAAAGAGATGTTTTAGAAAATGTTTGGTGATGTTCATCCAGTAGATTCTTGAGTTTTCTTCAGAAATTCCATCGAAGTAGCTTACAAGTAGCTTATTCGATCATTTTCAGAAATTTCTTTTGATATTTTGAATTCTTCAGAGAAAGGAAAACCATCGTCATTCACCTGGTTAAGTCAGAAATCTGGTTCTTATACCACGACTGATATTTCTTTGTTGAAAATATTCTAAGTATAGATTTCAGCAGTCGCACTATTTCATGTTCAGCTGTTGCATATTTTATTGTTCATCAGCTGACAGTTTGTTCATCAGCTGATAGTTGTTCATCAGTTGATAGTTTGTTTATCAGTTGATAGTTTTTCATCAGCTGATAGTTTGTTCATCTGCTGATAGTTGTTCATCAGTTGATAGTTTGTTCATCAGCTGATAGTTTGTTCATCAGCTATTGGTATTCAGCAGTTGCGTTGTTTTCGTAAAATTCATCAGGTGCATTTCTTTTGCTAAAACCAGCAGGTGTATTTCTTTGTTAACACCAGCAGGTGCATTTCTTTTGCTAAAACCAGCAGTTGTATTTATTTGTTAACACCAGCAGGTGCATTCCTATTGAACTAATTCAGCAGCTGCATTCCTTTGTTAGACTTCAGCAGTTGCGTTGTCTTCGTAATATTCAGCAGATGCACTGTTCACCAGCAGATGTATTCCATTTTGATATTTCAGCAGTTGCTTTATTTGTTTCTAAGTATTGATCATTTCAGCTGGTATTAGTCTTGCGACTGGTACTGTTCATTTCAGCCGGTATTAGTCTTGCGACTGGTACTGTTCATTGGAACTAGTTACTGTTCATTCTTCGTTTTCTTCAACAGATAACGAAATTTCAGAATTTGATTTCTTATTCATTTTCGCTTCAGTTCAAAAGATTATTCGATTCAATTGAACAAGATTTGAGAGCTTTTATTCAGTTTTCATCTTCGTAAATTCTACAGAGAAATCCCTTGATGTTCCAGAACATCATTAGACAAGAGAAAACCAGTAATTCGTACAAAAGAGAAAGAGTTTTCATCTTCGTAAATTCTACAGAGAAATCCCTTGATGTTCCAGAACATCATTAGACAAGAGAAAACCAGTAATTCGTACAAAAGAGAAAGAAAACAGATTTTAGAAAGAAAAGAAAGAGCAGAACGATGTTTTAGAAAATATATTAAGTTATGACAACAAAGAGGGTCCCAGAGGAAGGGTGAGTGCGCGGCTGACGAACCGTGTGCCCTTTCAATAGAGGAAGGATCAGGTGTATAGGTCGACGGATCTGTATATCCCTTCACCATGAGCCATAGTGCTAGAGATTGATATCAGGAGTTTGATCAAACGAATTGGACCAAAATATTTAAAGTGTTGTCATAATTTCAGAAGAGCGCAAGTGTGATTTTAATCACAGCTCCAGAGAATGTTTAAAGAAAATGTTTTCAGAATTTGATTATGTTTTATGCTTTCAGTTTCTATCAGAATTCTCAGTTATATATTGCGCTTGTTTATTCTAAAGCGTATTCAGAATTCATTTATGTATTCAGCTTTTAGATTCCAGTTACAGTATCAGTTTCTATTGCATGATTTTGCTATTCCAGATTTTACCTGCTGAGCCTTTGGCTCACTAGTTTTCATTGAGTGTAGGTAATGGGCAGTAAGGAGCTAGATGGAGAGTGGCTGGTTGGACAGTGGTGTTTATCGTGGACATCTTCCATTGTTCTTTTCAGCTTTTGTTTTGTTGTACAGAAACTTCTGTGTAGTGCCTTGTATTACAACAGATTCCTAGTTCAGTTGAACAATAGAAATCCGTTCAGACTTCTATTTGTATTTATTTTGAATTTCGATCAACTGAGGATTTAGTTCCGTGTTTGTATACCCTTGCAGCTGATTTTCTTCATTTGATATGAAAATTGTTTATCAGAATTTGGTATTACTTCCGCTCACTTCATTGGTTCCTTTGTTCTGCATTTCAGCAGCAATGAATTGTGTTTATTCACAATTTAGTCCAGAATTTTAGTAACGACTTTTATGTTTATTAAGATTGAAATTTTTGGGTCTTTCAATTCGAACCCCAAATTTCTAAATTTCTTTTGAGAAAAGTATGGTCGTTACATTTAGATTCCCTTTGTCGAGAGGATAGCTGCTACTGGTTTATGATACGATATTCGAACTACAGTTTTGTATTTGGTGATCTCTTTTGTTCGAGGATTTCTTCCCTCATGTGTTTCCGTTGAGATTCTCTTGACTTCCTTGTGATCTTTAGTTTTGCGTGTATCCTCTTTGTTTTTATTGTCCGGACAGCAGAATTGAGGTATTTTGAACTCCATTGGCTTTCTGCTGGTTGTGTTTCCAGCTATGGAGTTGATTCGCGAGCCCATGTTTTCCAGCTGTTGAGTGCGCCTGAGAGCTTTGGGCCTCCGGCTGTTGAGTTGTTGTGATGGGCTTCGTTTCTCCAGCTGAGGATTGTTTCTGTTGTTATATCTCCAGCTGTTGAACTTCAATTAGCATAACCGTGTCTTGTTTTATCCCGTTCAGTTTAGCTGTTGTAGCCATGCTTTGTTGTTGTTGTTTGTTTCTTACCGGGATGCGATGGCGAGCGGCGATACCACACTCTCATCTCCCTGCTGGGATCCATTAGCCACCATGCGCCGAGTGGTTAACTACCACAGTTCATGTGTTTGGCAACGGCAGGTCGAGCTGTTTGATGCATCTGGTAATCGAGTGTGGTGTAAATACGAGCGGGTGATTTCCCCTCTGCCTGTACACACACCGTGGCTACATCTGTTGTTGATCGTTGCCTCCGATTGTTGATCAGCCTTGAGTTGTGAGCTTTTGTGGACTCCCAGCTTCGGTTGTAGTCCCTTCCTTTGCATTCTACGAGGCATAGTTGCGTTATGATTAGTGGAGACTTTGCCAGATGTGATGCCCCACCATTGTCTCGGTGTTAGAGACTGTTGTATTTACGTTGGAGTTTAGTGCATTCTACGAGGCATAGTTGCGTTATGATTAGTGGAGACTTTGCCAGATGTGATGCCCCACCATTGTCTCGGTGTTAGAGACTGTTGTATTTACGTTGGAGTTTAGCGTTAATCTTTTAAGGTGGAGAGCCTTTGGTGATCTTTGTCTTCACTGAGTTTAGTTTTCCTGGGCGATATTGCATTGGATAGAGTCAGTTACATACTTTGGGCGTGAGTTTAACTTCAGTCTGTGCGGAAGAATCCTGTTACTGACGAATTTTTGGAAGGCCCATCCAATAGTGTTAGCAGCTTTAAGTATCTCAAGATGCTTTTGAGCTATTTGATAGTTTGTAATGGCGTTGCAGCCTGACGGTGGTTATGTATATTTTCCTTGTTGGGTTCGAATGCCAGTTGCGCGGACAGTAGGTATGACTGTTGGATTGTCCATATTTGCCATTTTGTCCTGGCGCTAAGGCTTATGCTAGGAAACTGGCAAGAGGATTTGGTGGCGATCCTGTAGCTATATTGCATGGCTCTCTGGTTTCTGTAGTGTCTAGTAGCACTTTAAGCTTTTGTTCCAGAGTTGGAAGAGCCTTGGATGTTTTTGAGTCTTGAGGGACTGCGAGTTTATCGTTTTCCCCGAATCAGATGCTGAATCCGTGAGGCCATACCGAGGATTGGTAGAATTTTCGTGTAGAAGTTGTGACCAAGCGATGTTCGGTATAATCTTCCTTGAGGTTTTGTACGGTGGGAAGTACAAATTTTGCTTGGTGACTAGAAGAAATTGTAAGACTTAGGGGTTTTCACCGGAGATTGTACAGTAGGTGGATGACCTAAGAAATCTGGTTCTATCTCAATCAAAGGTTGAGCGTGACCTTTTGACCAGATTTTTCTTGTTAAGTATGTAATTTTGAACCTCTTCTTGTGAACCAGGTGCTTTTTGCAAAGTTTCTCCTCCTTAGATTATGCTGGATTTGAAATTTAGAGGTAAGTCAACTCTTAAGTCATCAGTATGTTTGGTTCTATCGAGTTAAATTGGATCTTTGGTGTGCGATTTACGGGTACCGGCTGTGTTGTTGCGGACACATGGCATTTTTTATGTGTCTAAGCCGAGGGAATTGCGAATCAGATCCTTATTTTGTGTTGAAAACTGATGGAACGAGCTGGACTAGACCCTAAATTTAGGCTGTTTAGCTAGTGAGGATCTTAGATGGATGGGAGAAATGGTGATAAATAGTTAACTTACCTGGGTTGTAATGCAGTGGGAATGAACTTGTTAGAGGAAGGAATATAGAGGGACAGATTTGAGATGAGTGGAGTGCGCCCTCATCCACGTTGGAACGGTCCTTTATCCTTTTGTCTTGTTTCCTTCGGATTCGAGTTTTGCTCCTACCCAGTTGGTAACTTATTGTTCTTGGTGTCGATCCTTTCTTGGCAGTGTGCGTTGTGCCTTGGCCTTTGATTTTCAGCGGTTTTAGGCATCACAGGGTAGTTGCAATGAGCTCTTCATTATGTTTGATCTTTTGGAGGATAGCTGGAAGGTTTTTTTGGTAGTAGTTTGGCAGTGCCATCATGAACTATCCTCTTTGCTCAACGCGTTGTGTTGCGGAAGTGAGCCAAACTCTTCATTTATGTTACGAGCTGTTGAGAGGAAGTTGGAGCGAATGCTAGGCCATGTTGAGCGGCTTTTTGCAGCTTTGGTTCTCTGTTAGAGTGGACGTAGCAAGGTTGGTCACGCCGATTTGCTAAAGAATAAAGTTCGAATTCTGTAGCTATTGCTCGTTGTTGTTTTCTCAGCAGCTGATTGTTTGTATTTTTGTGTTTCCCGTTATCTTGAACTCTCGGTTAGTCGTCTTTTTACTGAGAGTTCGAGTGATTTTGATTGTTCTGCATGTCGCTTAACTTCCCAGTTTTAGCTATGTCGAGGATGGTTTTGTTCAGATTCCAGAATTGTCATTCGATTTCGAGGACGAAATATTTTAAGGTGGAGAGAAATGTGAGACCTGAAAATCTAATAAAGATTAATTGTTGGATTAATCGGTTTTCGAGGATTTCTGGTGGTTCGGATTTCAATTTGAAAGTTTGGTTTGCATTTTCGGGTCAGATTTCACATTTTAGAACAATTCTGGAAGTTTTTGTATTTTTGGGTTTTTGGAGGTGAAAACTTTTTCGGGTCAGATCTGAATAGATTCGTGAGGGATCTGTCCGGCAAGTGGTGAAATCTGGTCGCTAGTGTTGTTTTCGTTCGCAGCGTGTTTTGGTAGCGCGAGGTAACGAAACGCCGTCGTTCCGTGAAGTCTGTATTGCTCGAGAGAGAGAGAGATCTGATGTGTTATCTTATAGAGTCTGTCGCAGCGTGTTTTGTATGGGTTGATACGACGCCATTCGATTTAGTTGGTGCGATGCCGTTTTGAGTTTTATGCATGCGTGAGGGATCTGTTTGCGTGGGTAGAGATCTGTTGCGAAGGTTAGCGTTTAGCGTTCGTTCAACAAGATGTCTCCAGCGTTTAGCTTAGAGTGTTTCCAGATTTCTCTAACGCGAGGATTGGTCGCTGTTTAGCGTTCTGTTCAGATTTCTCCCGCGTTTAATGTGAGCGACCAGACTTCTCCAGTGTGTTGTGCGATCAGCGATAAGCGTGTAGTGCTTCAGACTTCTCCAGCGTTTGGTTTTGCCTTCAGACTTCTCCTGCGTGTGTTGCGCGACGTCATTTTTGAGTTTTGTCGTTGTTTAGCGCTAAGTGTTGTAAGATCTGCTTCTGTCGTTGTATTGTTTTTAGCAGATATATCGCATGTATTTATTAGAAGCATTGGCTTCGTTCCCCGATTCCATTCTATGTTTCTCGAACCCTAGAGCACTGTTCAGCCGTGAGTTCTTCGACGAATTCCCATCACTTCCGGCCACCATTTTTCACGTTCGAGGTAGCGTTGGACTCCTCTCGGGAAGCTCCTTTGATTGATATCTCTTTTGGAGGTTGTTTTTGGTTGGAACGAGATCGCGAAGCTGCACCAGTAATTCGTTCGGCCGTGCTTTTACTGTGTTCAGGTAATTCTTTGAGCTAGGTGATAAGATCTAGCCTTCAGCTTTGTGTTGAGCTTCCTGTTAAGATGTATTAGGGTGTTAGTTGCTGGTTGAGTGTATAAATCCCAGCCGTGAGTTTCTGTGGTTGGCCGTAACTTCCAGTAGTTTCTAAAATTTGTGCGACGTGTGTATTAGCAGGATTCAACCAGTTCTCTGGGACCTTGCTTGTGGTAATCGTTGCACAGAATCAAGGTACGGATTTAGTGTAGAGTTGCTGTTTGCGTCTCTGTGTGTTCGGTGTTGAGCAGCTGTCGCATTTGTGCATTTGTTCACGCCAATTCAGATCTCTGTTCGCTTATGTTAGATGCTAGATTGCGTTCTGTCATTTGCATTTATGCATTTTCATGTGCATTTCAGACCTCTCGGTTTGCCGTGATGTTCTGTTAGCATTCTTGTTGACTGGTGCGTATTGTTTAGCAGGTTCGTTCGTCCTTGTGTTTCCTCTCGATAGTTCTCCAGGTTTGGGTGAACTTCAGGCTACTGGCCATAGGTTGTGAGGTTTAGAAATTCAATTGTTGAACTGATTTGCTAGGTGCCTTAACAGGTTCGAGCTTCCGGGCAGATTTGTGGAGTTTTGCAGGGAGCCCGTGAAAAATCTTGTTTGAGAAGACTGTTGGTACCCTGCCTTGGTGGAATCTATTTGAGGTATTTTGCTGCGTAAAGGTACGAATTGAGCTTGTAATGCAGCTTCGACATAGGCATGGGAATGTGTTATGTGTGTATTGTACAGCTGCGTCTGGTATTGGTGTTGAGGCGGAGTTGTGTGTATTCTGTAATGTCTATTGGCTGAATTTTAGTGCTTATTGCTTGTTGTAGCTTGAGCTGGTTGTATCCTGCATGGTTATATTCTTGTTGTGTGGCCATATATGCGTATTATAGTATGTTGTTGCATGTAGTTATTTGCATTGCAAGCATCCATTTCATGTTGAGCATTGTAATGCATCTGCATAGCATATCGGGCCCTTGATTTCATTGACAGCCATGCTATATATGTTGCTCTGTTGGAGCTTTTCTCTCGTGGTGCGGTGCGGTGTGGAATAACCATGATTGAGTGCATCTGGATGGTGCGGTGAGCCGTTATCATAGCCCTCAGTTGCAGTGACCTGGATAGAGGTTGGCGGGTGTTTGTGTTACACTAGCAATTCCGTGCGACCCGGCGGGTGGCGCCCGCTCGTGTGTTGACGATGAGCCACTCTATTTACACTTGGTGCGATCGGGTCTCTTCCGAAACTCGGTGATGTGTCACAGTTGTTGATAATCTTTCGTTTGGCCTCCCTGTTGTTACCGATGATCTTTGTACCGCTCATGCATATGCACGACATGATACATTGCGTGCTGTATCCTTTTGCTGTATTATGCTGCTCTTCGTACTGGGGTTTGACCCCATGTCCCTCTGGGGCTGGTTTGTTTTGTTTGCTTGTTTCAGGTTTCCCAGGTTATTCCGCTGGTCGTGGAGATGATCCAGTTGGAGATGCCCCAGGAGGTGTTTAGAGTGTCCCAGTTATGTATAGTTTTATATGCACAAGTATTATTTCGGGTGGGATGTCCCGGGTTGTCAGGCCTCGTGCTCTAAACAGAGTAAAAACCCAAACACATGCGGAAGCTTATCAAAAAGTGGGTAAAATTTTCGCTTTTAGGCCCGACGGTTTAAAACATATAATTTAAAATAGAACGATAATCAAAATAAGTTCTCAGTTTACAAACCAACATAAGCAAGTATAGCATTAATACAAATAACGTATCAGACTCCACACAAAATACAACAACGAAGCACAGGGCATCTCCCTGGCTAATAGACTGATACATACATATATGCTATACGCTACTGGGACACTCAACAACCTCCTGGGGCACCGCCAGCTGGGTTAGCTCCTCGACCAGCCGTATGACCTGGACAACACAACAGGAAACAAACAAACCAAGCCCCACAGGGACATGGGGTCAAACCCCAGTACGGAGAGCAGTAATACAACGGCAATAAACAGCAAGGAATAAAATGCAGATGCTATGCATGAGACACCGGATAACAACGGAATGCTCAACCAACAAGCGAGCTAAGGAACTCAAGCACAGCTCCAAGAATCTGCAAATGATGTGTGGCCACTGTGAGTGTAGGACATGTGGGTGTTACCCACTCACCCCTACTCGCTCACTAATACCAGGTGCAACAATCACTCAACCTGCTGTTGCCCAACCTATGAACTGTGATAGTTAGCCACTCGGCGCATAGGTGCTAACAACACCCAGCAGGGAGATGAGAGTGCGGTATTGCCGCTCGCCCTCATAGCCTGGTAAGAAACAATAGCAATACAACAAGGCACAAAGGCTACAAAGGCTGGAATGGATTATCATGCGTGTATGCAACATGCTGGTACACAGGCATATAAACATATGCACACACAATAACACAATAACATACACAACCCTCAACAGGGCACAACCAGCAGGCACGGCCATTCCACACACCAGCAACTACAAATCATCCAAGCCATAACCTCACTGTAATTCAAGCTCGAATCCGTACCTTAATTTCAATACTTCTGAGCTATAATTAGCACTGCAAGAAATCCCGAAGACTCTGGTAAAAGCCTGTTAACCAACAGCGTACATAAATCTTACGGGATACAAACACAAACTCACGGCCGGGAGACACTCTCAACGAGCGCTCAATCCCAACAATATTACACAAATGGAAGCTTAAAAAAATACACTAAAGCTAAGATCTTACAACAATTCGAAGCTACTTGCTCACAGCGTACACACGGCCAAAACAGTAACTTTGCGACCTTGCTCTAGCTAACCACAGCCACCAAGAATGGTATTAATCGACAAAGCTTCTCAATAGGAGTCCAAAGCTACCTCTCACGAGAAAAACAACCACCGGAAACGACGGGTATTCGCCGGAAAAGCTCACGGCTGAACAGTGCTCTAGGGTTCGAAGAAACAGAGAACGAAAGGCTGGAAAATATTCTAAGTATGGGATTCGATATCTCAATTCAAGACCAAGTCTTCCTTATATACAAATCCCGCAGCTGCTGAAATCTTAAAAACAATCCACCGACAAAACCAATCAACTCATTCTCCTCAACAAATAAACCTGCTGCTGCCAGCAGCAACAATAGAAAAAGCCCTCTAATACAATTCAAAACGGCGTCGCAATAACTTAACCAAACGACGTCGCATAAGTGACGTAATCTTTTCTTCCAACAGCTGAACATCCAGTAGCAGGAAAGAAACAACGCACAACACTGTTCAGAACTGATACCAGTCGCAGCATCGAAATGCAGCATCGAAACTAATTCAAACGACGTCGCTCCACTGACGTCATCATAACTGTTAGCAGCTCTCGCTAAATACCAGAAGCAAGCTACAGTGACGTTCTAACACCAGCAGATACTCTTACGTCACTTGCACCTCAAAACGACATCGTTTCGAAATCCTATAGCGCGCTCCTGCTGAATCCACATAAGCGTTGCTGTCGCCAGCTCTCGCACAACGTTACGCTAACAACACCACCTGCTGACAGATCTTGCCAACTTCAATTCGACGGCGTATCGATCTCCCGCGATACAAAACACGCTAAGCACACAATAAACGGTTTCTCAACGCCCTCGACTGATAACAGCAAAGCTTGCGTCATCAACGCAACGCACAACAGAGATGCTTACGTCACCAAATCTGCTACCAGCAGATACCTCTAATCTCGAAATTTCGAAAATCTCCAGAATTGCTCTAAGGAGGGAATTCGACCCAAAATATGACTAAAACATCGAAACAGAGATTCTAAACCACAGAAATCTCTAAACAACCGATCAATTTCAACCATCAACCGTAATTAATAATTCCAGGTCTCACAACTCTCCCCCACTAAAAAGGATTTCGTCCCCGAAATCAAACAACAATTCTGAACAAACAACTCAATCAGCAGAAACCAGAATAGAAACTAAAAACTAACACCAGAACTCGCCAAACACAAGGCCTAGAGTTCAAGATGACTGAGCAAACAATTTACAATACCTAGGGATGGAATACAGCAAAATTACAAGCTACTGGATAATCTAGCTCAACAACTACTCAAACAGATGCGGCCACTCGCGCTGTGTCTTTTCTTCCAGTTCCCAAGTAGCTCCTTCCCTTCCATGCTTGCTCCATTGTACCATTACCATCGGAATGGTTTTATTCCTCAACTGTTTCTCTTTTCTGCCAAGGATTTGCAAAGGATATTGCTGATAGCTCAACGACTGATCTAGCTCTTCCTCGTCAGTTCCAAGCACATGAGACGGATCTGGCTCATATTTCCTCAACGTCGACACATGAAACACATCATGAAGAGAGGAAAACTCTGACGCCAACAACAACCGATACGCTAAAGGGCCAATCCTCTCGACAATCTCATACGGACCAACGTAACGAGGGGCTAACTTTCCCTTGCTTCCAAAGCGCATCACATTACGAAACGGAGAAACCTTGAGGAATACACGATCACCAACCTGAAACTCGAGAGGTCGATGCCTCTTATTCGCATAATTGGCTTGGAGATCCTGGGAAGCTTTCATCCGCTGTCTGATTAGATCGACATGATCCTTCATTTGCTGCACAAAGTCAGGGGCAGATAGCTGCTTCTCCCCCACTTCTTCCCAACAAACTGGCGATCTGCACTTCCTGCCATACAAAGCCTCAAAAGGCGCCATACCAATCGTAACTTGGTAGCTGTTATTATACGAAAACTCGACCAAAGACAACGCGTCTTGCTAGCTACCTCCGAAATCCAACACAACAGCACGCAACATATCCTCCAACGTCTGGATAGTTGGTTCAGATTGGCCATCGGTTTGGGGATGATACGCGGTACTCATAGCCAATCTAGTTCCCAAAGATGTTTGCAAACTCTTCCAAAACCTGGAAGTAAACCTCGGATCTCGGTCGGACACGATTGAAACAGGCACACCGTGCAATCTAACAACAAAATCAACGTACAGCTTCGCCATCTTCTTCAACGAGAAGGTCATCCCATAAGTAATGAAGTGTGCAGACTTCGACAAACGGTCAACAACTACCCAAACAGCGTCGCATCCTCGGCTGGAACGAGGCAAATGCGTCACGAAATCCATCGTAATGTGCTCCCAATTCCATTGGGGCACCTCTAAACTCTGCAACAGACCACCGGGTCTCATCCTTTCGGCCTTTACCATCTGGTAATTCAAACAACGAGCAACGAAACCAGCAACGTCACTCTTCAGGCCAGCCCACCAAAAGTGCGGCTTCAAAGCATGGTACATCTTCCGTGCACCAGGATTAATACTATTTCTGCTGCAGTGCGCTTCTCGAAGGATCTCCTCCTTCAAATCAATCAAATTGGGCACAACCAACCTGCCCCGGAAACGCAAACAACTATCGGACGAGACAGAATAGTCCTCAAGCTCACCAGCTCTGACTTTAATCTTCAACTCATGGATAGACGGATCGGTCCTCTGAGCTGCTCGAATGCTGGAAACAATCTGCGGTTCCACTTGGAACGATGAAACCATCACACATTCCTCAGCCGGGTAAAATCTCCAACCCGTAGTATTGAGATACTCTTGATCCTTAGAGATATACAACGACGCAAGCATCTCACTAACCTTCCTGCTCAAAGCATCACCCACTACGTTCGACTTCCCAGGCTGGTATTTAATCTCGCAATCAAAATCCTTAAGCAGCTCCATCCACCGATGCTGTCTCATGTTCAAGTCAGGCTGCGAGAACAGATACTGCAAACTTTTGTGGTCGGAGTACACCACAATCTGCTCGCCATACAGGTAGTGACGCCAGATCTTTAACGCAAAGACCACCGCTGCTAACTCCAGATCATGAACTGGGTAACGAATCTCGTGCGGTTTCAACTGCCGCGAGGCGTACGCAATGACTCGACCATTCTACATCAACACACAACCCAATCCATTAAGCGAAGCGTCAGAACAAACAACAAAACCACATGAACCGGACGGCAGAGCCAACACAGGCGCAGTGGTCAACTTTTCCTTGAGCAGTTTGTTAGAACATGCATTGTTTATTTAAGGTTTTGTGTAAATCAAAAAGGGAGAGATCCGCAAAACATTTAAAAACAAATCAGAGCATAAAAAATATTTCAAATGAACAAGTGCTACTGAGTTACTTAAATATGAAGAACCAGTAAACAGAGAACAACTCAGATTTTTCCTTCTTCTATCTCGCCCCATCTGCTTGTCACTGAGCCTTGCTCCAAGTGATCTTACAGCACAACGAAAATAGAAGCTTGTCATCTGCCCGAGACTCGCGCATCCCGACAGTTCATCAAGCGAAAAACCGGTTCTATATTAAAACAGATTAACTGGCCTTCATAAATAAGCTTCTCAAAATATTAAAAACCTTAAAAACATAGCACATGTGTTTTAAAATCAGTGCTCGGTCAAGAACAACCTGGCTCTGATACCAATTGTTGGTCCGAAAATAGGATCAACAGCCGCGCTTTAAAAGACTTTATAAAATTTTGCGCGCTGCTACTACACTTGAGGTGCAATACCTCTTGTTCTTGAACACATAAAAAATCACCAGAAGAGCACCGGAGAAAGATCTGGTATGAATTAAAAATCATGAGGAAAATACCAGAACTGAATCCTAATATTTTAAAACAACTCAAACAGATTTATGTGCAACATAAATCTGTTCGAGACTTGCAAGTGCTTGTGTGCTAAACTGTATGCGATGCTAAGTAAATGTGCAGGTGCTGATTTGTTAGGCAATGTGTATGCTGAATGCTAAAGTAAGTATGCAATACTGAATGAATAAAGGACAAGATACTCAGCAGGTTTGTTTCTGGAAGTTCGGACCTCAATTTCCTACATCTCCCCTTCTTCCACCTCGGAAGGATCCACTAGAAGATTTGATCTTACAACTCGTGTACAGACCCAATCCTGCAACCAGCAGCTGCGAGAACTCCTAGACTCCACAAATGCACACCAGCCGCAACTGTGTGAATAACTACATACACATGAGTTTTACGTCATCGTGCTTGGACGGGACTGTTGAAACGTTTTGAGATTCATTCACCAAAGGATGTGAATGAATCTCTGTGTGTGAGATTTGATACAATGAAGCTCTCAACTCTCTGTTTCTCACACACTAGGGAAATTGCTCTACACAAGCTAATTAAAAACTTAGCAATCGACTATCGTGAAAGCTCATCTCTAATGGCGGTCGATTGCTTCGTCTTTCTTTTCATTTTCCCTCTGTTGGTGCACTGTGTAATCAATGTATTTCTGCAACAGCGCTGTAGTCGCACCAACGTCGTCTCGCTCACTCGTCAACCTTCTTCAATGGCTCTTCTCGAATATATAAGCTCTGTTCAATAAATCCCGTTGGACACAAAATTCTTCCCGTTCAAAAGTGTTCTGTAAATTACCGACAGGGAATAGTACTTGTGTCCTTTTCTTTTGCAGGCTTCTTGTCGTTTTCGCCATTTGAATTGAGCTCAGCAGTTGACATCCAGCTTTGATAACTCTTCGTAAATCGTCAACTGCTTCGCTGCTGATTCATGTCTACTACTGCTTTGCGCTTATGCTGAATTCTTTGTCGACTAGATATGCAAAACACTGTAGCTTGCGACTGGTACATTATCTTGCGACTGAATGCAACGCTTCGCTACTTCTTATTTTCTTGCGTCTGGATACCAAAGCTTGCGACTGGATGCATAGAGCTTGCAACTGGATATGCAAAGCTTGCCACTGGTATTTTGCGACTGGTTATCAACTCAAAGAGCATCTGCTGAATCGCAAAACGCTGTCGTATCAACTTATGTAAACGAAATCGTTTTGCTATCGCTATCTCCAAATATCATCTACTGGTGAACAGTAGCTTGCGACTAGATTTCCTCCTCTACGACGTCGCTTCTCACTTGCGTCTGGATGTACAAGCTACCTGCTGATTCTTGCGACTGCTGGACTCAAACCAACTGCTGATTATGATGACATCACCGATGACGTCATCAACACTAAACCATCTGCTGATTCTTCAGTACGACGTCGCTTCATCTCTTTCACTTCTCTTCTCATCTGCTGATAGCTTCCTGCTGATCACTATAGCTTCCTGTTGAATGATGACGCCACTACTGATGTCATCTACACTTAGCGCTCCAGCTGATCTTTATCGTTCCAGCTCCAGCTTGCAATTCTTATTAGCCTCTTAAATAGCGACTGTCAATAGATTCATCAACAGTACTTATAGTTGCGACTGCTAACAGATTCGTCAACAGTAACTTGCGACTGGAATCTTCTTCTTCGATCTATTTCTCCAACAGACTTCTCAATACATGTACCAGCTGGTTCATATTTTCTCTTTAGCGCTTGCAGCTGGTTGTCATCGTTCCAGCTGGTTTACTATGCTCCAGCTGGTTCAACTTGGCCTCCGCCTGATTACGAACAGCTGATTCAACTTTGGACGTCTCCATTGCTAATCCAGCTGCCGATTCCATGAACACCAAACCAACTGCTGATTGTAGATTCTTTGACTGTTCATCATCTTCTTCGATAGCTAGAATCTGTACACTCAAGTAGAATTGTTAGAAACACAATAATAGGTTTTGTGTAATTCAAAACTTAATCAGGATCTGTCAAAACAGATCCATCACAGTTGAAACGTATTCTCACACTGCTCAGTCCAAACAAACCGCCTATCTTTCTGAGTCAATTGGGTCATCGGCTTCGCTATACTAGAGAATCCCTCAATGAAACGACGATAATAGCCAGCCAGACCTAAGAAACTACGAATCTCAGACACATTTCTCGGTCGCTCCCAGTTCAAAACAGCATCCACTTTTCTGGGATCCACAGAAATGCCATTCGCCGAAATAACACGACCCAGAAATACAACGCGATCCAACCAAAACTCGCACTTGGTAAACTTCGCATACAACTACTACTCTCTCAACCTCTGAAGAACCATTTCAAGTGCTCCTTGTGCTCCCTCGGAGTCTTCGAGTAAACCAAGATGTCGTCAATAAAAACAATCACGAACTGATCTATGAACTCTCTAAAAACCCGATTCATTAGATCCATAAAGACTGCAGGCGCGTTGGTCAATCCAAACGGCATCACCAAAAACTCAAAATGTCCGTACCTCGTACGAAACTCAGTCTTCGCGACATCTTGTTCCCTCACTCTGAGCTGATGGTACCGGAAACGAAGATCAATCTTAGAATACACCGCAGAACCCTACAACTGATCAAACAGATCATCGATTCTCGGCAACGGGTACTTGTTCTTAACAGTGGCTTTATTCAACTGGCGAAAATCAATGCACATCCGCATTGAGCCATCCTTCTTCTTCACAAACAAAATGGGCGCTCCCCACGGTGACATACTAGGGCGAATTAAACCTTTCTCCCAACGGTGACATACTAGGGTGAATATAACCACGATTGAGTGCATCTGGATGGTGCGGTGAGCCGTTCTCATAGCCCTTAGTTGCAGTGACCTGGATAGAGGTTGGCGGGTGTTTGTGTTACACTAGCAATTCCGTGCGACCCGGCGGGTTGCGCCCGCGCGTGTGTTGACGATGAGCCACTCTATTTCCACTTGGTGCGATCGGGTATCTTCCGAAACTCGATGATGTGTCACAGTTGTTGATTATCTTTCGTTTGGCCTCCCTGTTGTTACCGATGATCTTTGTGCCGCTCATGCATATGCACGACATGATACATTGTATGCTGTATCGTTTTGCTGTATTATGCTGCTCTTCGTACTGGGGTTTGACCCCATGTCCCTCTGGGGCTGGTTTGTTTTGTTTGCTTGTTTCAGGTTTCCCAGGTTATTCCGCTGGTCGTGGAGATGATCCAGTTGGAGATTCCCTAGGAGGTGTTTAGAGTGTCCCAGTTATGTATAGTTTTATATGCACAAGTATTATTTCGGGTGGGATGTCCCGGGTTGTCAGGCCTCGTGCTCTAAACAGAGTAAAAACCCAAACACATGCGGAAGCTTATCAAAAAGTGG
The DNA here is from genome assembly GCA_001598015.1 of Dorcoceras hygrometricum. NCBI lineage: Eukaryota > Viridiplantae > Streptophyta > Magnoliopsida > Lamiales > Gesneriaceae > Dorcoceras > Dorcoceras hygrometricum. The sequence continues at coordinate 40,655 of KQ989572.1, read as the reverse complement.
GTAAAATTTTCGCTTTTAGGCCCGACGGTTTAAAACATATAATTTAAAATAGAACGATAATCAAAATAAGTTCTCAGTTTACAAACCAACATAAGCAAGTATAGCATTAATACAAATAACGTATCAGACTCCACACAAAATACAACAACGAAGCACAGGGCATCTCCCTGGCTAATATACTGATACATACATATATGCTATACGCTACTGGGACACTCAACAACCTCCTGGGGCACCGCCAGCTGGGTTAGCTCCTCGACCAGCTGTATCACCTAGACAACACAACAGGCAACAAACAAACCAAGACCCAGAGGGACATGGGGTCAAAACCAGTACGTAGAGCACAACGGCAAAAACAGCAAAGAATAAAATGCAGATTCTATGCATGAGACACCGGATAACAACAGAATGATCAACCAACAAGGTAGCTAAGGAACTCAAGCATAGCTCCAAGAATCTGCAAACGATGTGTGGCCACTGTGAGTGTAGGACATGTGGGAGTTACCCACTCACCCCTACTCGCTCACTAATACCAGGTGCAACAATCACTCAACCTGCTGTTACCCAACCTGTGAACTGTGGTAGTTAGCCACTCGGCGCATAGGGGCTAACAACACCCAGCAGGGAGATGAGAGTGCGGTATTGCCGCTCGCCCTCGCAGCCTGGTAAGAAACAACAGCAATACAACAAGGAACAAAGGCTACAAAGGCTGGAATGGATTATCATGCGAGTATGCAACATGCTGGTACACAGGCATATAAACATATGCACACACAAAAACACAATAACATACACAACCCTCAACAGGTCACAACCAGCAGGCACGACCATTCCACACACCAGAAACTACAAATCATCCAAGCCATAACCTCGCTGTAATTCAAGCTCGAATCCGTACCTTAAATTCAATACTTCAGAGCTATAATTAGCACTGCAAGAAATCCCGAAGACTCTGGTAAAAGCCTGTTAACCAACAGCGTACATAAATCTTACGGGATACAAACACAGACTCACGGCCGGGAGACACTCTCAACCAGCGCTCAATCCCAACAATACTACACAATCGGAAGCTTAAAACAATACACTAAAGCTAAGATCTTACAACAATTCGAAGCTACCTGCTCACAGCGAACACACGGCCAAAACAGTAACTTCGCGACCTTGATCTAGCTAACCACAGCCCCCAAGAATGGTAGTAATCGACAAAGCTTCTTGAGAGGAGTCCAAAGCTACCTCGCACGAGCAAAACAACCACCGGAAATGACGGGTATTCGCCGGAAAAGCTCACGGCTGAACAGTGCTCTAGGGTTCAAAGAAACAGAGAACGAAAGGCTGGAAAATATTCTAAGTGTGGGATTCGATATCTCAATTCAAGACCAAGTCTTCCTTATATACAAATCCCACAGATACTGAAATCTTAAAAACAATCGACCGACAAAATCAATCAACTCCCTGCTGCTGCCAGCAGCAACGTATAGAAAAAGCCCTCTAATACAATTCAAAACGGCGTCGCAATAACTTCACCAAACGACGTCGCATAAGTGACATAATATTTTCTGCCAACAGCTGAACATCCAGTCGCAGGAAAGAAACAACGCACAACATTGTTCACAACTGATACCAGTCGCAGCATCGAAACACAGCGTCACAACTAATTCAAATGACGTCGCTCCACTGACGTCATCATAACTGTTAGCAGCTCTTGCTAAATACCAGCAGCAAGCTACAGTGACGTTCTAACACAAGTAGATACTCTTACGTCACTTGCACCTCAAAACGACATCGTTTCAAAATCCTATAGCGCGCTCCTGCTGAATCCACATAAGCGTTGCTGTCGCCAGCTCTCACACAACGTTACGCTAACAACACCACCTGCTGACAGATCTTGCCAACTTCAATACGACGGCGTATCGATCTCCCGCGATACAAAACACGTTAAGAACCCAATAAACGGTTTCTCAACGCCCTCTACTGATAACAGCAAAGCTTGCATCATCAACGCAACGCACAACAGAGATTCTTACGTCACAAAATCTGCTACCAGCAGATACCTCTAATCTCGAAATTACGAAAATCTCCAGAATTGCTCTAAGGAGGGAATTCGACCCAAAACATAACTCAAACATCGAAACAGAGATTCTAAACCACAGAAATCTCTAAACAACCGATCAATTCCAACCATCAACCGTAATTAATAATTCCAGGTCTCACACGGGTGATGCTTAGGCTTTTATAGTGTGTCTGTGTTATGTTGTATTTGGCCGATGGGCAGTGCATGTATCCATTGTATGCTGTTCTGTTATTTTGGGCATGTGTTAACTGGGATTATTTTGAGTATTGCAGTATTTTAAATTATGTTTCTTCGTCAGGCCAAAAGCAAAAAAAAATTTTAGCCACTTTTAAGTGCTTCCGCTATGTTTTGCATGTTTTGACTCTATGTTGTGCACAAGGATTGACACATGATCTATGCTTTGGACGCATCCTTTTCGTCGTGTGTCGACCTTAGAGATATCCTTGTTGCTCGAGATTTCCCTGATGTGTTTCCGGAGGAGATTTCTGGCTTTCCTCCGAGGAGGGAGATTGACTTCAGCATTGAGTTGGTACCTGGTACAACTCCGATTTCGTGCGCTCCATATTGTTTAGCGCCAGCTGAGTTGAGGGAGTTGAAGGTACAACTTAGTGATTTGCTGGAGAAAGGTTTTATGCGACCGAGCATGTCTCTGTGGGGAGCTCCTATCTTGTTTGTGGATGAGAATGATGGTTCAATGAGGATGTGTATAGACTTCCGGCAAATGAATAAGGCGACAGTGAAGAATAAGTACCCTTTGCCGAGGATCGATGATTTTTTTGACCAATTGCAAGGTTCAGCCATGTATTCGAAGATCGATCTACGTTCGGGGTACCACAGTTGCGCATTCGGGAGCAAGATGTTTCGAAAACTGCTTTTCGTACAAGGTACATGCATTATGAGTTTTTGCTGATGCCTTTTGGTTTGACGAAAGCTTCTGCAGTTGTAACTGTTGGTCCGAAAAAAGGATCAAAAGATCAGCAGCCGCGCTTTAAAAGACTTTAGAAAATTTTGCGCGCTGCTACATCAAACTGGAGGTTCAATACCTCTTGTTCTTGAACACATAAAAACTCACAAGAAGAGCACCGGAAATAGATCTGTTTGATTTAAAAATCATGCGGAAAATACAAGAACTGAATCCTATATTTTAAAACAACTCAAACAGATTTATGTACAACATAAATCTGTTCGAGACTTGCAAGTACTTGTGTGCTAATTGTATGCAATGCTAAGCTGAAATATAAGCAAGTGCTGATTTGTTATGCGTGCGTGCTGAAATCTGCTTATGCGTGAGATGCTAAAGTAAATGCTGAACTGAATGAATAAAGAACACCATACACAATATTTGTTTCTGGAAGTTCGGACCTCAATGTCCTACATCTCCCCTTCTTCCACCTCGGAAGGATCCACTAGAAGATTTGATCTTACAACTTCGTGTACAGACCCAATCCCGCAACCAGCAGCTGCGAGAACTCCTAGACTACAAAAATGCACACCAGCTTTAACTGTGTGACTAACTACATAGACATGAGTTTTACGTCATCGTGCTTGGACGGGAACTGTTAAACGTTTTGAGATTCATTCACTAATACAATGTGAATGAATCTCTGTGTGTGAGATTTGATACAATGAATCTCTCAAACTCTCTGTTTTTATCACACACTAGGGAAAGGCTCTAACACGCTAATTCTTGCTCCACTGTCAACTGCAATTAATCTCTCTCTCGTATGATAGTTGACAGCTTTCACTTCAGATTCATTTTCCCTTCTGTTGGTGCACTGTGCGATTAACTTCAGCAACAGCGCTCTGGTTATCTCCAACCAACAGTATGCTCGTCGTCCACTCGTCTTAAATGGCGCTCTCAAAGTATATAAAGCCTCTGTACAATTTCAAACCGTTGGACACAACATTTTTCCCGTTCAAATGTGTCTTGTAAAGTACCGACAGGGAATAGTACTTGTCACCTTTTCTTTTGCAGGCTTCTTGTCGTTTTAGCCATTTAAATTGAACTCAGCAGTTGACATCCAGCTTTGATAACTCTTCATAAATCGTCAACTGCTTCGCTGCTGATTTATCACTACGACTGGATATCTTGCGTCTGTTTGCCATGCTTCGCTACTTCTTCTTTTCTTGCGTCTGGGATTCCATGTCGACTGGATATACAATAACACTGAATCTCACGAATGGATCCACTGTAGCTTGCGACTGGATATATAGCAACAGCTGGTTCAATGTAACTCACGACTGGATGCTGCTGTTGCTTGCGTCTGGTTGTCCAGCTGGTATTAAACATATGCTTCCAGCTGGTATCTTGCGACTGCTGGATCTCAACGCAAAGAGCATCTGCTGAATCTTTAGCACGACGTCGCTTCATCTCTTTCACTTCTCTTCATCTGCTGATAGCCAAATGCTGATTACTGTAGCTTCCTGCTGAATGATGACGTCACTGCTGATGTCATCTACGCTTAGCGCTCCAGATGATCTTTATCGTTCCAGCTCCAGCTTGCGATTCTTCTTAGCTTCTTGAATAGCGACTGTCAACAGATTCGTCAACAGTAATTATAATCGCTACTGCTAACAGATTCGTCAACAGTAACTTGCGACTAGAATCTTCTTCT
>KQ989572.1:0-29310 GCA_001598015.1 Dorcoceras hygrometricum | reverse complement strand
TTTGCGCTCTTCTGAAATTATGACAACCCTTTAAACATTTGGTCCAATTCGCTTGATCAAACTCCTGATATCAGTTTCTAGCACTATGGCTCATGGTGAAGGGATATACAGATCCGTCGACCTATACACCTGATCCTTCCTCTGTTGAAAGGGCATACGGTTCGTCAGCCGCACACTCACCCTTCTTCTGGGGACCCTCTTAGTTGTCATAACTTAAAACATTTTCTAAAACATCGTTCTGCTCTTTCTTTTCTTTCTAAAATCTGTTTACCCTTCTTCTGGGGACCCTCTTAGTTGTCATAACTTAAAACATTTTCTAAAACATCGTTCTGCTCTTTCTTTTCTTTCTAAAAATCTGTTTTCTTTCTTTCGTTTAGTTTACTGGTTTTTCTCTTGTCTAATGATGTTCTGGAACTGTAAAGAATTTCTCTGTAAAGCTTGCGAAGAACTGAATAAAATAAAAATGCTACTTGAATATGTCAATTGAATCGAATACAATCTTTGAAATGATTCGGAATTGAATAAGGAATCAAATTCTGAAATTTCGTTATCTGCTGAAGAAAAACGAAGAATGAACAGTAACCAGCTGAAATGAACAGTACTTGGAAACAAGTAAAGCAACTGCTGAAATATGCATCTGCTGAATTTAAGAAAGCAAAGCATCTGCTGAATATGCATCTGCTGATTTTAAGAAAGCAAAGCATCTGCTGAATATGCATCTGCTGATTTTAAGAAAGCAAAGCATCTGCTGAATATGCATCTGCTTAAGTTAAGAAAGCAAAGCATCTGCTGAATATGCATCTGCTGAATTTAAGAAAGCAAAGCATCTGCTGAATATGCATCTGCTGAAGAAAGCAAAGCGTTATCTGCTGAAGAAAACGAAGAATGAACAGTACCAGTCGCAAGACTAATACCAGCTGAATGAACAGTACTTGGAAACAAGTAAAGCAACTGCTGAAATATGCATCTGCTGAATTTTAAGAAAGCAAAGCATCTGCTGAAATATGCATCTGCTGAATTTTAAGAAAGCGCATCTGCTGAATATAGCAATAGCTAATGAACAAATTACCAGCTGATGAACAACTATCAACTGATAAATGAACTGTCAATTGATGAACGAACTATCAGCCGCTGAACAATAAAATATGCAACAGCTGAACATGAAATAGTGCGACTGCTGATCGCAACTACTGAACGTAAACAATACGATAGCTGAAACCTATACTTAGAATATTTTAGACAAAGCAAAAGCAGCAGTGGTATAAGAACCAGCTCTCATACTTAACATATAGATAACCACGAATTACGAAGGTTACCTTTGTCTGAAGAATTCAAAATATCTGAAGAAATTTCTGGAAATGATCGAATAAGCTACTTGTAAGCTACTTCGATGGAATTTCTGAAGAAAACTTAAGAAATACTGAAAGAACATCATCAAACTATTTTTCTATAAACTTTCTGGATTAAAATCACAGTAAAACGCACCCTTTATAAAAACAGAGCATAAACTTTTCTGGTTTTGAAGAACAGCCGAAGCCATCTTCCTTTCTTTAAAATCTCATAAAATCATGCAAACAGAATTGAATATATGCTTTCACTGAGTGAGCAAGAAACAGAGTTTACTTGCCTGAATTCTTGAACACAAATCACGGTAGAAATCCAGCAACTCCTAACGCACCGCCTGTTTCCTTTAAAACTCTTTGAAAATATTTGGTTCGGCTTCTTGAGAGAGAGCACCGCTTTATATGTTTTGATTTTGGAAATAATGATGCATGAAGCAACTTAAAATCCTATTTATATGATCTGTAAATGCCTAAGGAAGAAACGCATTCAATTCAATATGCCAAATTCTGAAAGAAGCGTGCTCTGTTTTTAAACCAAATAATGCATATGAAAACCGAACAATTTTAGTTAAAACAAAGGATCCGATTGGCTTGTAGGAATTGTTTAGACATCTACTGAAATTGCATTCCTGCTATCTGGAATTTAGCTCTTAAATGATAAAAAGCTAAACAATACATAGATAAAATCTGAAACTCGATTAATCAAGAGCTGAATAAAATAGCATTGTAATCCCTCAATCTCATATCTTTCTAGTTTGTGGCTTCTAAAAGATCTGGTCACTACAATAAATCTGTTCGAGACTTGCAAGTGCTTGTGTGCTAACTGTATGCAATGCTAAGCTGAAATATAAGCAAGTGCTGATTTGTTATGCGTGCGTGCTGAAATCTGCTTATGCGTGAGATGCTAAAGTAAATGCTGAACTGAATGAATAAAGAACACGATACACAGTATTTGTTTCTGGAAGTTCGGACCTCAATTTCCTACATCTCCCCTTCTTCCACCTCGGAAGGATCCACTAGAAGATTTGATCTTACAACTTCGTGTACAGACCAAATCACGCAACCAGCAGCTGCGAGAACTCCTAGACTACAAAAATGCACACCAGCTTTAACTCTGTGACTAACTACATAGACATGAGTTTTACGTCATCGTGCTTGGACGGGAACTGTTAAACGTTTTGAGATTCATTCACTAATACAATGTGAATGAATCTCTGTGTGTGAGATTTGATACAATGAATCTCTCAAACTCTCTGTTTTTCTCACACACTAGGGAAAGGCTCTAACACGCTAATTCTTGATCCGCTGTCAACTGCAATTAAGCTCTCTCTCGTATGATAGTTGACAGCTTCACTTCAGATTCATTTTCCCTTCTGTTGGTGCACTGTGCGATTAACTTCAGCAACAGCGCTCTGGTTATCTCCAACCAAAAGTATGCTCGTCGTCCACTCGTATTCAATGGCGCTCTAAAAGTATATAAATCCTCTGTACAATTTCAAACCGTTGGACACAACATTCTTCCCGTTCAAATGTGTCATGTAAAGTACCGATAGGGAATAGTACTTGTGTCCTTTTATTTTGCAGGCTTCTTGTCGTTTTTGCCATTTAAATTGAGCTCAGCAGTTGACATCCAGCTTCTTCGTAAATAGTCAACTGCTTCGCTGCTGATTTATCACTACGACTGGATATATTGCGTCTGTTTGCCATTCTTCGCTACTTCTTCTTTTCTTGCGTCTGGGATTCCATGTCGACTGGATATGCAATAACACTGAATCTCACGAATGGATCCACTGTAGCTTGCGACTGGATATATAGCAATAGCTGGTTCAAGGTAACTCACGACTGGATGCTGCTGTTGCTTGCGTTTGGTTGTCCAGCTGGTATTAAACATATGCTTCCAGCTGGTATCTTGCGACTGCTGGATCTCAATGCAAAGAGCATCTGCTGAATCTTTAGCATGACATCGCTTCATCTCTTTCACTTCTCTTCATCTGCTGATAGCCAAATGCTGATTACTGTAGCTTCCTGCTGAATGATGACGTCACTGCTGATGTCATCTACGCTTAGCGCTCCAGCTGATCTTTATCGTTCCAGCTCCAGCTTGCGATTCTTCTTAGCTTCTTGAATAGCGCCTGTCAATAGATTCATCAACAGTACTTATAATTGCGACTGCTAACAGATTCGTCAACAGTAACTTGCCACTGGAATCTTCTTCTTCGATCTATTTCTCCAGCAGACTTCTCAATACATGTACCAGCTGGTTCACTTCGCTCTTTAGCGCTTGCAGCTGGTTGTCATCGTTCCAGCTGGTTTATTATGCTCCAGCTGGTTCAACTTGGCCTCCGCCTGATTACGAACAGCTGATTCAACTTTGGACGTCTCCATTACTAATCCAGCTTCCGATTCCATGAACACCAAACCAACTGCTGAATCTTTATATTATGAACCATCGGCTGGACAGATTCTTCGACTGTTCATCATCTTCTTCGATAGCTAGAATCTGTACACTCAAGTGGAATTGTTAGAAACACAATAATAGGTTTTGTGTAATTCAAAACTTAATTAGGATCTGTCAAAACAGATCCATCAGTAACGCATAGAATTTCCTTACTACGTAGAAATGAGTGCATGACTAGGGGGGAAATGTTTTTAGATGATTACATGCCTTATTATATGATTTATTTATGATTTTATGCTGCATGGTATGCATGTGTTATTTTTCAGCCTGCTTGAGCTACGGACGTGTGGACGAGATTAGGGTCGACCGGAAAGAAGATAATTGAGATTTTTAAGTTATTATATTTTAAGAATGAATTTATTTTATTTTAAGCAAATATTTATGGAAATTAGTATTTTTATAATTGTTTTTGAGGGAAACCCGTTTTTCACCTATACGGGCTGGTATATTGAGTTTTAAAGAATTTTAAAAATCTAGGAGGCTTGGATTTCGAAACTTTATGATTATTAAAGCCCAAGTATGAGTTTTAAACACTTTTTTTATTTAATTAGAGGGGCAAGCTTGGAAAATTTTTTATTAAAGCCATAGGGGTCATTTTAGGCACTTTAAAACACAAATTACACAAGCCCTAGCCTCCTCTACACACACACCAGCCGTCCCCCTCCCTCAAAAGCACACAATTTTCAAAACCAATCAAACTTGGAAGGAGCTTGGTGATCCAAGGCTGGTTTCGCCCCGATCTCGCGTCTACAACGTCCGTACCTCGCAGATCCGCATCTTTTTCAACCCAGGCATGTGATATCAATTATCTTGCTCACCATTTAAATCATAATAACCTGTTTTATGAAAATATGCATGATTTGTATGAGAATATTTCTGATCTATGCAACTTTGGTTGAATTCATGCAACCCACGTATATTGCTTTCATGTTTCTCAAAAAATTTACATAATGTTACGGTTCGTGGTTGATCCAGGGGTCATGGCTCATGTATAGGCAGTCTAATGAGGACCCTAGGGTGGTCTAGGCGTGTTCCTAATACGTGATATAGTGGTCGAACCATCAGGAACAATAGAAACACCGCGCGCTGTGTGAAGTGGTGCAGCGCGGTGCGTCGCCTTCTCCAGGGTCGTGCGCTCTCGTGGGACCATGGTTCGGACTGTTGCTGGTCTCCTTGGAACCGTCTGGAATGGGAGTGTTCCAGTCGGAAGGGCTCCGGCATTGGTGCCGGAGCAGGGAGAACGATCGTTGAGACTAGCAGGTGGTCGCGAAGGCGCGCAGCAGGCGAATGCGTCCACTTGCAGCGTCCAGATCTCCCTGGTTAGCCCACGGTTTGAGCCAAGGTTGGTCACGTTAGAACCGTCTGGACCTGGGGTGGTCCAGACGAAAGGGATCAAGCAGTTGTGGACGGATCATGGACAACAAACGTGAGAAGTTACTGCTGGTCGCGGAGGCAGCATGTTGCATGTGTTGTTTCGGTTAGGGTTAGCATTTGGATGGGTTCGGTTCAATTGAACCGGCTGGTTCGATTGGACCGGATTGGTTCTTCGATCATCGAGTCAAATATTTTAAAATGGGGTCAAGTTATTTTATTTAGGGACCTGTTATTTTTATTAATATGTCGAAGGTCCAATTTTAAAGAAAATAGCCAGAAGGTCCAAATTGAGTCAAATCTTTTAAATAATTTTAGTTATATTTAATTTTTAGTTTTTAGTCAAAATTAGGGCTTTACGAATTTTATTTAAGTCAAAATCGATTTTTGGGATATAATTTGGTCAAAATCAGTCTTTTGGTCAAAATCGGCTTTGAATGTCAAAATAGATTGGAATTGCTTTTAAAGGTCAAAATCGATTTTTATAAGTCCCAAAATGATTTTTAGAAGTCAAAATTGATTTTATTAGTCCATTTTTGTCTTGATTTTAAGAAATCAAATATTTAAGAAAATAGGAAAAAAGGGAAAAAGCGGTGAACATTCGTTTCATCGGCTGTTTTTGGAGAGAATTTTGGTCTAGAAGTAGCGAGCCAGGCCCCAAAATCAAGCTTTGATCGAAGTAGAAAAATGTAGAAGCCCGTAAAGGTATAATTAATCATATATGTAGTATGCTATGTATGAAAATGTTTTAAAGGAATGGATTAATTATACATTAACGGGCTAAGCTTTTAAATTGCATTACTTTAAGAAAATTCACGCATCATGAGATTTTATGAAATGACCAGACATGTTCTTTTTAAGTAAAAAATCCGAGGAATGGAAGTGATATGGCAAGTCTACGATGGGAGTTAACCGGGTAGCTGGGCCCGGGGATCCTCTGGAAAATTCACGCATCATGAGATTTTATGAAATGACCAGACATGTTCTTTTTAAGTAAAAATCCGAGGAATGGAAGTGATATGGCAAGTCTACGATGGGAGTTAACCGGGTAGCTGGGCCCGGGGATCCTCTGGTTTTAGGAATGATTTCAAGATTTCAGGGCCTATGGATCCCGAGGTAAGGTCGGGTGAAGTGGCAGTTGCCTATGGATCCCGAGGTAAGGTCGGGTGAAGTGGCAGTTTTCAAGAAGTGTGACATATAGGGATCCCGAGGTAAGGTCGGGTGAACCACACAGCCACGTACGTTGGTTATTACGACTGATCAGTCACACTTTTCTCACATCCACTGATATGACTCTTACGCATTCTTTCAGATTACGTTATGCCATGCCTTATATGATATATGACATGTTATGATATGATTTCATGATGAAATGTTTTAAGATCATGCAAGCATCCATATCTTTTACGTTATTTTAATTATAGTATGTGCTTGCATGCGCTTTTATTAGTATATACTTTGTTATGCATTAACGATAGAGCATGCTGAGCCTCTAGGCTCACTAGGTTTAAATGGTGCAGGTGATGACCCTGCGGATGAGATTACTCCAACTGGCGGTGAGGACGTCTGAGCACCTGTTGCAGCAGTACCCCTTGACCGCAGCAATGTTATGTTGAGTTGATACAGTTTGACATTGATTTTAAACATGTTATATTCAGTATTTTGGCACAGTTGATTCTATTTGAGACGATCCAGTACGGATGTTTCAAAGTTTTTAAATATTATTTATTTATGCTTAAGGTATTTTGAGTAAATGATTTAGAATTGTTTTAGAAGGGAACGAGCCATATTTAAAGTTTATGCTTCCGCAAATGTTTTAAAAAAATATAAATAATAAAAATTTCTAGAGTCTGGTTCGTTTCAGCAGTTTTCATGGATTTGATGAATCGAGTATTTCGAGAGTTCATCGATCAGTTTGTGATTGTATTTACCGATGACATTTTGGTGTACTCGAATACTGTGATGTAGCATAAAGAGCATTTGAGGATGGTTCTCCAGACACTTCGAGACTCGCAGCTGTATGCTAAGCTTTCTAAGTGCGAGTTCTGGTTGGACAAGATTGTATTTCTGGGTCATGTCGTTTCAGCTGCAGGTATTTCTATGGATCCCAGTAAAGTAGAGGCTGTTGTTAATTGGGAGCGTTCCGAGAATGTTTCGGAGATTCATAGTTTCTTGGGTTTGGCTAGCTACTATCGGCGTTTTATTGAGGGATTTACTAGTATAGATAAGCCTATGATGCAGTTGACCCAGAAAAACTAGAGATTTGTTTGGACTGAGTAGTGTGAGAACAACTTTTTGTTGCTCAAAGAGAAGCTAACTTCTATGCCCGTGTTAGCTTTGCCGTCTGGTTCAGGTGGTTTTGTTGTTTGTTCGGATGCTTTGTTGAACGGATTGGGTTGTGTGTTGATGCATAATGGTCGAGTCATTGCGTATGCTTCTCGTCAGTTGAAACCGCATGAGACTCGATACCCTGTTCATGATTTGGAGTTGGCAGCAGTGGTCTTTGCCTTGAAGATTTGGCGTCACTACCTGTATGGCGAGCAGTTTGTGGTGCATACGGACTACAAAAGCCCTCAGTATCTGTTTTCTCAGTCAGATTTGAACATCGGACAGCGTAGATGGATGGAGCTGCTTAAGGATTTTGATTGTGTGATCCAATATCAGCCTGTGAAAGTGAATGTAGTTGCTGATGCATTGAGCAAGAAGGCTCAATTGTCTATGCTGGCTTCATTGCAGATTTCTAAGGTCCATGAGCATCTAAGCACTACAGGTTGGCGGTTTTACCCAGGTGAGGATTGTGTTGTGGTGTCTTCTTTTCAAGTTGAGCCACAGATTGTTTCAAATATTAGAGCAGCTCAGAGAACAGATCCATATATCGATGAGTTGAAGCTGAAGGTTAGAGCTTGACAGTTGGAGGACTATTCTGTCTCATCTGATGGTTGTTTGAGATTTCGTGGCAGGTTGGTAGTGCCAAATCTAATTGACTTGAAGGAGGAGATCTCGAGAGAAGAACACTGCAGTAGACATAGTGTTCATCCTGGTGCAAGGAAGATGTACCATGCCTTGAAGTCTCACTTTTGGTGGGCAGGTTTGAAGAGGGATGTTGCTGACTTTGTTGCACGTTGTCTGAACTGTCAGCAAGTAAAGGCAGAGAGGATGAGACCTGGTTGTTTATTGAAGAGCTTAGAGGTGCCCCAATGGAATAGGGAGCACATAGCTATGGATTTTGTGACCCATTTGTCTCGTTCCAGCAGAGGTTGTGATGCTGTTTGGGTTGTTATTGACAGATTGTCAAAGTCTGCTAACTTTTTTCCCTACAATATGACGCATTATTTGCAGAAAATGGCGAAACTGTACATAGATTTTGTGACACCCGAACCCAACGGGGCCACGAGATTTGGGGTAATTTAAAAATTTCAAAATAAAATAAGGGCTAAAAGATAATTTGTTATAAGCTGTATCTCTTATAACATTACAAGAAATAGAAACTCGAAGACAAAACTAACAAACATATATTTGCGCGCCAACTACTGAAACTTGTTTGCGGAAAACAGAGTCTAATATATAACTTTGCAATTGCGATTACAACACCCGAATTTATACATGAATAAACAGCTGTTGTAATTGATTTCAAAATACAGTACATCTAAGATACAAAACAATGACTACTACGACATGGAATACGTTGGCCATTGACAAACACACATCACCCAGCAGCTGATTCACATTTCACCACCTGTTCGCTCCTCAGCTGTCGCACCTGCACCATTTTAAAAGCTAATGAGCCTTGGGGCTCAGCAAGTAATACCTGAATAATAACAAGTTCAAATAACATCTGGACAACTGATCATGCATAAGTTAAAGGAACATCAATCCATAAACATTTGTTAAACATTCGTAAGCTTGGAGACAGGGGAATATAACCCAAATCTCAACATCAATGTTTTCATTATATTTATGACTCAGAAGCTCTCCTTAGGTCCATGTTGTACCTGATCAAGTGACTACTGATATCAGCCTTATCCATTGGCTTCTTTACATTGGGGCAACCGACATATAGACAACTGCTCACCCTTCTCTTTATGACCATCTGTTATCTTTGCCATAAATTTTAAAATAAACTTTTGTTCCTTTAACATCCTTTCTTAAAAATTTCTTAAAATCCTCGGGTTCCATCATTTAAAACTCTTGCTTCCACTTTGAAATTTCACTGAGTATCGAAGTCGAACTTTTGATTCATAATATGTAATGAAACCAGTCTCAAGAGAAACCAGTCGCAAGATGAAAATCAGACGTAGTGAACAGTTCAGTTGCAACGAATAGGAACCAGTCGCAAGACAAGAACCAGTCTCAAGTATTTTACTAAAAGAAACCAGCTGCAAAGTTTGTTTTAAATGAAACGACGTCTTTAGCATATCGACCAGCCGCTGGAAAAATGTTTACAACCAGTCGCAAGGAAAAGTAGAAACCAGACGCAAATTTTGGAATGTTTCATACTAAGCAAAACGATTTCGTTCAAAGAAATTTGCCGCGACAATAAAACCAGTCGCAAGAAATGAAACCAGCAGTAAGGAATATAAATCCAGACGCAATGAATAGTACCAGTCGCAAGACTAATACCAGCTGTAAGGAAAAGTACTTAGAAACGAATAGAGCAACTGCTGAATTATTACAACAAAATGCATCTGCTGGTGAACAGTGCATCTACTGAATTTTACGAAAGCAATGTGACTGCTGGATTTTACAATAAGAATGCATCTGCTGGTGAACAGTGCATCTACTGAATTTTAACTTGGTATTTGAAATATCAAAACAACAACTATACTATCAGCCGTTGCCTATCAAACCAGACTTTACACTGATTCAACTAGCATCTTCCGATTACATAGTTATCAAATTCTGATATTACAACTACTAAATTGAAGAACATTCATAAACATTCTGGGAATAAACTCGAATGCTCAGTACATTTGAAATATCAAAACAACAACTATACTATCAGCCGTTAGCCTAATCAAACCAGACTTTACACTGATTCAACTAGCATCTTACCGATTACATAGTTATCAAATTCTGATATTACAACTACTAAATTGAAGAACATTCATAAACATTACTGGGAATAAACTCGAATGCTCAGTACATTAAAACATCATAAAATCTCTGGGAAACATTTTGGAAGCATCATAAACATCAAAACATCATTTTCGAACCCATCTTTCTTTCCTTGAATATGTATAAAATTATTATAAACATGAACTTTAAACATATCATAACATATAGGCAAGGAGACTCAATAACATCAATATAAGCTTTAAATGGTGAGTCAAGAATCAACTTTTACTTGCCTTAAACACAGCTTTGTAACAGAAACCGATCCCTGCAGAAATCTTCTCCTAGAGCAATACACGAACTTCTGGAGATTATTTTTGAAGAACACTAAAGATTTTCTTTGCAAATGATAAAGATCTTGCTTTGAAAACATGTTTAAATATGTAACGGATTAATGGCAAGCTACTTGTGAAATCAAGCATGACACACTTAGAAATTTTGGTAAAATTCCCTTCCTTGTATTTTAATTTGAAAAAAACCAAACCTTTTCCAAAATAAATCATTTGTCCTCCTTAAAAATATTTTCAATCATTTAAAACTTTCTCGTGCATCACCCTGGGAGTCATCGGCTGGAACCACCGGTGCCACATCTTATTTTCTGATATCAATTTAAATCAGTAATACATATCATTTCATATGCGAAGTTAAATCTATAAAATGAATCAAGATGCATAATGTGGTCCTATGGTTTTTGGGGCGTTACAACTCTACCCGGTTATTAAAATTTTGTCCTCGAAAGTTACGTACCAAATAGGTAAGGGTAAAGACTTAGCATATCAGCTTCAGTTTCCCACGTTGCTTCTCGCTCCGACTGGTTAGACCATTGTATCTTAACCCTAGGAATACTACGGTTTCTTAGCCTTCTAATTTCTCGGAGTAGAATTCTTTCTGGTTTTTCTTCATAACTTAAATCCGGTGATATCTGGATTGGTTCATGACTTATCACATTTGAGGGTTTAGGAACATATTTCCTCAAAGCTGATACTTGAAAAACATTGTGTACAGCTGTTAGCTGGGGAGGCAGTTCTAAACGATAGGTTAATGTTCCTATCTTCTCCAAAATCTCATATGGCCCAATATACCTTGAACTCAGCTTTCCTTTCTTCCCAAAACGCATAACTCCTTTCATTGGAGCTATCTTCAGAAATACATGATCACATATCTCAAAATTCAGCTCCCTTCTTTGATTGTCTGCATAACTTTTCTGTCGACTTTGAGCAGCTTTCATTCTTTCCTTTATTTTCCTAACAGCTGCTGCTGTTTGCTCCACAACGTCTGGTACTAAGCCAGCTCTTTCACCAACTTCATCCCAATGAAGTGGTGTTCTACACTTTCGGCCATACAGAGCTTCATATGGAGCCATTTTAATCGAAGCTTGGAAACTGTTATTATAGGAAAACTCTACCAGTGGTAATTTCACATCCCAACGTTCTGAAAAATCCACAATACATGCCCTGAGCAAATCTTCTAAAATCTGAATCACCCTTTCTGATTGTCCATGAGTCTGAGGGTGAAACTGAGTACTGAATGTCAGCTTTGTACCCATATCTTTATGCAGACTTTTCCAAAATGCTGATGTAAACTTAGGATCTATCTGATACAATGGAAACTGGAACACCATGTAGCCTAACTATTTCCTTATCAATTATAACCCAGATGGAGTTATATCCTTGAACTGTTCATGGTAATCCAGTTACGAAATCCATCGCTATACTCTCCGACTTCCATTCTGGAATGGGCAATGGCTTCAATAATCCAGCTGGTCGCTGGTGTTCGGCTTTCACCAGCTGACATGTCAAGCATTCAGCTACAAACTTGGCAACATCTCTCTTCATTCCTGGCCACCAATACAACTTCTGGAGGTCCTTGTACATTTTCGTACTTCCTGGATGTACTGAATATGGAGCTGTATGCGCTTCCTTCAAAAGTTCAGCTCTTATATCTTTTACTTGGGGTACCCAAATTCTCCCCAAATATTTAACAATTCCTTCGTCTGAAAAATAGAGGCTTCTGCCTCTTTCTTTATCTTGTTTAACCCATTTCTGCAACTGTTCATCTTGCAGCTGACCTTCTCGAATTTGATTTAACAAATTTGATCTTACTGAGAGGTTTCTAAGATCACATCATTACTACTGCTGGACACTATTTCAAGTCCAAACCTTTCAATTTCAGTTGCCCATGGCTTTTAAATAACCAGCTGCGACAATCCCACCGATTTTCTACTCAATGCGTCAGCTACCACGTTTGCTTTCCCTGGGTGATAACTGATAGTACAATCATAATCCTTAACCAGCTCCAACCACCGCCTCTGCCTCATATTCAATTCTTTCTGGGTAAAGAAGTATTTCAAACTCTTGTGATCTGTGAATATTTCACACTTCTCCCCATAGAGATAATGCCTCCATATCTTAAGGGCAAAGACCACAGCTGCTAGTTCTAAATCATGGGTCGGGTAATTCTTCTCGTGATCCTTCAGCTGTCTAGATGCATATGAAATTACTTTATGCTCCTGCATCAACACAGCTCCTAGTCCCAAATTTGATGCGTCGGTGTAAATTACGAATTTTCTTTCATCAGTTGGTATCGTTAACACAGGTGCTTCTATCAATGCTTGCTTTAGCTTGTCAAAGCTATTTTGACATTCAACTGTCCAGTTATACTTCACCTGTTTCCTTGTTAACGTAGTCAATGGAACAGCTATCTTAGAGAATCCTTGGATAAATCGCCTATAATATCGAGCTAAACCAAAGAAACTCCTTATCTCCGCAACATTCTTTGGTACTGTCCAGTCTCTAACAGCTTTTACTTTAACTGGGTCTACTTCTATTCCATCCTTAGAAATAATATGGCCTAAGAATGACACCTTATCCATCCAGAACTCACATTTACTAAATTTAGCAAACAGTTTCTTATCTTTCAAAATCTGGAGAACAATTCTTAAATGTTGAGCATGCTCCCGTCTGGTCTTAGAATACACTAAGATATCATCAATGAAAACTACTACAAACTGGTCCAAAAATGGTTGAAAGACTCTATTCATTAAATCCATAAAAACCGATGGAGCATTCGTAAGTCCAAAGGACAAAACTAGGAATTCATAATGGCCATATCTAGTTCTAAAGGCTATTTTGTAAACATCAGATGCCTTAATTTTCAGTTGATAGTATCCAGACCTCAAGTCGATCTTAGAAAACACCACCGACCCTTTCAACTGGTCGAACAAATCTTCTATCCTAGGCAAGGGATACTTCTTTTTAATTGTCAATTTGTTCAACTCCCGGTAGTCTATACATAACCTCATACTTCCATCCTTTTTCTTAACAAATAAAACAGGGGCTCCCCAAAGGGATGTACTTGGTCTAATAAACCCTTTATTTAAAAAATCTTCTATCTGTTCTTTTATTTCCTTCATTTTCGTTGGACCTAATCGATATGGTGGTCTAGATACTGGAGCAGCTCCTGGGACCAAATCAATTGAAAATTCCAGCTCTCTGTCTGTTGTTAGTCCCTGGATGTCTTCTGGAAAAACTTCAGGGAACTCGTTTACTATCTCTATGGCTAATAGCTGAGATCTACCATCCGTTGATAAGGATGACACAACTCGGGGAACTCTATCAACATGCTTGGCTAAAAAATGGAATGACTTTCCCACTGGTGGTTTAACAACTACCGTTCGCAGTTTGAAATCAATTAATACCCCATACTTAGTTAGCCAATCTATTCCCAAAATCATATCAAATTCTGGCATTGGCAATACAATCAAATCCGCCGTAATCTTGTGTCCTTGAAGTTTAAGCTCTAAACTCTTAATCAGCTCATGAGACACCAGCTGTTCTCCTGAAGGTACTGATACACAGTAACCTACCAATACTTGCTCCGGCTGGATAGGCAGTTTCTTAACAAATTCAGCCGCAATGAATGAATGTGTAGCTCCTGAATCTATTAAAGCCAGAGAAGGAAATCCAGCTATCGAAATTTCACCTGTAACTACTGTGGAGTCTGGATTGGCTTGTTCAGCGGTCATTACGTAGGCTCTACTAGTTACCAGCTGCTTGGATTTTGGACAATTCTTCATAATATGTCCTGGCATCCCACATTTATAGCAGACATTTTGTCCAAGTCTGCACTGTCCAGGATGAGATTTCTGTCACTTAGGACACACTGGCCTATTATTACCAGCGGGAACAGAACTAATAGGTTGAATCAGCAGAGGTTTTTGCTCCTGAGGCCTTTGCTGACTCTTGTTCTGTTTCTTGAATGGCCTCTGATCCTTCTGCTGAAAGGCTTGTCTCTTCTGCTGCCTTTCCTCGTCAAGATCCTTCCAATCCCTTTCAATTTGCAGGGCTCTATCCACTGCTTCTCTGTAGGTCCTTGGCACAGATAGCCTAACATTCATTTTGAACATAGGCTTCAATCCTTCCACGAAGTGACTCAATTTCTCTTCTGGGTCACTTCCTATCAATGGCACGAAATAGCACCCTCTTTCAATCACACGTGCATATTCTTGCACAATTGAACTTCCTTGTTTAAGGGTCAAGAAATCCCTCTTCAATTAAGACATTTTACCAGCTGGGAAGTATTGTTCAAAGAATACTTTCTTGAAATCTGCCCAAGTTAGGTTCAGCAGATCCACAGACAATTTGTCTCCTTCCCACCAAATCATCGCATCCTCCCTTAACATATAGATAGCGCACCTGGGCTATCTAAATCAGGCGTCTGGAGGTACTCAAAAATAACCTCCATGGATTTGATCCAGCTCTCAGCGACAAGTGGATCAGTAGTACCACTAAACTCCTTGGGTTTCTGTCGTCTGAACTTCTCCTGGGGATCATCATTACTTGGTCCCCTGCTACTGAAATATTGCCCATTGCCTCTGTTATTTCGCTCTACCAGCAGTCGTAACAATTGAGTAATATTAGCACTATCAGTAGTGATTTCTTCCAAAGGAATACTTCTTCTGCCTAGTCCTCTTCCTGACATCTTATATTCTATAGCCCGCAATCACCCACATATATTTATCAGAACATGCTAAAATAAAAGACAATGCTCTGAAAATAAAACTCACAACTTAGAGGAACAGACGATGAACTTTGATCCAGCTGATGGTGCATGTGTTTATCTCAGGAACGTCTCTCTGATACCATGTTGTGACACCCGAACCCAACGGGGCCACGAGATTTGGGGTAATTTAAAAATTTCAAAATAAAAGAAGGGCTAAAAAATTTGTTATAAGTTGTATCTCTTATAACATTAAAAGAAATAGAAACTCGAAGACAAAACTAACAAACATATATTTGCGCGCCAACTAATGAAACTTGTTTGCGGAAAACAGAGTCTAATATATAACTTTGCAATTGCGATTACAACACCCGAATTTCTACATGAATAAACAGCTGTTGTAATTGATTTCAATACAGTACTTCTAAGATACAAAACAACTACTACTACGACACGGAATACGTTGGCCATTGACAAACACACATCACCCAGCAGCTGATTCACGTTTCACCACCTTTTCGCTCCTCAGCTGTCGCACCTGCACCATTTTAAAAGCTAATGAGCCTAGGGGCTCATCAAGTAATACCTGAATAATAACAAGTTCAAATACCAGGTGGACAACTGATCATGCATAAGTTAAAGGAACATCAATGCATAAACATTTCTTAAACATTCGTAAGCTTGGAGACAGGGGAATAAACCCAAATCTCAACATCAATGTTTTCATTTGATTTAGGACTCAGAAGCTCTCCTTAGGTCCGTGTTGCACCTGATCAAGTGACTCCTGATATCAGCCTTAGCCATTGGCTTCTTTACATTGGGGCAACCGACATATAGACGACTGCTCACCCTTCTCTTTATGACCGTCTGTTATCTTTGCCATAAATCTTAAAATAAACTTTTGTTCCTTTAACATCCTTTCTTAAAACTTTCTTAAAATCCTCGGGTTCCATCATTTAAAACTCTTGCTTCCACATTGAAATTTCACTGAGTATCGAATTCGAACTTTGGATTCATAATATGTAATGAAACCAGTCTCAAGAGAAACCAGTCGCAAGATGAAAATCAGACGTAGTGAACAGTACCAGTTGCAACGAATAGGAACCAGTCGCAAGACAAGAACCAGTCTCAAGTATTTTACTAAAAGAAACCAGCTGCAAAGTTTGTTTTAAATGAAACGATGTCGTTAGCATATCGACCAGCCGTAGGAAAAATGTTAACAACCAGTCGCAAGGAATAGTAGAAACCAGACGCAAATTTTGGAATTTTTCATACTAATCAAAATGATGTCGTTCAAAGAAATTTGCCGCGACAATAAAACCAGTCGCAAGAAATGAAACCAGCTGTAAGGAATATAAATCCAGACGCAATGAATAGTACCAGTCGCAAGACTAATACCATATGTAAGGAACAGTACTTAGAAACGAATAGAGCAACTGCTGAATTATTACAACAAAATGCATCTGCTGGTGAACAGTGCATCTACTGAATTTTACGAAAGCAATGTGACTGCTGGATTTTACAATAAGAATGCATCTGCTAGTGAACAGTGCATCTACTTAATTTTAACTTGGTATTTGTAATATCAAAACAACAACAATACTATCAGCCGTTGCCTATCAAACAAGACTTTATACTAATTCAACTAGCAACTTCCGATTACATAGTTATCAAATTCTGATATTACAACTACTAAATTGAAGAACATTCATAAACATTATGGGAATAAACTCGAATGCTCAGTACTTTAAAACATCATAAAATCTCTGGGAAACATTTTGGAAGCATCATAAACATCAAAACATCATTTTTGAACCCATATTTCTTTCCTTGAATATGTATAAAATTATTTTAAACATGAACTTTAAACATATCATAACATATAGGCAAGGAGACTCAAGAACATCAATATAAGCTTTAAATGGTGAGTCAAGAATCAACTTTTACTTGCCTTAAACACAGCTTTGTAACAGCAACCGATCCTTGCAGAAATCTTCTCCTAGAGCAATACACGAACTTCTGGAGATTATTTTTGAAGAACACTAAAGATTTTATTTGCAAATGTTAAAGATCTTTCTTTGAAAACATTTTTAAATATGGAAGGGATTAGTGGCAAGCTACTTGTGAAATCAAGCATGACACACTTAGAAATTTTGGTAAAATTCCCTTCCTCTTATTTTAATTTGAAAAACACCAAACCTTTTCCAAAATAAATCATTTGTCCTCCTTAAAAATATTTTCAATCATTTAAAACTTGCTCGTGCATCACCCTGGGAGTCATCGGCTGAAACCAGCTGTGCCACATCTTATTTTCTGATATCAATTTAAATCAGTAATACATATCATTTCATATGCGAAGTTAAATCTATAAAATGAATCAAGATGCATAATGTGGTCCTATGGTTTTTGGGGCGTTACAGATTCCGTGGTGCATTTGCATGGTGTGCCTACGTCCATTGTTTCATATCGTGATCTGAGGTTTACTTCCAGGTTTTGGAAGAGTTTGCAAACAGCTTTGGGCACCAGATTGGCTATGAGTACTGCTTATCATCCCCAAACCGATGGCCAATCTGAGAGACTATCCAGATTTTAGAGGATATTTTGAGAGCTGTGGTGATGGATTTCAGTGGTAGCTGGCAAGATTCGTTGTCTTTAGTCTAGTTTTCTTATAATAACAGTTACCAAATCATGATTGGTATGACACCATTTGAAGCTTTGTATGGTAGGAAGTGCTGATCGCCGATATGTTGGAAAGAAGTGGGGGAGAAGCAGCTATCTTCTCCAGAATTTGTGCAGCAGATGAGTGATCAAGTGGATTTTATTAGGAAACACATGAAAGCTGCACAAGATCGCCAAGCTAGTTATGAGAACAGAAGGCGTAGGCCTCTAGAGTTTCAGGTTGGAGATTTGGTTTTCCTGAAAATTTCTCCTATTCGTAGTATAAGTTAGCTCCTCGTTATGTTGGACTATGAGATTGTAGAGAGGATCGGACCGTTGGCTTATCGCTTGTTGTTGCCTCCAGATCTGTCCTAATTACATGATGTGTTTCATGTGTCTATGTTGAGGAAGTATGAGCCAGATCCTTCTCATGTATTGCAAACTGACGAGGTGGAGCTGGATCGGACTTTGAGTTATGTGGAATATCCCTTGTAGATCTTAGACAGAAAATAGAAACAGCTGAGGAACAAGACCATTCCCTTGGTGATGATCCAGTGGAGCAAACATGGTAGAGAAGAATCTACGTGGGAGTTGGAAGAGAAAATGCAACGCGAATGGCCTCATCTGTTTGAGTAGATCTTGCATTTGACTCCAGTAGCTAGTAGGTTGTTTGTTCCAGTTATTTTGAACTCTTGGTTAGTAGCCTCCTGTTGCGTGTTAGAGCTTACTGATTGCTTTGTGCATAGCGTAGTTATCCATTTTTGGAATGTTCTGTTGAGTTTTGGTTCAGTTCTGGACTTGTTCTTTGATTCGAGGACAAAATCTTATTTTCAGTGGGGGAGAGATGTGAGACCCGAAATATTATTGGATTAATTGAGTTAATTAATCGGGTTTAGCATAGACCAGATTTGGCTTGAACATATCTGGGATGAGCCAGCTTTGAGCTGGTATGCTTGGCGAAGTAATCGGGTCAGTATAAGCTTTCGAGAAGCCCTGGATTGTGAGAGAACTTCTGCTAAAAGTGATCAGATTTGATTGTTGGTCAGCGCGGGGTGATAGTATTCAGATTCGGTGGTGAAATCTGGTGGTCGCGCGTTATTCTGGGCGCGCTAGTTGATTATCCTTCGCAAGTATCGAAGAGACGCCGTTTGATAGGATTCACGTTTGAGTTGCGCAAGAGTTTAGTAATGCGTGGACCGATCCGGTTCGTGTTCTAGTGTAGACCGGTGCGGTTCAGGATATTCATATTTGACTGGTCAACCCTTGTGAGAGATCTGGTTATTCAGATCTTGGTTGCGATGCGGTGATGTTTTGATGACGTCTTAGTGGACGCGATGCGATGTCGTTTAGCGATACAGATGTGGTTAGCGGGATGACGTGTCCTAGTGAACGAGTGGTCCTTGATGAGACGTCGTTTGGTTAATTTCCAAATATGTTTAGTGTATTGCCCAGATCTGGAGTGGTACTCTGATCTGAGTTGGGAACAGCTTTGAGCAGGTTTTGTCGGTGGCTACTGTTCATCAGATTTGATGAACTTAAGTTGTATATATAGAAGACTTTGACCTTTGAACGCGATATTTTTCCCCAACACTTAGAAATATTCTCGTAACCTAACTCTGTCGCAATACCTTAGCTACTGTTCACTGAAGCTTATTTCCTTCGATTGCTGGTGGTAGACAGCTCCGATGGAAGCAAGAGTGGTAGAGTTGGACTCCTCTTGTTAAGGCGCTTCGTTCTATACCTCATTCGAAGACTTTGGAGAGCAGGAAGAAGATCGCGAAGAAAGCTTCCCTTTGTAGTCTGTTATCATTTTGAGCAGATTTGTTTCTGCCTTTCAGGTACCTTGTTGGGTAAGTTTTAGTTCCTACCTTGCGCTTCGTTTAGAGTTTTTTGTTGAGCTAGAAGGGTAGGATAGAGCTGGTTGAGTTTGTAGCTCCCAGTTCGTAGCTCTGAGCTTTGCGTCCCTGAGTTAGCGTTGTTATTTGACTTAGCAGGTTTCAGATCTGGTTGCTCGGGACTGCTTGTTGTTGTAATTGTAGCTTGGCATTAAGGTACGGATGTGAGATTGTTTTACACTGTTGGATTTGGCATGGATATTATTTGTGCTGCTGTGTATGCTTCTGTGCTGTTATTGCTTGCTTCTGTTGCGTTGATTATTGCAAGCTGTGACATTGCATACACGCATTATTCATGTTGATCTCAGATCTTGCTAGCCTTGCCTTGTTGTATTGATTTGTGAGTACCAGGATGCTTGTTTGGAGGCCGAGCGGTGTTGATCTCAGATCTTGCTAGCCTTGCCTGTTGATTGATTTGTGAGTACCAGGATGCTTGTTTGAGGCCGAGCGGGTAACTCCCGTCACCATCATCTCCCTGCTGGGATCTGTTAGCCACTATAAGCGGAGTGGGTAGCTCCCACATCTCATGAGTTAGGCAACAGCAGGTTGAGTGACGTGTTCTGCATCTAGTACCGTGTTCTGAGATGAGTGGGTAGCTCCCATATACTCACACACCACGTGGCCACTATCTTCCAGTTGATTGGATATAAGTTGTTGAGCAGTTCCTTGAGATCCTTTGGCCCCCTGCTTTCGGTAGTAGCCTTGTTCTCATGCATAGCATTCGCATTTTATCTATTGCTATTTAACTGCTATTTTTCAGTTGCTCTCCGTTCTGGGGTTTGACCCCTTATCCCTGTGGGCCTGGTTGTCTTGTTTACCTGTGTGTGTTTTCCTGTTATCATGGTTCATCTGCTGGTCGTGGAGTTGATCCAGCTGGTAATGCCTCGGGAGGTGGATAGAGTGTCCCAATTATATGTAGTAGATACATATGATATTTTCGTTATATTGTATTGTATCTATGTTGAGCGAGAGACTCATCTGTTTGTTAATTGGAAGTCACTCTATGCTTGTATGTTAGCTGCGTTATAGTTGGTTTTCAAGTGTTGTAAAACAAATATTTTGAATAACATTGTATTTTGAATTATGTTTTCTAAGTCAGGCCAAAGCGAAAATTTTAGCCACTATTTTAATGCTTCCGCTATTGTGTTTTATGTGGTTTTAGTCTGATAGAGCACGAGGCCTGACATCCCAAATCTGATGAACAGTAGCCATCGACAACACAGTCTCAAAGCTGATTCCGACTCAGATCTGAGTACCGCAACAATTCTGGACTCTACGCCAAAACAGATTTGAACTTCCTATAAAACGACGTCGCACCGAAGTCCACTATTCCTGTTAGAACCAAATCTGTTATCGCCAAACGATGTCGCATCGCAATCCAGATCTGGATGACCAGATCTTACACAAATACTAACTAGAAATCATTAATACCCGAAACGGCGTCGCACTGCCTTCCGGTCTAGACAACCCGAAACCGGCCTACACCAACCCCCAAGCCAGGCCGGTTCACACAACGCTAATAACTTGCGCACTTCAAATCTGGTTCCTGCCCAAACGACAGAGTTTCTCTACCCGCGCAGGATATTCAATTAACGTACCTCAATTACTTTGCGACAACCAGATTTGACCTCTAGCCTTGATTTCCATCAACCAATGCAAAAGCCGAAATCACCAACAAGCACTTGTCCACTCCCCGAATCTGATCACTACTCCACAGAACTCTACAACTGTCCAGAGCTGTTTCTAATACACAGATATAGAAGCCCAATACCTTAACCAAGTATACCAACTCAAAGATGATCTTTCCCAGATCTGTTCACGCCATATATGGTCTAACATTCTGCCAGATATGTTTCCCAAGTCTAATTAATTAACTTAATTAATCCAAAAATCTTTCGGGTCTCACATTCTTCCCCCATGAAAACAAGATTTCGTCCTCGAAATCAAACAACAACTCCAGAACTGAGAAAAACTTCAACAAAACAACCAACACTGGAAACCACGCTACGCACAAAACAACCAGCAGCACTCTAACACACAACAAGAGGCTACTAACCAAGAATTCAAGTTAATAGGGAAAAACAACAACAAGCAAACTAGCTACTGGAGTTAATGCAAGATCTACTCAAACAGATGAGGCCATTAACGTTTCATCTTCTCCTCTAACTCCCACGTAGCTTCTTCTCT
The DNA here is from genome assembly GCA_001598015.1 of Dorcoceras hygrometricum. Taxonomy (NCBI): domain Eukaryota; kingdom Viridiplantae; phylum Streptophyta; class Magnoliopsida; order Lamiales; family Gesneriaceae; genus Dorcoceras; species Dorcoceras hygrometricum. The sequence continues at coordinate 7,288 of KQ989572.1, read as the reverse complement.
ACCATGTTTGCTCCACTGGACCATCACCAAGGGAATGGTCTTGTTTCTAAGCTGCTTCTCCTTTATGTCCAAGATCTGCAAGGGATACTCAACATAACTCAAAGTCCGATCCAGCTCCACCTCGTCAGTTCGCAACACATGAGAAGGATCTGGCTCATACTTCCTCAACATGGACACATGAAACACATCATTTAATGAGGACAGATCTGGTGGAAACAACAAAAGATAAGCCAAAGAACCGATCATCTCCACAATCTCATAAGGTCCAACATAACGAGGAGCTAACTTTCCCTTGACACCGAATCTCATAACACTTCTAAAAGGAGAAACTTTCAGGAAAACCAGATCTCCAACTTGAAAGGTCTACGCCTACGATTCGCATAACTTTCTTGGCGATCTTGTGCAGCTTTCATACGTTGTTGAATGAGATCTACATGATCTCTCATCTGCTGCACAAATTCTGTAGAAGATAGCATTCTCCCACACTTCTTCCCAACAGACTGGCGATCTTCACTTCCTACCATACAACGCTTCAAATGGTGCCATTTCAATGTCACTTGGTAGCTGTTATTATAAGAAAACTAAACCAAAGACAACGAATATTGCCAGCTACCGCTGAAATCCATCACAACAGCTCTCAACAAATCCTCTAAATTCTGGATAGTTCTCTCTGATTGACCATCGGTTTGGGGATGATAGGCTGTACTCATAGCCAATCTGGTGCCCAAATCTGTTTGTAACTCTTCTAAAATCTGGATGTAAACCTCGGATCCCGATCTGAAACAATGGATACAGGCACTCCATGCAATCGCACAACGAAATCTATCTACAGTTTCGCCATTTTATTCAAATAATCGTCATATTGTAGGGTATGAAGTGAGCAGACTTCGAAAGTCTATCTTAACCACCCAAATAGCATCACAACCTCTGCTGGAACGAGGCAAATGGGTCACAAAATCCATTGCTATGTGCTCCCAATTCCATTGGGGCACTTCTAAACTCTGTAATAAACCACCATGTCCCATCATTTCTGTCTTAACTTTCTGACAATTCAGACATCGAGCGACAAAACAAGCAACATCGCTCTTCAAACCTGCCCACCAAAAGTGCGGCTTCAAGGCATGGTACATCGTCCTTGCACCAGGATGGACACTATGTCTACTACAGTGTGCTTCTCTCAAGATCTCCTCCTTCAAATCAATCATCTTTGGCACTACCAACCTGCCACGAAATCTCAAACACATCATTTCTGTCTTAACTTTCTGACAATTCAGACATCGAGCGACAAAACAAGCAACATCGCTCTTCAAACCTGCCCACCAAAAGTGCGGCTTCAAGGCATGGTACATCGTCCTTGCACCAGGATGGACACTATGTCTACTACAGTGTGCTTCTCTCAAGATCTCCTCCTTCAAATCAATCATCTTTGGCACTACCAACCTGCCACGAAATCTCAAACAACCATCAGATGAGACAGAATAATCTTCCAACTGTACATCTCTAACCTTCAACTTCAACTCATGGATAGATGGATCTATTCTCTGAGCTGCTCTAATACTTGAAACAATCTGTGGCTCAAATTGAAAAGAATATACCACAACATAATCATCACCTGGGCAGAAACGCCAACGAGTAGTGCTCAAATGCTCATGAACCTTCGAAATCTGCAACGAAGCAAGCTCGCCACTTGAGCCTTCCTGCTCAATGAATCAGCAACTACATTCACTTTCCTAGGCTGATATTGGATCTCACAATCAAAATCCTTAAGCAGATCCATCCATTTACGCTGTCTCATGTTAAAATGTGGCTGAGAAAACAGATACTGAAGACTCTTGTGGTTGGTATACACCACAAACTTTCGCCATACAGATAGTGGCACCAAATTTTCAAGGCAAAGACCACTACTGCCAACTCCAAATCATGAATTGGGTATCGAGTCTCATGCGGTTTCAATGGACGAGAGGCATACGCAATGACTCGACCATTCTGCATCAACACACAACCCAATCCATTAAGAGAAGCATCAGAACACACCACAAAACCTCCTGAAACATTCTTGGGACTTTCCCAGTTTACGACAGCCCCTACCTTACTGGGATCAACAGACAATCCATTGTACGAAATGACATGACCCAGAAACACCACTCTATCCAACCAAAACTCGCACTTGGAAAACTTAGCATACAGCTGCGAGTCTCGTAGTGTTTGGAGAACCAACTTCAAATTCTCTTTATGCTGCATCGGAGTCTTCGAGTACACCAAAATATCATCGATAAACACAATCACAAATTGATCGATTAACTCTTGAAAGACTCGATTCATCAAATGCATTAAAACTGCAGGGGCATTCGTCAAACCAAAAGGCATAACCAAAAACTCATAATGCCCATACCTCGTATGAAACGCAGTTTTCACAACATCTTCCTCTCGAATGTGCAACTGATGGTACCCCGAATGCAGATCGATATTAGAATACACTGCAGAACCCTAAATCTGATCAAAAAAATCATCGATCCTCGGTAAAGGGTACTTATTCTTCACATTAGCCTTATTCAGTTGCCGGAAGTCGATGCACATCCTCATTGAACAATCCTTCTTCTTCACAAACAAGATAGGAGCTTCCCACAGTGACATGCTCGGTCGAATAAAGCCTTTATCCAGCAAGTCACTAAGCTGTACCTTAAGCTCCCTCAACTCGGCTGGTGCTAAAAGATAAGGGGTTCGCGAGATAGGAGCTGTACCGGTACCAAATCAATGATGAAGTCGATCTCCCTTCTAGGAGGAAAGCCAGGAATCTCCTCGGGGAACACGTCAGGGAAATCTCGAGCAACGGGAATATCTCTAAGATCCAAAAACGACGAAAATGATGCGTCCAAAGCATAGATCATGAACTCAAAATTTTTCAACGACATAAGGCTAAACATCTCCATGGCAGAGATCAAGGGAATCTTCGACTGGGAATCATGTCCATAGAAATTCCATTTCTCGTCAGACTGGGGCCTAAAGCGCACAACGCCATGGAAACATTCCACGGTGGACCTAAAACTACACAACACGTCCATTACCACAATGCAGTCGAAATCCCACATCACGATACGAATCAGGTTCGCTACCAACACATTCTCACCAAACCTAAGAATGCCATTCAACAAAATCTCTTGGGAGTATAGGCTCGCGCCGGCAGGAGTCGCAACAGAAACAACATCACATAAATAAGTGATATGCAAACCATGCTCAACCACAAATGCATCAGCTATAAATGAAGGTGATGCTCCAGTACAAACAATACACGTGCAGGAAAATCAAAGAAAGTAAAAGTACCTGCAATCACTCCTCCTGACGTGCTTTCCTCTTGCTCCCTAGTCATGGCATTCACCTGGGCATGCTGAGGTCCTGAGAACTAAGGCTGGGAAGACTGTCCGAAACGTGAAGGACCAGGCTGCTGGAACGGCCTATACTGAGCGTTCCCTACCCTCGGCTGCGGAACAGAAAACGAACGACCTCTAGATGACCCATCAGAACGACTCTATGGTGGGGCAGCGGTGTGCTAAGATCCAGCCAATGGACACACTCTCGCAAAATGTCCATACTGCCCACAAATGTTGCAAACACCCTAAACCCCGGTACACTATGTCGAAGGGTGTCTGTCACCACACTGGCAACAAAAGGTAGCCCTAGGACTACTACTGCTCGAACTGCCCGAGCCAGAAGAACTAGAACCCTGCTTCTTCTTGAACTGATGGCCACGATGCCTAAACCTATGGCGCCCAGACTGTTGTGCTGACTGCTGGGGCTGCTGCTGAGATGACTGGGGAAACTGGGGAGGTTGCGCCCGTGGAACATTGGGACGTGAACCTTGCACCATTGGTAGCTGAACACGAGACCTACGGTTCCTCAACCCTTCCTCGATGTCCATTGCCTTGTCCACCGCCTCCGCATAACTGGTAGGTGAACATGCCAACACCAAGGAATACAAATCCTCATTAAGCCCTTCCAAGAAATGGTTCCTCTTTTCCCTCTCGCGGCCAAGAACATGAGGAAAGTAAGGCAAAAGACAAGAAAACCTTCGAGCATACTCTCCCACCGACATGGTTTCCTGAACAAAATTATCAAACTCTCGCTCTCGGGAATTCATATAAAACTCCGGAACATACTCCAGACAGAACGCCATACAGCAACTATCCCAAGTAATCCCCGCACCAGTCTCCTCAAGCGTATTTGAAGCACCTCTCCACCATCTCTCTGCATTCTTCCTCAGCTGGAAGGTCGCCAAACTCAGTCTGCGCTCATCATCATAGCGCAGTCTATCAAACAGTCCAGTAATATGCTGCAGCCAGGACTCAGCATCGTAACTACTCTCTTCACCATCGAAAGTCTGAGGATTCATACGCTGAAACCTCTCCATGATTAGTTCCATCTCATCCACATGGGCTGCAGGCACATAAACCTCATCCTCAACCAGCCTAGTACGCCTACGACCAGGAATACTACGTTGAATCTCCTCATTCTTACCCTCAGATTCTGTCGGAATCTGCCTGGTAGCTCTACCCCTACGTCTAGGCGGCAACTAAGCAAACACTCATACAGTAAGATCACACAGCAGAAATAGCACATAGTCTAGCACATGCAACATGCAACAAGGTGCCTAGACTCAAGTGTGATCAAAAAAATTCGAGCTTATCCCAGTTTAAGCTCTGGTACCAAAAATGTCAGGCCTGGTGCACAATACAAAGAACAACCATGAAAAAATACAATCACGGAAGCATTTAAAAAGTGGCTAAACTTTTTCGATTTTGCCTTACATAGAAAACATAAGTTAAAATACAACAATACTCAAAATACTGGTTTTACAACAACAGAAAATATAGACCGTCTACCAATGATATATGACATAGCGAGTCTCTCGCTCAACATAGACGCAAATTAGCAATAGAACATCACATCGAGAATTCCCCATGTGATGACTCTATTACATAACTATATATTATACATAACTGGGACACTCTATCAACCTCCTGGGCACCACCTGCTGAGAAATCTCCATGACCAGCTGATAAACATGGATAACCTGAAGAACACACAGGCAACAAAGACAATCCAGCCCAGAGGGACATGGGGTCAAACCCCAAGTACGGAGAGCAATATAAAACAGCATGCAGATAGAGCAGGAAATAAATGTGATGCTATGCATGAGAACAGGGAGCTCAAAGGATCCAAAGGACTGCACATGGATGAATACCAGAACTGGATGTGATCAATGAATTGTTAGAGTAGATGCCCAACTAGCCAACTTGTGGCGTGTGGGTTCATAGACTCTTGTATGAAACAATCTTTATATATGATATTCGCATTTTATTTATGGCATTCTTTACTTTCATTGTGTTGTATGATGATTAACAATTGCATTGAGTAAAGACCTAGAATGCACTATAGTGTATGTTAGATGTGATAGTGGGTATGACGGCTATCATGAACACATCTAATAGTCACTGTGTATTCTGAACATGTTCCTAGTCGGTTGGGCCGTCAAAATGAGGATAAGGCCGCCCGAGATTGAGACTAGTATCTGCGATGCGAAGTACCATGTTTCATTGGTAGGGAACATTGTGATGTTCTGAGCATGCAGATAGATAGTGACCTGGTGATCTATCGAACTACCCTCGTTCGGACTTTCCAAGTGGTTACCATTTGTCGAGTGGATAAGTCCGAGGTCTTGGTTGTACTGATTAGTTCTCACGACTCGAAACGTCATTGAGACTCTACATGATAGGCATCTCACTTTGACCCGTTTGCCAACTCATTTGGGGTCATTAGGCGGCGGGAATGGGTGAGACCCCGATGCATGTAGGAGTCGATGCATCGTTGTCGAGGATTCACCGCTCGCAGACATGCGTGGATATCCTATGATATCTGAGGGGATAATAGTGTATAAATCTCTGGCCAGAGTACTAGAAGTGTTTTAGGTAAATGTGTTTAACTAGTTACACTCGCGATGTCACTATTCGATCTCCAAGATGTATGCATAGCTATCGGATCTATAGCGACTCTCGATTTACCAATGGTCGTTGATCTGATCGTGATATATGGATTGAAAGGACCGTACTGTACGCTAACCACGACCAACTGGTTCTTGCAGGAACTATCAGTGATACCTAGGGGATCATGGGGCGATGTTGCTAGACGCTCTTACCATGATCCGATGGGCAAGTCCGGAATTGTGATTCTGGAGCCGCAATGGTTGTGGGCCCATGGCTAGCTGTATCCCTGAACCATTGAGGGTCACACAAGTACTGGATTCGAGATTCCTGCACGGATACTGAGCTCAATGTGTTGAGCATAGGAAGAGGATTTTCGGGAGTGCGACTTCCCAAAAGTCAACAGGGGTCAAATCGTGATTTCCCGTTGTTGAGGGGCAAAACGGTCATTTTGCACTGGGGCTCTGAAAAATGGTTTTTCAGATCATAGTACTCAGTTTTGGAAACTGAGTCGATCGGTCCGATCTGATCGGCGATCGGAGTTACGATGAAGTCACGATGATGGGGATGAACCGAATGTTCATCCGTTGGACCCTGGCCCGTTGGGCCGGTCCACATCCATCATCAAGTCTACTTAAGGTAGACATAGACTTAATCACTCATAACTTGCAACAAACCCTAAACCTAAAAGCTCTAGTAGCCGCCGCCCCTCCTCTCTTCAAAAGCCGTCGCAGCCGCCGCCTTTTGCGCCGCCGCCGCCTCTGTCGCCGGAATTTGTTCCGGCCAACTTGACGAGGAGAATTCGTCCGCGCCGATCTCATCAGGCCTTCAAGAATTTCGAATAAAAGAAGGGCTAAAATATAATTTGTTATAAGCTGCATTTCTTATAACTCGAAAGAAACCAAACACAAGACAAAATCGAAGATCAGCAGGTACTTAAGTTCGCGCGCTACAGCTAAAACATTTGCGGAAAACAGAGTATTTCATATAACTTTGAAATTGCGGTTTACAACAGCTGATATTCTATGTAAATATACAACCATTGCTACTGATTTAATACAGTACAACTTAATCAAAACGATACAACTTAGACACGGAAAGCGTAGGCCTTGGATAAACACAGCGCCACCCATCTGCTGATTTCAAGTTTCACCTGCTGTTCCTCCACCAGTTGTCGTACCTGCACCATTTTAAAAGCTAGTGAGCCTAAAGGCTCAGCAAGTAAAATCTGAGTAGTAACAATTTCATAAAACGCAGGCAGACATCTGTGCAATGCATATGTTAAGGAACTTCAATATACAATGTCATTTTCA
>KQ989571.1:21157-43417 GCA_001598015.1 Dorcoceras hygrometricum | reverse complement strand
TATTACTTTTTTTAAGAAACAGGAAATAAATAAGTGGGAGCAAATGAAACCATATATTCTCCACTGTTATATTCAGAAAGGAAAACTCCAAAGTGGTTTTACATTTTTTATGCAATGATTAGAGAATATTAAATGTGTATACATCACTACATCAGTTCCCTTTTTTTCCTTTGTTGAAGATGCATTCATTGTACTGTGGATAAGACCTCTCCATGGTACTACCTTTGTTCCTATAGCAAAATCCATATATATTGAGATGCTGTGATTTAGTATATTAAATTCTATTTGACAAGTTACAGGACCAATTTATTGGATAATTCCTAATTTTCTATAATTGTTTTCATGGTCCATCTATGGACTTTGGTAAGATTAAATCTTCACCTCTTTGCAAATCAAATCAATAAGTAGATTCATTCTCATCCTTAATATTCCACTCTATGGCTTAAATTACTCCACCAATGTTCCATACATAAACAATGATATCTTGTGAAGAAACGACATTTTGTTATCCATCTATCTATATCCCAAACAATACTAAATGAAATGAGAAATATATTTATTTATATAATCGAAACTGAAAGGACAAAAGAGGTCTGCTTCCATTCAAGCATGATTGTAAACAGTATTCTCAGAATATGCAAAATTATTTTCTATTATCTTTTTTCCCGGCTGACAAGTCCTCGTTGCTAATAAAATTTCAAAGTAAACTCAACTCGAACCCAAAACGAAGTCCTGTTAAAAAGTTGAGCTAAAGCCGATTGTATGTTTAGATATTTCTTTTCTGAAATTCCTCTTGAAAAAGGATCGTTCATTGCCTCGACTTACTACATTCCTATTTGAATTATGATCTGTGTGTCGGTTTAGCAAGAAGGTGTAACCGTCATTTTGTAAGTTGGATATATTCTTTTATAGATTATCTACCTAAACTAGATAAAACTCTCAATACAAGTGAGATTTGAATCGACTGAAGAATTTGCGTATTAAAACCATTCAAAAATGATTATTTAAGTCAAAAGCTTATTTTCGGTGATCGCAAGTATTCTACCATATGTATAACAAAGATCAAACCCCACAATTGTGAATCGGACTTAACCAAACTCGACTCGAATTCGTAATCACATGCACAAAGCACAAAAGGGGGAAGGCAAGAAGTTTCAACCATTTTATTTACTTGCCATGTGACAGGCATTATTTATTCTTGCGAGACTTGCATCTCCACGGCTAACTCGTGGCAAGCCTCTACGCCCATTTCCAGTTCATCGATCGAGCCAATTATCTTCTTGCAACTTGCTAGGATCCAGACAATGATACAGTATCAATGATGGAAGGATTATATGGCACGAAGGTTAACTTATGATAGAAAGATTAAGAATCAGAACTGAATATATATACCAGCTGGTAACATGGTTTTTCTCTCTGGCCAGTCTAAAATAAACTAAACTTCTTGATAGTTTTGGCTTCAAGCTGAACCAAACTCTTGTCAACAGAAGTATAATTATATTTATCGAAAAACTTTCAAGAACTGACAACCATCTTGCTGAAATTACAGATTTCATATTTAGTATCAAGAATAAGTTTTAAGTAAACAGAGTAGCTTTATTAAAATAAGGAGCACAAAAAATACCATGATAGTCTGGTGGAATCAAATATTTGATCACCAAAGAAATTGCAAACTACATACTGGTGTTATATTCTCAACGTTATCTGAAGCACATTAGTAAACTCAACAGCAAAAACTTCGTAAACTCTTTACCATAACAAGTTGTATATGTTTTTGAGATATTCATAGTTTAATGACACATAAGACTACAGTTTGAACATGTGACTGTAAATGCCATTACATTGATTCATTGATAACATGGAAATACACGAAAAATAATACATTACAAAGCTATAAATAACAAACTTTCTTAGATAAGACAATTGGTTAAGGCAAAGTTCAATTTCACGACTTTCTTTTTTGATAAAGTTTAGATGGGCTGCTCAAACCTTGTCTTTGCCACCCTTCACCTTTACCTCCCAATCTAAAAGGAAAAAAGGATAGCATCAATAATTTAGCGGACGAAATAGAATGCCTACAAATGCAAAATAGTTTGGTTTTAAAAACAAAAAGCCCAGAGCGACCCTCTCTCTGGTGGATTGCATTATAGAGTGCTAAATCAGGTTCCAACCATCTGTTGTCTGAGGTGTCCATGGAAGTATATATATATATATATATATATAGCACAGGTTTTAAACTATTGTCAGGATGCCCTATATGGTTTGAGGAACCTAAAAATTCACATGCATGCAATCAAGCAAGATCATTTTGTTTGATCTTCATCTGTCCAAGTTACAACAACGAAAGCAATTCAGCAGTAAACATCTTTGTGCGTGCCATTATAATCAAACTAAAATAAAATACCCAACGCGCGGATTAGTTAACCAATGCATCAGGTGCCAAACTTAGAAATTTAATCACCCATTTCCATGTTTAAGTGGGTTTCTTATATTTTCTTTTATGTCAATGCTATGAATAGTTTGGTGATTTATAACGTATCTAATCTAAAGGGATCGGACAAAATCTCATTTATTTTGTTTTTTAATGAGGACCGGTAGCTCCTACCCACCATAGGGTCGAGTGCAGTAGTTTAATTTGTTAGCCATGTAAATCACCCTAATAAGCTCTGTCGTATTATATAAGTCGGGGTGAGCGGCAACGGCGAAGCAACCAAATCCAGTTGATGTTATCACTTTCACTTTTCAGACTCGTGATCATGCATTAGTTTTCTAGGACTTTCTATTTGGTTGCGAGAAAAAGAGAATTAGAAAGAAGTAAATCTTGATTAAGTGTAACAGATATGGATTTCGTCACTAATAAATAAAAATATGAATACCCATAATCGTTAGGTTCAAAAAAATTTGCCGATTATAGTTAGATTAAACAAAAAATTGAGGGTCACGAAGATTCCTACTACTAGCTAAATCAAAATTTAACTTAATAAAAACTCTAATTACTTTGTTTTTTTGTTTCTTTTTATATTTTTAAAACTATGTAATTTAAATCCTGAAAAAAGTTTTGCATTGACTTTTTAAATACTTTAATTTTCAATACGAAAAAATGAAAGAAAATGAAAATATTTGAGTATTGATCTAACGGGAGATGTTCATGCTTAACATCAACGTAAGGTAACGAAAAATTCAACTATTTGCACACATGCCTAATTTGAGCTGACAAAAATGAAATTGGTCTAATTCAAAAATTAATATTGAAGATGAAACAATTGACCAGCTATGCTCAGACAAATTAATAATAAATAAGAATTTGAAAAGCCAACATGAAAATGGAATGAAGGGGAATTGTTATCTTGAACCTATCTCTAGCTTAAAAATTCAATGTCGTACAAATTAAAGCAATATTTCCAGAAATTGAAAGAATTTTCTAGTTCTAAGCGTGATCTATGAAAAATGAAAAGAGAATGGAATCTCCTATGGGGAATAATAATCTTTCAAAATACTATCTTATATCACGAGCATATTTCTCAGATATATTTATATTTCGTATTTAAAATTTTAATGAGAGTCTTAAATATTCTTAACTTCATATATACTTTATATTTCATGTCTTTTGGACTTTTCACATATATCAGTCTAAGTAGCCCATTCTTGGCATTCTCAATGTAAAGTCTTACCCAATGCAAACCATATCGATTCTTTATTCTTTCAACTCCATAAAAAAAATACAATTCTTTCCAACAAATACAAAATCAGAAAATTCAAATAGAAATGGACTACGATATCAATTTCGTCAGAGGCACAAAAGATATCCAACAATAGATTTATACGCACCAAATCGATCGAATTCACTATCGAAAACTTTCCCTCAAATAATATAATATAATCCAACATATATAGCAGCTAGTGAACAGGTGAAAAAATGACTTGGGCTCTAATTCTTACAAACAAAAAAGAAAAGAAATGAAAGATTATAAATTAGAAAACAAAAGAAGAAGGAAGTTATTGGAGATTGGTTAACGGCGTGAGAGAGGAAAGCCAATTCCATGTCGCTTGGTAGGGAAAAGAAGGAACAAAAGGCTACAAATGACTCCCACCGTGACGGGCAACGCCGTCAAGATTTCCAGATCCTCCTCCGATGGCGCAGGATAGAAGCAACTGACCACATTCTTATCGAACATGGCCACCGCTGCAAACACCAGAATGGACAATATGGCATGAATAAAGTCCGCGATGCCCACCCGATATTTTGCAGCCTCCTCCGGTGGAAGACTGGCGGAGCCGTCCATGATCCACAGCCCGCGGAAGGTGGCGACGCCGTACCTTACCTTTTTAAGGGAAAAATATTTGGTTCGACGAAAATTTAGCCAACAAACATGAAACACATACATGCATATTACATTTCTGGATAGCATTTGACGTTAAAACCGCAGGCATTTTCGGCTGCTGAATAAATAACCATGGCTACAAAAATAGTTGTCGTAATATGTTTAAGTGATTGACATATTTAAGAATCCAGTTACTACAATTTATATTTGAAATTCAATCGAGCGACGCACGAAATTGTGAATCACTCAAGAGTTAATCTGCACGTATTGGTGCAATTTTATAAATATTGGCACGATTTTTTTTTAAAATGTATCTACTCACGTATGTATATATATGTCACTGAAAGGGAGCAACTGATTCAGTGCCATTGTCCATTGCATGGAACTTTAGAGTGTCTTTTAAATAAATATAAATAAAATCCCGCAAAATTTTTATCATATATGTGAATACCTTTCCTCTTTCATCTCTGAAACTGTCGGTGAAACACAGAAGAAAGCATGAGATGGCGCAGGCGCTGAGAAGGGCGATGGTGGTTGTGATGCTGACGAATGATTTGCATTTGCCTTCATGCGTGATAATAGGCGACATCACCTGGAACGCCATCACGGAGCCTGTGGGCAGCAGATTTGCGAGGTGTGCGGTGCCCTTGAAGGCTTTCCGGACAGCCTTTTGCGCCGGAGTTTTTTCCGGTTTCGAAGGATCCGGTTGCTCCTCCAGGAGAGGCAATCGCACATCTTCATATGTTTCTACACGGGATCCCATTGTTATATAAATAAATGCAAGGATTTTCTTTATATTCGATTTTGACTCGATCAATACATATGGCATGGATTTAAACGTCCATGAGACCGAACAGAGGTTTTAATACTGTTTCTCAAGATTTTTTGCATGCATGAATCCTGAAGTTCTGGAGATTAATAAATTTGATAATTAAGGTTCTCAATTTAGTTACAAAGAGGAGTTTTGAATGGGTTTTAAAATATGTTTAATGCGGTTTATAAATGTTAGGAAGAACAAAATCTATTCATTGAATGAGTTTTTACATTTGGTTGTCGACCAGTACATTTGTAGGGTTCTTGACCGTTTTGGTTTTCCCGTGATTTATGAACGATAAGTCCCTAACTTCTAAATTTAGTAAAAAAATGATGATAATAATAATAATAATAATAATAATAACAATATATTTATTGCTATTTTTTACATGCGACTTTTGAAAGAAGAATGTCCTTTTTCCTTTTCTCGATGGAAGACGCGATTTAGTCCATCTGGATAACCTCGGATTAGTCATTTTTTACGACATGTATTTAATGTAGCAATGGCAGTGGTCCGACGCTTGCTGTGGTTTTGATATTATGATGACAATTGTGGTTCCGATTAAAAATGATATAATTATAAAAAATTAAAAGATATAAGATTAGAACGAAAAATTAATAACTATAAGACAAAATGGCTAGGAGATAAATATATTGAATCAAGAGTGCATGCTTCGGGTAGAATTTTTTTCAAAGTGGTTAGCCGATTCAGTTTTAGAATTTTATGAATTTTGAGTTTAGTAACAAGATAGTATATGGTTTTGAAAAAAAACCCAAGATATTTCAAGAAATCTAAAAGTCGTTCCAAATGGTTAGACGTGTCAATTTCACAATTTTATGAAAAAAATAAATAATTATATGAATTACCAAAAAATGACTAGCGTTTGATATTATGATATGGTCATATATTTTTTGATCCATTATTAAATTTTTATTTATGTTAAAATGAAAAGAATTCAACTATTAAGCTTCCATTCTTTTAAAGCGACAAAATGTGTCTAACATGTATAACAATGGCTGTAGATTTCTAATTTCTACAGAAAATATAATATATACATTTTTCCAATCGTTTTCTAAAACTCTAAAAAGATATACATCTACCAAATACATCGTTTTGTGCTAATACATTAAGTCACTAGTACATAATTTACATGTATAAGTCAGAAATCTACGGGCCAACGATTCTTCTACTCGATCACCGGTCCTGAAAAACACCAACCGTTAAAACATGAGTCAATGTCCAGTATGTTCAATAACCAAGTATAAACTAATATACAACAAATTATAAATCATATCACATACAAATCGAAAGCATATCATAGCATTCAACAATTATCACACTTTTCGTGGGTCTCATAACCAGATAAACCCCTCTTAGGTCTCATAACCAGATAAACCCATCTTATTGCCAAACAAACAGAACCAAGAAATCAATTGGAAACATCATCCACCAATCAACCAAACACACGTCATCATACTAACAGTTTAAATTCGAACACATCTTCCACTGATTATGACAAAACACTGACTCTTTTCAACCTGATAGACCACAACTTGCTCTTGCCAGAAGACACACCATCGACCATCCATTCAATATCATCTTCATTAATTATCATAATACTACTAGCTCCAACCAAGTTATATTATCCTCAAACATCAATTTCAATATCACATTCATTTCGTGTTACAATATCCTCTTTGTATTCACATTCACAATCCACGTGCATATACTCATAAGAATCTTCACAACACAAACATTAGCTTCATAATCCAAAATGAACGTATCTGGTGATAAGAACAACAAAATACAGCCATGGAGAAGAACTTCAATCAAATTAGACATGTATTCTCTTATTAAAATAACATAACAACATAATAATCTAATATCAGCATGATATTATATACACAATTCAACCATAACTTTTATCTATTGTGATATCATTAGCAATAAGCGAAAACAAGTCTAATTCAATGTTTAAATACAAATATTCAAATAAAACTAAGGTAGAGATCCATCTAGTTTATTCACATAACAAACTTGCTTACTCCAAATATTTCCGCATTGTCATTCAAGTTCCTAGAATGCTTCATCATTCAACCCGATAAGTTCATAATCCTTAGAGAGAAAAACATACATAATCCTTGCCTTCAATTCTAGGTAAAGATTGAGTTTGTTGGACCAGTGGATGAAAGTTTAGAACAAGAGGAAATGAAATGAGTGGTGGAAAATATAGAGTTCGAGCTTGACTTCTCCGATAGCCGGGCAAGTCCTCCTTCTTTGGCCCTCTAGCTCTGCACATGCTGCCGGATATTTTTCTAGGCGTTACAGTTGATTTGTAAAATTTTGAATGTCTATCATGTTTGGTATTTGCACTTAATATTTACTTAAATAAAAGACATTGGTCAATCGAAAGTTTACCAATCTCTTCAATTATATCAAATTAGCCAATAAACCACAGTAACTTCCCAAGAAACAATAACGCCATAAACTTTAACCTATAGCGGTTCAAAGAGATGTTTGTAAATTTTTGCCCTTTAAGCCATCATAATACATCTACTTGCCAACGAATCTTTCCACATGCAAATTTTCTAGCCATTAAGATGAATTGTATTTTTTCGTAATCTATGTGTGTGTTGAGATTTTGAATTCTCTTTAACCATGTTGACAAGTTACAGCCAGTTGGTTATTTTTTATTTTATTTGTAATTTTAGTGTTTTTTTTTTTGACATAGTGGTAACATAGTACTAATAAAATGTCGTGTGATATTAACATTCTCCATAGGAAGGGTGAATCTGCAACAAACTAAAACATATATTAGTAATATTTAAAATTTGATAATTAAAAAATCAAATTCATATAAATCTAGATGTAAAGAATCTAAATTGTAAAAATTGAAAGATATGTTAGTAATATTGAAATTCGACAATCTAAATGACCAGAATCTCAAAGAAGCAATTCTATATGGATCAAAATAAAAAAAAAATTACAACTAGTGAATATTGTGACAAGATATGTGCGGAAGGTATATATATATATACATTATTATGATGTAGATATCAATATTATGTACGTTGAAATATTATTTTATGATATATCATATCGACTGTCGTGCCATAAACTTGCAAAATTAATGTTATTAAGATGATCAGTCGAGCATATATATATATATATAACACGATCATCTCTGAGAATTTAATTCGACAAGTTTGTGAAATGAAAGGTTGATTCGGCTGTTTTGAGACATATGGCATAGTTTCGCCAATGATCGATCTAGTTCTTTAGGCCATCTCCAATCCATTACACTATCTTAGCGTAACACTAACTTCAAAATAGTGTAATTTGTACATTAAATATAAAATTCATCTCCAACCCATCAACTTCAAATTCAACACTAAACAGAATATTTCTGTAATATTCTATAATATTTTATTTATTACAAATAATATTTATTTCACAAAAATAAATTTTAAAATCAACATGTACAATAATTTAAAATCAACATGTACATTTATAAATTTACAAATAAACACATAAATTTATAAATTTTAAAAAAAGAAGGTAAACCAAGTGGCTGACCATCGGGTGATGGCATGAACGTATTATAGGAGCTAACGACCCGTCTATTCCCGAGACAGATCTACGATCATAACGAACTCTTTTCCGATTTTTTAAATGAAAAAAGGACTCAACTTGACGAAGAAGGCGGAGATGTTTTGCTAACCTGATTGACCTAAGGTGAGGAATTCGATAATTTTTCAGATAAAATGCTTAAAAAAAAGCCTTATAAATCCTTCTTCACTACGTCCGAGGAAGGGTCCTTCTTCACTACGTCCGAGGAAGGGTCATGGACGAAATGGAGAATCTCTGGCAACGTGAGAAGCTAAGTTTCTCAATGTCTTAGTCGGGAAGGAACTGACTCGGAATGAATAAGGTTAGGTATCTATTTTAAAGGACTTACTTTCTTTAACTCAACTATTGTGTTTAAAAAAGAAAAAAATGAGCAAAAACAATAAAATCAAAAGAAAAAAATGAGCAAAAACAATAAAATAAAAAAAATACAAAAAAAGAACAAAAGAAGACAAAAAACAAATAAAATAAAAAAAAAATAACAAAAAAAAGAACAAAAAACTAAAGACATAAAAGTATAATACGAAAAAACAAGAAAAAATTAATAGGAAAAAAATAAAAACAAGAAAGAAAAAGAAATAAGAAAAGAAAAAGAAAGAAAAAAAAGGGAAAAAAATCAAAAAAAGGAAAACATAAACCGAAACAATAAAAAAAGAAACAAAAACAGAAATAGAAAAACAAAAACAAAAAACAAAAAAAAATCCAACGCAATTGCTACAGTGTTGCACCAAATTTGATGCAACACTGTAGATCTACTCCAACATAGCGTTGGATTTGGAATTGGTTTGGAGGAACAAATTCAACTTCAAATTGGTGTTTCACGCTATGTTGGTGGCTGATTGGAGAAGCTCTTAGCATGCATAAAGGTTGACACAGCAACTTTGTAGCATAAATATATATATAATTAACCAAATAATGGATTTACTTTTCAATTATACAAGTTTATGAAATTCTTTTATTAAAAGTAGTTTTAATTAGTAGTTCTTGTGGTGAAGCCGGTGGATGTGAAAATTCTCTCGTTGATTTGAATCAAAGTTTCATTTGTATGTGGTAATGCCCTAATGTATATATGTAGTTGCTACTTAAATGAAAGAATGTCAGAAACTATTGCCGTTTTAGGAATACAATCCTTCTTATAAAATTTAATTATAATAATTTCCGTATAAGCGATCTTCAACATTTTAAAAAAAAAAAACGCCGACAAGAATTATTGCCAGTTGTAAAATGAAAAACTTAAAAATTTGATTGACGTGGTTGTTGAATTGTCTACTCTGGTATATAGCAACCGCGATACTTGAAGTCCTCTTCATCATTGGTTTGCTCCATTTTAGTCAAGTAATACTATTACATCATATACTTGAGAGACTTCATAGAAATTAAATATTTACCTAAGACGGATAATGTCTTAAAAAAGGAAGGATAATTAAATTTCTGATCAAAGGAAATACTTAATTTCACTTTTCTTCCGAAATTTTGTTCTACAAAAATAATTTTCCTGGCACGCCACGTGGAAATCTTGGGAAGATGAACGAATTCTGAAAAGGCTAGAAAAGCGGTTGATAGAATTGAACTATGGATTTTATTTGACACAGAGGAATTCGATTTCATTTTATTTTGCTGTGTTCAGACTTAAAATAAAGCTTTTTATTGACAAAAAACAAGAATTAATGTCCAAACTCCAAAGTCCATTATATAGAAAGCAATAATGGACAAGTTAGAACCATTAACACGTACTGTGCCATTGATTGATGCAATTTAATTTCAAATTGACATCTAAATCAATTTTTTTAAAAAAAAAAAAAAATTGGAACATGAGTTTATGGGTCATTTGGGTCTCAGACTTGGGATCTTATTCAAGATTTTCACTTTGGTCATAGAGAATTTTAAACTTAGCTCATATAATTTGGTACAACTTTCTTCAATCCCACAAATCTCTTAGTATAAAATTGTTGACATCTAAGCTATGGTTATAAAGCGTGTATATTGCAAAAGTCCAAGAGTCGAGGTGAGGAGGACCCGTAAAGGCACCTAAATCGAACACAAAAAGACCCCACACTTTTTTGAAAATCTTCACTCACATTTAACAACCCGCTCTCTGTTGTTCTTCCCTTCCCAATACGAATTTTCACACTTCTTTTCCCGATAGACTACAAAGAACACCTCACGATTTTCTTTCATTAATTTTCCTTTTCCACCATTCCATTGTACTCCAAAATAACCCACAAAATCTTCCCTTTTCCCCAAACATTAATCCCGTTTCTTCTTAATTAGAAAGATAATTTTTTCTTTTGTTTTTTTTTTTGTTGTTTTGGATATGCTCCATCCCAAGAGACATAGAGAATGGCACTTTGTAAGCATCACTTTCACCTTCAAATAGCCCCATAAATTCAATCCCACTAATCACTCCTCAACTCCCACTCGTATCTTCTTGACTCCATTCTCTTTGCATGAGTAAAATCTTCATAATCACAAGTAGCCATGCAAGTGAAGATCTCAGTTCCATTCCTCTTATTCCATGCGTTATCTATGATTCTCCGACTCAATGCGTTGAATCAAGACGGGATACACCTCCAGAAGGTGAAGCTTTCGCTTTCCGACCCGGCCGGTTCGCTCGCCGGTTGGTCCGAGTGGGATTCCACCCCCTGTAACTGGACCGGAGTCAAGTGCAACCACAACAACTCCGTCGTGTCGGTCGATCTCTCCGGTGCTTCTCTCTCCGGTTCTTTCCCCGTCCCCCTCTGCAGCCTGCCTTCCCTCTCTTTTCTCTCTCTCTCCAACAATTATATTGGCTCTTCGCTTCCCCTCTCCATTTCATCTTGCTTCAATCTCAGGTACCTGGACCTGTCCGAGAATGTTTTTGTCGGTCCGATTCCTTCTACTTTATCGGACCTCCGGTTTCTCAGGTATGTACAGTGATTTTTTTTCCGCAGCTGTTTGATTATTTGCTTGGAAAACTAACAGAAACTTCAATTAAGATCACGTTTCAATCCGCAAACATCATATCGAACTGTAGTTGCGTTTTCTCGAAAAGGGTCGCTGTTTTCTGCAGTTGGCTTTTTGCCGTGGCCGGTCATAGGAATGATCAAATCAAGAAAGAGATTTCGTAATTGATTTGAATATTTCTTACTTGTTGATTTTGTTTGGTTAATACTTTTTAATGCATTCTGCACTTTTGTTATGCGGGATTGACATGTTACTGTAGGGAGTTGTCAATAATTAAGTGTTACTTACTACCGCTGGACCAACTTTTGCCGTCACAATTAATGAGGAAATCGAAGTAACTGTTTTTTAGGATTTGAGTTGACATTGATATTATGCATTTTTTATTTTGAAATCGTATGTTTGATATTTCATCGCAGATATCTAAATTTAGCGGCAAACAATTTTTCCGGCTCGCTGCCCGAAACTTTTGGGCACTTCCGGCGGCTTCAGAGTCTTGTGCTCATTGAGAATCTGCTAAATGGCACCATCCCTGCTGCCCTTGGTAATATAACAAGCCTAAAGAAACTTATGCTGGCATATAATCCCTTTTCACCTGGTCAACTTCCTTCGAAATTTGGCAACTTGACAAATCTTGAAGAGCTTTGGCTCTCTGATTGTAATTTGGTTGGTTCGATTCCGGAGAGTTTCAGCAGGCTGCATCGACTCAAGAATATTGACTTGGCCAGTAATAAACTCACAGGATCACTACCAAATTTTATTTTTGAGCTCAAGAGGCTTGTACAACTCGAGCTCTATAGCAACCATTTTCTTGGGCCTCTGCCGACGGGGTGGTCTAATTTGACTGGTTTAAGAAGATTTGATGCTTCGATGAATAAATTTACTGGAATGATTCCTGCTGATCTGTGTGAGTTGCCTCTGGAGTCTTTGAACTTATTCGAGAACAATCTTGAGGGTATGATCCCTGCTAAAATTTCTGAGTCTCGAAATCTATACGAACTCAAATTGTTTCGGAACCAACTCTCAGGTTCCTTACCGCATGAACTAGGCAAGAACTCAGCTTTGCATACATTGGACGTGTCATATAATCACCTATCTGGTCCCATTCCGGAGTTTTTATGCCATGGTGGAGCTTTAGAGCAGTTGATTTTGATCAATAATTTGTTCTCAGGGAGTATTCCGGAGAATCTTGGGAAATGCCAGAGTTTAAGCCGAATTAGAATGCGAAACAACCAGCTTTATGGTAAAATTCCTGATGCGTTTTGGTGCTTGCCTCGCGTATACTTGCTAGATCTATATGGCAATGCTTTTTCAGGAAGTATTTCACTAATGATTCATGGTGCAAAAAATCTATCATCACTTTTGATATCCAAGAACAAATTTTCCGGGAGCATACCATACGAAATTGGGTTGTTGGAGAGTTTGATTGTGTTTTCAGCAAGCGATAATGAGTTTACTGGGGAAATCCCTGGTTCTATAGTAAACTTAGAGCAGCTTGGGAGGCTAGATCTTAGTAACAATGAACTAACCGGTGGGATTCCAAACGGAACTGAATCCATGAAGGAACTGAATGAGCTAAATTTGGCCAACAATCGATTATCTGGTTATATCCCTGATGAACTTGGGAAACTGCAATTGCTCAATTATCTAGATCTTTCAAAAAATAACTTTATTGGGTTGGTTCCAATGTCACTGCAGAGTCTAAAGCTCAATATGCTAAATTTATCATACAATCAGCTTTCAGGTAATATACCTCCTCTTTTCGCCAAGGGGGTGTACAGGGACAGCTTTCTTGGTAATCCAGGTCTGTGTTTCGATGATGCCAGCTATTGCATACCTCAAAATGGTAAGAGAAACCAAGCAGTTTCGTTGATGCTAAGGTTTATTTTCGTGACAGCCATTGCTGTTTTCCTTGTTGGGGTTTTTTCGCTTGGGTTGAAGTACAAGCGCATCAAGAAAATGCAAAGACGGGGCATTATAACAAGATGGACATCTTTCCATAAGCTCTGTTTCAGTGAATTCGAAATAAATGATTGTCTTAAAGAAGGCAACGTGATTGGAGCGGGCGCCTCAGGAAAAGTTTACAAAGTTATTCTTCGAAATGGGGAGACAGTTGCCGTTAAGAAGCTGTGGGTTCGACAGAACAAGGATGAAATGGGTTCTGCTATCAGTTCTGAAAAAAGCGAATTCGAAGCGGAAGTTGAGACACTTGGGCAAATCAGGCACAAGAATATTGTCAGATTGTGGTGTTGCTGCAATGCTGCTAATTGGAAGCTTCTTGTCTATGAGTATATGCCTAATGGGAGCTTAGGAGATTTGCTGCATAGTAATAAGAACGGACCGTTGGATTGGCCAACGAGGTTCAAGATTGCCTTGGATGCTGCTGAAGGACTCTCATATTTGCACCATGATTGTGTTCCTCCAATCGTGCACAGAGACGTAAAATCCAACAACATACTGCTAGATGAAGATTTCGGAGCAAAGATTTCAGATTTTGGAGTAGCCAAGTTTGTTAAAGCTGTTAACAGGGGAGTCCAGTCCATGTCTGTTGTTGCTGGTTCATGTGGCTATATTGCACCAGGTATTTGACATTATTTACAGTCTTTTTAAAGCTTAAATCTTACGGCCAATTTTATGTCTAGCTAACATGTAATACCCGTTTCAGAATATGCTTACACTCTTCATGTGAATGAAAAGAGTGACATATACAGCTTTGGTATAGTCATACTAGAGCTGGTTACAGGAAGAAGGCCCATTGATCAAGTACTCGGGGAGAAGGATTTACCAGCTTGGGTTTTTTCTATATTGGATCAGAAAGGAGTCGAACACCTGCTTGATCCAATTCTTGAGTCAAGATACAAAGAACACATTTGTAAGGTACTTGACATCGGTCTACTCTGTATCAGTTCCCTCCCAAGTAACCGGCCTTCCATGCGCAGAGTGGTGAATATGCTGCAAGAATCGGGTGTTCAAACACCCAACAATGAAAAAGATGCTAAGCTATTCCCCTCCTGTGAAGAGGAATGTGAAGAAGGGAGGTTGATATGAATATAGATATATATGTGCTCTTTTCGATTAGGAAGAATGTGACTATGTGAGGAAGGGAGGTTGATATGAATATAGATATATATGTGCTCTTTTCGATTAGGAAGCCGTGATAGTGAATTTGATTTGATTACAGTTAGATTCAAATTGATGGAAGAAACCGAGTACTGAATGCGAACATTGTAATTTTAGTGGGAGTAGATATGGAAGTTTAGATACTTTGCACAACTTTGAACATATATTTTGATTGGGTCGTGGATATTATCATCACATCGTTTTCCATTTCATCTGAATGGCTTGAAAAATTGTCACACAAGCTTGGTGGCCTATGGCTTGTTGATTTTATTGGTCAACCGCCGTCTCTCACCGGCCATTGGTGAAATGGGGCCTCATTTTTTCCAAAATTTAGTGTAGGTGTGCCAGTAACATCTAATGTGGCACTATCATGGGCTACAAGTCGCGGATAATAGTACCCCTTATTCTCCCCTGAAAGAAATAGAAAATGACTATCTAAATTTTGTGGGTTTTATCACAACATATATTTTTAGATTTATCTCAACTTTCATCCATTAAAGTTTTATATGAAAAAGCCATTGTCTTAAAAATTACAGGATTCCCACTTCCCCAGTCAGGGAAATCTTCACCCAATTAACACAGAATCTTTCTTAATGGAAGATATCACACAATCATTACCACGCGGTTCTTATTTACTTAAAACCATTGCATTTTTAACAACCATAAATTTGATCAAACAAAGGTGAGAGATTTTCAGAATGCACACTAAAAACATAAGGTCTCTCGTCGCCTGTAGTATGTATCTACCAAGGAAGACCCTTTCTTTGGATCTTCTTGCTCTTGTTTCGATTAATGGGAAGCTTAGCAGTAATCACTACAAAGTTATGGACTTAGTACGACAAGTCGACAACATACTATTTCAGTGATGTCAAAACTAAACAAAGTCACATACCAGGTTAGAGATCTGAATAGAAAACCATGCCTTGAATAAAACCATAGAATCGGCCCTTTTCCTTTTAATTCAGTCGGCAGACATCATATCATGGCTTTCAATTGTATCAAAATTTTCCATTCAGTCTCTTACAGTTAACAACAAAGACAAGACAGAGAAATGAAACGAACTTCCCAGATTGACGTAGGCATCATTTTACTCACTTTTTGACAACAAGAATTAATGATACAAAAGGCAATTTATATCAAAGATGAAGTGATTTCTTTCTTGTTTATATGCATGGAGCATAATTCACTACCTTTACATCATCAATTCGAACCAAACATTTCAATCATACAAAGTTGAGAATTTGACCATCAATAAACAACAATATTCTCACCGAATTCGAGAATCGATCATGGATCCATTTTCTTCTTCCTCCTCAAAACATAAACGTCAGTCTCCTCGTAGGCGTAGTCTGGATGCAAATGTTCGTGAGGGATTTTGTCCACATCAAACACTTCCACACACATTTCCCAGAACATCTTGTGCGCTTCGGGAGACCTCAACTGATACCCCAGTAACACAACGCCGTTATCGGACAGCAGACCCTCCATAGCCTGGATCAACGGACCCACGGTCTTCTCAATGTAAACCACGTCCGTCGCGATCACGAAATCGAACGGCGGTTTCAACAACTTAATCTGCTCCTTGTTCTCCCAGTACAGTTGCGCTGTCTTCAGGGTTTTCTTCAACACCGGCTTGTTGCGCTTCAGGTTGCGCTTCAGCGCCGGCATGACCGGAGCGATGTCTGTCAGGACGATTTCATGCAGGCCGAGCAAGTAGAGGCCCATGGCTGCGACGCCGCATCCAGTGCCCAGCTCGACCCCGCGCTTCCCGGTGAAGTTTAAGAGGGAGGCATAAGGGTTAGGATTCGTGTCGTCTGCGGGAACCGCCAACCAGCGCTCAATAAATTTGACGAGAACCAACGAGCACGGCCAGACGGAGGTTCCGACGTGCATCGACCCGTTATCTTGCTGGAAAGAGAGGCGCGTGTCATGCACGGACAGCTCGATCACCGGCGAGTCCGTAAATTTCATCTTGTGTACTGACTGTTCCCCAAGTTCCAGCCGACCGTAGAATTTCAGCGTGGCGGAGGATTGTACTGGACCTTGGGCTTAAGATGAGCTAACAGGGCTTTAATTTTAATATTTTGATCCGGTCCAAGACCCATCTAACAATGTTTCTTAAGGAGCCCATCCCAAAAATTTAAACTAATGACCTGTTTTTTCCCGGAAATAACTAATCACAAGATAAGTATTAAAGTTCAAATTTCATGACCCTCAAATGTAATTTCAAAAACTAACAAAACAGAAGTATAAGAAAAAACATCGTCGTAATGTAGGGTCACTTATTCTCTATTTTCCGGTAAATCTTACATTGAACAAATTTCTTGAACTTTTTTTATTGGACTTCACAAATGTCTTTTTAACTTTACAATTTTTTATTTTGAAGGTAACTTCTTACAAGTGGTTTGTGTGAATCGGTCGGAGGAGACCAAGAAATAAAGAGTGATGAAATAAACTGGAATTTGAGCAAATGTTTGTACTCGATCTAATGTTTGGCCAAAAGAGCCAACAATCAAACTCCAGTTTTAAGGGTTTCTACTTGTTATGGTAACCCCAATTAATTGTTCTTGCTCTTCAGCTCACTGTCAAAGTCTCAAAGAGGACCATATATCCAACACTAACCATTTTAAATATTGAGAATCTGAATATAATATGCAGCACAAACATATAAATGTATGTCACTACTCTCTGCTCTTGATATACTACAATAACAATTATAATATTTTTTTAAAAAATGTGGCACCACCTGATACGAAGATGGAGAATGACCAAAACATGAATTTATTACAAGTACCCTTAGCTAGGTAGACGAGACTTAGGCTTTGCTGTTTGAGTTTTTTCATGGAAAATAAACAAGATAGCATGCAATAATGGAGTCCAAAAGGGCTCCTTCCTTTTCCCCCACTATAGATGCCCACTTTCAACAAAAGAAATGGCGTTACATTTCTCAAAGGGAACATCCTTCATGGGTTCAGTAGAATATGCATGGATCTACTCTTCCTCAAGCACCTTTACAACTTTTTATTTTTAAATTTCTACTAATTCTTTTGGCATCTTTTAGCTTTCATCACCACTCAATACCACCTTTTCCTCTGCAAAGTTTGCAAATACTAAATTCCTCCCCTTTTCTTTCTTTTTTCCAACACATTCTCTCTCAGCATCAAAGTAGTACTCCACTTTACTTCCATCTTTGATATCAATTACCTTCGAGTTATTTGTAAAAACCTTCAACAGTTATATGCTGATAAACAGCATGATGTTTGGTCCCCGGTGCCTGTCATTTTTGGACAGTTTCAAGAATGAATCATGTCCATCCATTGATTGATGGTGGTTGACAAAGAGATTGGATCCCAACACCAAGAAAATCCCTTGTTTCTCCCACTGAAATCTCGTCATTCATCATGCGGTGTCTTTTCGAGGGGTGCATCTGCGATTGTTTTAGGGCAGCAAGGCCATTCTCCTCGGCACTCACAAGCTCGCTACTTACTGAACTAGCGCCACACACTTGACCGAAGCTATTTTCTTGAACTGTAATGATACTTTCATTGGAGTTCAATCCAAATTTTCCTAGGATCGAAGGATCAGTTGTAGTGGCCCCCATTTGAGCAGCTTTCTGCAGTAAAGCTGTAGCAGACATGGTTGCCGATGATGGTTGATGACTTATAATTTGGTGTTGAGTACTAAACAAAGATGGAACACTAACATCTTTAATGTCACTAGTACTTAGAGGGAGGCCGGATTGATCATTGGCTAGGTCTTGAGTTCCATTATTTGAAGAAAGCTTGCTCCCGAAATCCCAATTCAAATGGTTGAAATTAGATACTTGTGGAGTATTTGAGCAGGGATGTGTGATGAGTGAATCATGGGTACTGAAATTGTTAATTGTCACTAAACTTACATGGTTGATTCCCAACGGATGCATTTCTTCAAGAGTTTCGGGTGTATAGTCTTGTGTTTGGCCTGGATTTTGAGCCATATTCCAAAGAGATAAGCCTCGCCTTATATGGACTGCGTTGATATTTGTATTGTCGCTCGCGATTGGCTTGAAAATTGGAGGAAAATTCTGCCCCATGCATGGTGTTGGTCCTAGTGATGAAGCTCCAATAAATTGAAAGTTCATATTTGCAGGTGCATGGTTGTTCATGTGATGAGAGGAGGCTGAAATTCTTGCTGTTTCTTCTGCTAAGGCATCACAAAATGCCCTATGAGTTATAAAGCTGTCTCTCCTACAAATACAAACATTAAACAAAATTAATCTGAACGATAATTAATTCAACAGCAGACTATAAATTCAACCTAGATGTAAAAAAGCGAACAATGCAATGTAACGAAGAAAACAAGCATGCATGAAAATCACAATATCATACAGACAAAAAAAAATAATGAAAACTTGAGCTTCATTAGGTCTGTCCAGCCAATAAAACTAGAGTTGTGCACGAAATATATATGTATATACACCTGTAATCTAAATCAAGAACCATAAAATCATACCTAGAAAATATAGCCCCACAATCACATTTGTATTCCCTAGTGCCACAAGTCTTGGAGTGAGCCTTCCAATCCGACTGAACTGCATAACGTTTGGAGCACTTTTCGCACTTCCATTTTTTCTCACCATGCTTCCGACAGAAGTGCTTCTTGATGCCTGTCAAATCTCCGAGAGCCCTAGACGGATGGTGGTGGACACAAGTCTTTTCGGGGCAAACGTAAACTCGCTTTCGAACTTCTTTACTTGTTCTTTGCTTCAGCTTCCATGGAAGATTATGCCCTCTTCTGTGAAGTTGCAGATTTTGGTCCCTTTGAAATCCTTTACCACATATTTCACACAAGAATCTGTTGGTGGCCATTAGAGTCTTCGGTGATAAAGCTATGACTTCAGCTTCAGGATCTGTAAAATGATAGTCCTTGAATAAAGACACACACACACATATATATATGATCCAAGGATCAAAGAAAACAAGATGAATAAAAGAAAATCAACCTGGGGTTCCTGGAAGACTTCTCTTCTTCTTAGCAAAAGGAGGATTGATGGATCCATTGATTGGATTTTGAGTGAAGATTTCATCATCTGCCATCTTGTTTTTGAGGAGTGATCCAATCTACAAAGACCGAAATGATGATTTTTTTTCGAGAAAAGAGATAAA
Source organism: Dorcoceras hygrometricum (assembly GCA_001598015.1). Classification (NCBI taxonomy): domain Eukaryota; kingdom Viridiplantae; phylum Streptophyta; class Magnoliopsida; order Lamiales; family Gesneriaceae; genus Dorcoceras; species Dorcoceras hygrometricum. Next base: position 23,450 of record KQ989571.1, on the reverse strand, counting down.
AGATACCTTTATAGTTGACTGATGTTGCGGAATTTGGAATATTGTCTCTCCTCTTAATCGATCTTTTGTTATGTATAGGAGGTAAGAAAAGCTTTGGGATGCAATTAGTGAGTAATTATGATTCAATTATTAATATATAAGCAACATCAAGTGTACAAGAATATTATTACATTGTTAATCTCTCTCTCTCTGCCTCGTGTGCTACAGAGTTTTTAACTGCTTCTTGTCGGAATAGATTAACTTAAATTGATTTCACTAGATCAAATTTATACATCTGTGTGTATAGCACATGCATAAGTTGGGAAAGAACTAAAAAAAAACATAGTTAAATAAAAATTAAAAATATTATCGTAAAACATTTAAGAAAAAAATTAAAAGATTTGAACGCCAAGCATTCAATATTTTTAACAGTATTAATTATTTCACTATTTATGAAAAGAGCAAAAATAGGCTGAGGCAATGAGTATATGTGAAATGCTTTCGGGATCGGAATGATTACCACATAATTGTTTTACCTTTTGTTTTCATGCATGTTAATTATTACAGTGCTATACGTACCTTTTATCCCAATTAATTACGAAATGATGAATATAAATATATTAGTTTGGTTAATTTCAAGAACCCCATATTTTGTTTATGCCTCATGACTACGACATTTTGATAGAGGTATAAATTTCATTTTTACAAAGAGTTTTTTTTCCTCCTTTTTTGACTGTGAATTCATATTCTTGATTTTGAAGTAGTTCGACCGCCAACTTATTTTAGCTCGTGTTTCGATAAATTTTAACTTTAAATTTAATAAGCCAGCTAGTTGGATTATCACGAGTTTTTTAAGTAAAAAAAATGTTACATCGTGAACAGTATTCACATAAAATTTCAGAATTTTAGTTTAGTAACTCCTAGCTATAAAAGTATTAAGATTCAGTGCATTGAGGGAATCAATCTAATAATTTATCCTTTACATGAAAAAGTAATTTCGCCACCGGCACCAAGTAAATAATATTCTTAATTAAATATTTCCCTGCTGATGTCTCGAATATGCATTTATTCCAAGACATTAAACAATAAATTAGCCTATATTTATGCAAGCCATTTTCACACACTCGCATATATATACACACATATATATATATATATATATGTGTGTGTGTGTGTGTGTGTGTGTGTATTATAATGTTCTTTAAAAACAAATTTTAGAAAATAAATCGATTCAAATGCTCTTTCAAAAACAACTCACTCTGATACCACTTGATGGGATCGGATCACTGGTTAGAAATGGAGGGTAAATAACATATTAGAATAATTTAATTCATGAAGTTGTGATAACTCCGATTCTTAAAAACTTGAGCACCGAAGATTATATCGAGTTTGGTTTTCATATCAAGCGGAAATAATTGAAATAATCCTCTAAAACCGATGTACGCAATATTTTAAAACATGTGAAAGATTTTCAAGTGAAGTTTTAAAAACAGTTTGGTTGAAACATTTCATCAAACACTAAAATATTACCAACAATGCATATGAAAAAAATGAATGAATGTACTAAGGAAAATACACAATTTGTTTATGGAAGTTCGAAGACAACACGTTCTACATCTCTCATTCTTCCATTAAAGGAAGGATCCACTAGAGGACTTTGATTTATACAACACTTTGTACAAACCCACTTCAATTTAGAACTTACCCAAGGCCTAAATTTAAACTCCTGGACTTCACAAGTTTATTGTCTTGCGTGAAGACTATCACTCAACTGTACATTCATGCTCATATCTCATTTTGTGTAAGTGATTGGGTGTGTGTGAGGAAATAATCAATTACAGTGTATAATCTCAAATGTTTCTCACACACTGGGAAGTGCTCTCAATAAGCTGATTTATTCATGAAAAATTCTCTCTTTTGTTTTCTTATCTACTTTCTTCTATCTCATGTATCTTCTTTGTCAATATTCCAAGTGTTGTATTTATAGTACAGTTTGATATGAAAGTGTTGGATCTGTTTTGACAGATCCTGATTAAGTTTTGAATTACACAAAACCTGTTATTGTGTTTCTAACAATTCTATTTAAGCGTACAGGTTTTAGAAACGAAGAAGACAATCAGCAGCAGCTATATTTGTCCAGCCGTTGGTTCGCTATATAAACAATCAGCAGTTGGTTTGGTGTTCATAAGAATCGGCAGTTGAGTTAGCAATGGAGACTTCCAAAGTTGAATCAGCTGTTCGTAATCAGGTGGAGGCCAAGTTGAATCAGATGGAACATGATGAACCAGCTGAAACGATGACAACCAGCTGCAAG
>KQ989571.1:6205-20894 GCA_001598015.1 Dorcoceras hygrometricum | reverse complement strand
AAGATCTCTTCTTTATATCTTCGTTAATACAATAGTTTTCCAGCTACTTGATATATATATATATATATATACAAATTTGATATGGTGGGCACCCAACATGGGCACCAGGCTGACGTGGCAACACCTGAAATTGCCACGTCAGCCTGGTGCCCATGTTGGGTGCCCATCATGTCATTTCTTTATATATATATGATATTGTGGACACTTTATGTGAGCACATACGTGGCTACCTGGTGATGTGACACTTCCTGGTGCTGCCACATCATCATGTGTCCATATATATGCTCACAGAAGATATTCACGATGTCAGTCCTATATATATAGATGAATGATACTGTGGGTGCCTATGTGGGCACCCAATAAGTTCTACAATTGCATGCAAAGAAGGGTATAAGGATTTATTTTCAATAATTATTCTTTTGAATTAATTAGTTTTACCATATATATGAGATAAATATGAATAATAATTATTTAAAAAGTTCTAATCCAGAACCCACCCACCAACCAATATGGATAAAATATAGAGGTAATTAGGATGGTAGTATGCTTGTGAAATATTCAAATGAGTGTATTTTTGGGGAAAAGTAAATAGTTGTCACCTAGGGTATGTTGGTTTTCTCAGGTTGTCTTTTCCCAATCCTATATAGTAGGAAACATATACTTTTATTTCTGAATTTCAAGAATTATTGATCAACCTTTGTCTTCAACCTTGTATTCAATTGTTTGGACCCTTTTGTTTCATATTTCAATTAATGTATGATTTCACCTTTTTTTTTTTTACTTCCATCCATTGTAGGGATATTTTTCAAATAAAACTCCAAATTTATTACACTATAATTTAACTAATTATAAATATTGTGATTATATGAATATATAGTGTAAATAAGTACAATATGTATTTGAATTTTAAAAAAGTATTTAATAATAAATATGAACTTGATCGAAGTTCAATTCAAATGACTCAATTTAACACAACCTAAAAGAAACGACTCTGGAAAAATACTCAGCAAGATATTGACATCAAGAAAAATAAATCATCACCATAGGATATGTAGACTATCTCCATATTTTGAAACTATCGTACGAGCCACAATATGTAATAGGTAGGAAAAATTAATTTGGCAAAGATTTACGTGGGAAATGAAAATAATTTTTTTTAAAAGAAAACAAATTAAACATTGAACGTTGTGGGTTTCGAATAAGCACGTAGGTCCTATCTAGGTTTGACTAATATTCTATGTTCATGGTTTCGCTGTCGCACATAGCACGCAATCGATATAATTGAACTACTATATATCAAATTCAACGATTAAAAGGTTAATGCGCAAATAGCATTAAATCAATACCCTTTATAAATAGTAACGTACGTGTGCATGTCTTTTATGAATAATGATACCTGAATCGCTCCTAGGGGCACAGATGAGTTGGTAAGACCTGGGGTGATATGGGAATAATTTCCTCGGCTTCACGGGTTCGATTCTCGTGTGGAGCATATTCTCCACTGAAATGTTGTGGGGTACGCTCCGGGAATTAGTCCGTTATATGGGTCCTCTCCTGGGCCTCTGATCGTACATATCCCTCGATTTATCAGATATATGGGTCAAGGGACATCTGAGCTATAGAGGGGTTAGCCCATTAATGGGTTAACTTCTTTTAAGTTAAAAAAAATTATACTTGAATCTACGTATACTTAATGTAGAGAGTTTAATTCCGAATTTTTTATTATATATCATATTAATTGGAGTGTTTGGGAAAAATTATCAATTTAAATTTTATAGGAATACGTAAGATTTCTATTTTCATTTTTTTAAAAAAAAAAACTATGATTTTTGCCCACGCTAATTTCACCCTAAAAATTGCCATCTCATTACAATTTACAATCATAATGCAATCATCGATTCAAATCTAGTGAACATTATAATGATTAATGTCCCTTTCAGCTTTATAAAGTAAAGTTCCACTTGCTCAATTTGTGAAATTAATAAAAGCTCCAACCATATCTCTAACCTAGGAGTCCCAGATTCTCACTTCAGACCAAGGAAGATGAATGATTTTTAAGTTACACAAAATATTCATTTGCAAATGATAAAATGAATATTAGGATACAGAAACCAGAGCAGTTCTGACCGACATTAGATCTGTACGAGAAATAGAACTTATGATTTATAATTTATGATTCAGAAGAATATGGAATTTTGAGGAGTACCCTTCATGAACTAGTCCGCCAAAGAATCATCAAACTATATTGGAACTATTAATATTGTGATAAGCAATAAATATTATACTTCATCTTTTGAAATGTTACCTTCCTGGTAATTTTGAAGTGAGTCGACTAGAAAACAGAGACATGAAAAAATGATTAGGAATGCATTGTTATTTGTAGCCTAAAAGGGATTCAAAAGTTCAAAACAGAGGTCCACATTCCGCTAATATTTGCACCATTGATATTTTAAAATGAAGCATAGGCTACTACTAGGTTGTGTACAATTTCATGGGAGTGAGTATGTTAATTATTTTTTAAAAGAAAATCGAGAATTGATCGAGGATACGAGTCATAGACATATCAAGTATAATAATTATATTTTGATATCATATTTGATTCTATCAAATCGAAATAAAGTGCCACGTCTCATATCATGTAAAAGCGTTACATATATCATATCTCATCTTCCGGATAACTAAAAAAATATGAAGGTTTATTTTATATTATATGGCTTAGTTTCACAAATTTCAAAATAGTACTGTTGTATTTCATGTAAACTAGCAAATCTGACACTAGGGGGGAGGAAGGAGAGTTAAGATGGACACAATGAAACTGGAATACATTTTCAGAAACGATATGTAAACTATCCACTAGGAATGATTGGCCAAAAAAAAGTATCCAAGACCATCAAATTTTGTCTGGCAAGAGTATGAGCAAAAATTCAATAGGGTGACAAAAGACGGCGTGCCCCCATAATGAAGCTCAAGACGTTACATAGTTTAAAACATTAGAATTGAACTGATGCCAACTCTAAACAGTGTGACTCCTGCTAGTTTAGCTCATGAGTTATGCGAAAAATCTTAATTCGATAGCAAAGAGTTTTTATCCACCTTGACCAATTCACTTCCTTTGATTTTGTTCTAAGCTCAGATCATGGAGGTTCAGCAGGAGTTCACCAGAGTTCAAGTACACCCTGTTGCCTGAAGTTGCAACGGTATGAGAAATCTCTTTAGAAGCTTCAATTCTCCTGAGCGTTAAAAAGGCTGAACTGTTGGCAATCGCTTCACCAATTAGCTGGGCACTCTTAGCCTCTCCCTGATGAGACAATTTTACAATGATAAATTGATATTTCACCAGTTTCAGAAGAAAAACTATCGAAAAATAATTTGCAAGGGGGGAAATTGCTTTGGAGAAAGCTCCAGCTTGACCTCATAGAACTATAGGATACCACAGGACAAGCATAAAAGGGAATAGATGTAGACGAGCATTTCATTTTTTTAATAAGAAAAATGCAACATGCCACTCTTGAACAAGCGTTAAAAAAATAAGGATGTAAGGTGGCTTTTTTCTTACCTGTGCTCTAATAATAGCACTTTGTTTGTCTTGCTCGGCCTTTTCGACCACGAACTTGGCCCTCTCAGCCTCTTGTGCAGCTACTTGTTTGGCTTCAATTGCAGCAGTGAACTCCTTTCCAAAGGTCAGGCTTGTAATGGAGACATCATCCAGGGCGATGTTGAAATAAGTAGCTCTTTCTGTCAGAACTTTGCGTATTTCCCTACTCACGTTCTATATATACAATACATTGCTGTCAATTTCTAAATCCACGTAATTAAGAATTTGCATATAATATCATAACCTCAATGTACATGCAAGCCAATAATGAAAGGAAAGCATGCTAAACTACTCGAGTACATCATTCAAACTTTGACCATAAGCTCACATCAGATCCTAGTTGCAGTCTCTATTTATTAAAAACAAGTGGTTTTATTCACAAGTAAAGCACGACAAATGTTTCGCACGTATACTAAAAAGCCTGAGTTATTCAATTCTAATAATGCCAAAACAAAAGAGTCCAGCAAGTGTTGACATAATGTAACAACTGAAATAGGCACCAGTTCTTCGAAAGGTAAGAACAAAAGAAATACCGTAGCCATTTACCTCTCTCTGTGTGATAAGCTGGCTAGCATTATACTGGGCAACCACAGCTTTCAGTGTCTCATGAATAATTGAAGGCAGGACTCGCTCATTGTAATTTTCGCCCAGGGTTCTATAAATGGTGGGTAACTGATCTGGCACAGGGCGAGTAAGAACCCGAAGACCAATTTTTACCTGCACGATCAAAAAAGCTGGTTGAAGTTTTAATTCGCGACTCCCCACCAAGGCAGCACCAAGGAGGACGGGTAAAATGATAAATGATATGTTGGTTAAGTAAAGGTTCTTTTGCACATGGTAAACCACGAAGTTAAAAAGAGCTTCCTAGGAGATTTATCTAGAAACTTTTTCCATGTACATTATCAATAAATTAAGCACTTCAGCAGAAGCAGGTACGGTAGGTAAGGCAACCGAAATGTGGAAACATATAGTTTTTATAGATCATAATAAAGTATGAAATAAGACAAGAGGTCTGCACAAAAAATCAATAGACATAATGGTCAGTACTCCATTGAGTCAACAGCTTTGCAAAAACATACCCGCAAAAGCTAAACCAAAGTCATAAATGGAAAGTACTTTCTATGTTCATAAAGGACAATTGAAAAATAACATAGAAATAATCTTTCCGTAGCATACAAACACAAAATGGGCATATAGAAAGAACTAAGAAGAAAAGGCAAAGACAAGAGTAAACATTTATTGAACCATGAATTATTTAAATATACCGAATTGCATGTTACTGCATGGATCAATTTTACTAGCAACCGATTGCATCAACCACCAATTTTATTAACAAAATGGAAATTAAATCTAATTTTAATTCCTTCAAGTGAATAAGACAATTGTCACAAACCAGAGAATGAACATTGCTCGCAAGTATGAGATTATGAACGCGGGGTTCAGAAAAAGGAAGATGTATGTGTGGGGGGTGAGGAATGAGTGTATGCATGTGTGCACATGTGTGTGAGAGAGAAGGTGGGTAACCATCTGAAGGTCACGGCTGCCTGAAGTGCTCTCCACCAGGTGGGGACGCGCACGAACATCATAAATGATTGGCCTTTCAAACCATGGGATCATCAAGTGTGTCCCTTCTGGATACACCTTAAGCATAGAAGAAATATATATCATGAAATATATAACATATCAAAATATCTCACAGAATACAATTTTAAAAAATGAGGAAGAACATAAACTATGGTAACTAGTTGAGAAAGAGTTGGGTTGATGGACAGCAGTACGAAAAAGTGCAATTACAAACTTGGTAAGAAGTATATATTGGAACACTATGAACCGTGGATTGAAGCTATGTTCTTACTAATCAATGTAAATAAAAGTATGGAAATATTGAAGCATTAGTTGAAATCCCAGCTGCAGCGTTTCATTTCACAGGAAAACATGTCAAGATTCAAATTGCATGATAAAATGCATATAACGCCTCAAAAATCAAAACACTTAAAAGTAATCTTTTGATTTCTCCAGGAATTAGTAGACAATAATTTTATAGAGACAGATTGCATAATCAGACACAGGAAAGCCGCTGACACGCTCATTAAGCATGGAGAACTAATTTGCAAGCAAGATATACAAGACCACTATCAATGCTTGAAAATTGTACAAAATTGTGATACCACTTCAGAACTTGTCAAACCAAACTCACAGATTCAAAGCATACAAGAGAATGATGTTAATAAACTTGCGTCAAATGACAAAAATTGAGACAAACAACACGAAGCTAGAGCCAAAAAAAGGTATTCATCTAGGACACGGCTTGTCAAAGTCCTCAATACATGGCAGGGTATATAATGAATCCTATGCGCTAACCATAACTCCCAACTCTTGGTACGAATTAAAGGCTTAAGGCAAATTTAAGCATGCCATCAATGTGAAAATAACAAATTGACCATTATATGCAAGATATCGAACACTGAGTGTGGCCTATACACTAACAAATTTTATTTAGTAAATATTGTTCTAAAAAAATTTTAAAGAACATGTTGCATCACATTGTTTTTGAACTTTCTTCGAATTACAAATACTAACACATCATTATTATGAAGCTTCCTTTCAAAACAAAGAACATGCTAGTCTTGCACGTTGTGTCTAGGTTCTAAGATAATTATCAGCCTCAAAGACATTACATGAATTCCAAGTCCATTAAGATGTGTCTCGCGACATGAATGTTTGCCACATTTACTGTTTCAAATGGTTAAAGCTTTCTGAAAAGCTATAAACTTATTAAACATGTAGATGTAGCTGCAAGTTTCCAGAGTAAATACATGACATACATCCACCTTTCACGCCAGCAAGATTCACTCAGGTCAAAATCATGACAATCAAATTGGATTAGAATCACCCAGGGCTTATGCAAAGAAAAAAAAAACTACTTCCTACACCATTTTCCCAACCAGAGAGACGTGTGGAAAGACAAATTTGCACGGACTTTGTGACAAAAAAAATATTGAGCACTATCAGTCGATTGAAAGTAAAATGATTAGCAAAATATTATTTAACCTCGAGATAAAAGGAAAGGCTAAACCTTATCTTTGACACCAATAATACGGTTGAAGACAATAGCGCGGTGTCCTCCTTCAACGTTGTAGAGACTGTTAGCAACTCCATAGATGCCTAGCCCAGCAACAATTCCCAGTTTGATCACAGCAGATGATGCACCTCCACCAGGCATCTTTGGCACCTTGACATTGTTCAAATTCATATCGTAAACCCCTGCATTAACAGTAAATGAACAATTTTTCACTCAAATACGGGATACTGAATCTAACACATCAATATAACGAAAATGAAGATCGCATCTCACTGAACCAACAAGCTACACCTCAATCGCAAAAGGAAGAGATGCGAAACTCAAGAATCTCATATCATTCCACTAAAAGCAGAATTCATTACCACACTCAGCAAATTCTCGAACAAAAAGAGAAAAGCACAATCAACAACTTGAATGAAATGCGATAACTAATCGTATTAAACGGTGAGAAATTTGTACGGAATCCGCTTACCTCGAGAGCTGGAAGGGGAGAGGTGAGAATGGAAATGAAGAAAAAGCTACGACTACAAGGGTTTTAGTTGCAACAACTTGAACAAGGGTTAAGCTTAACCACGGTCGGTTTTTGCCCCCGAAGACCATTTCTAGTAATTAATATTATTATTATTATGTGAGTAACAATACTTCAACCTTTGTTTTATAATCAAATCGGTACACAGGTTTTATTTGTTTAATTTGTGCATTAATATCAATTTACGATATTTTTTTGGAATTTTAGTTTCACCTGTATTTCAATTTTCTGAATTTACATAATATATACATATATATATATATATATATATAATTGTGATATCCTACACAACCAACTTCTCACCTCTTTCCCCGACTACCACGTGGCACAATGTGATTGGTTCGAATTTTAAAAACATGAGAAAAATATTGAATTCTAATGTTGATCCAATCAAATGGTGTCACGTGGTAGTCCTGGAAGGAGATGGAGAAGTGAGTTGGACAGGATATCAGATCCGTATATATATATATGAATTAGTTATTTTAAATTTTAATTTAATTTTAGTTAAGACATGTTTAAACTTTAAATTACTTCTATCTGTTTTTAATTTAAAATTATTCATATAACTTTTTTGTGCATATTTTACAAATTTCTCATTTTAGTTTTTTGAAAATTCAAAGAAATAACACTTATGATGAAGAAAATTTTTAACTAACTTCATTCTAACAAAACAACGTAAAATTACGGTTGCCTTGAAAATTAATTACAGGAAAACAAGAAAAAAATCTATCTAATTTATTCTTTTATATTAAGAATGTACATATATCCAAATATATAAATACTTCTTTTATCCATACAAAAAAAGTCTTATAAGGAGGAGCGTTTGACAGAACTGCCATATTTAATATTTTTTTATGATCAATTATTACTTATTTTGTATCTATTATAACATGAACAAACATAACGAGAAACTTGAAAAGTGACGAATAAATATGTAAATATTTCTAAATAAATTACTTGGATATGTCATATACATATATATAAAAGTTATGATTTAATAATATCATGTAAATATAAATATTTTATATTAAATCTAGATGTAAGTGATAGGGGTAAAAATGGGTATGTCACTACGTTTCATTAGCAATTGCTCTAATTTGATTATATACCAATTCAGCCATTAATAAAAGTTTGTGCACCAATTGCTATTTAATAAAAAGTTCATGTATCAAAATAATTGTAACTCATTATTATTTATTATTTCTTAAGATATTTAATATATCCGAAATAAATATTTCATTTTGTTTTAGGAGAGATTAATTCTGACAATCACTATAGAATCTTAAGTCGTGATGATTGGTTGGAATTAAGTAAGTTATAGGGAAATCAATTTTTGAATGAATTAATAACTTTATATTCATGATTTAGTATCTTTTCTCGTTCCCAAAGAAAAATTATACATTATTAAATATTTAGCGTCAATAAAATAAAAAATCAATTACAGAATTAATTTAAAGTTTTAGTTTAGAGTCTCATGCTATTTCACGCTTTTTACAGTTTAATTTAATATGATCAATGAAAAGATTGACCATTTTCTTCTCCTTTTTGCAAAAACCGAAGCTTTATTCCAAATATGAATACACTACCATTTGAAATATGAATCACACAGAGAGAAATGCACAAGGTCAATACAAAGATTAAAAATGCCAGTGCGTTGCTTAAATATTCTATCCGGGAGTTTTGGTTGAAGCATTCTAAGAGAAGTTGCTTTCAAGAAGTCTCACGCTACAGTAGGAACCAAGTTCTCGTTCTACATCAAAGAACTCAATACAACCAAGAGAGAAGAAAGCAAGATTCAGGTAACTATCACTGATAAGTAGGAGTCGATAGGCCCAGTATGAAGCACAGCAATTCAGATTATCACCTCCGCACAGGTGGTACGACGCCTCTACCTGGTGCTGCACCACGACCAGCAGCCTGAGCCTGCCAACAAGTATTAGAGCATCGGAACAGTCGAATACATTATAGTGACTTTAACATGATGAATGGGCTATCGAAACTTTACAAAAATGAATGAAAATCTATGCTTCGACACAAAGTTTCAAACGTATACAGAAGCGACACTTACCCTAGCTCGCATGGCAACAGCTCGTCCACGTCCAACTCCAAGTGCCGAACCCTTGCCCTTTAGAAATGGAAATTTTTTATCGATCAGAAAATTATAAGCAGGAGACAAATAAGAAGAATGCATTCCAAGCTTGAGAGGATGATACCTTGATCCTTGCTTCCAAACGTTTGAACATTGGAGCATTCTTAAGCATATCTGGAATTACCATGAATCTGGTAAGGATGAGGAGTTAGTAACATTACAACGCGATCATATGACCTCGAAAAAAAATAGACAGACCTGACTTTGCTGCCTCGAATGAAAACATGCTCGAGTTGCGAGACCTTCCCGTCCTGCAATACAAAGAGCAATCAGAAATGCAAACTGCAAGTAACGAAACCTGCAAGAGTTTTCAAGTAGTACACCTAAAGTCATTGGTTCATTCTTATATTAGTTTTATCGTCCAGAACACAGATAGTCCTTCATTTTTTACAAAGGTGAATTCTCTACATATTGTCAGATAGGACACCAGGCAGATTTGAGAAAGCCAAAATTTACCACATCAAGTACTTGCATGTAATAAAATGTGAAAAGATATTTATACACTTCAAAATAAACCGATTATAAACCCAAAAAATAAGGTTGCCGAGGAAGCAAGAAACACCCCTTTAAGATATTAATCCAGGCCATTAAGTATTGAAAATTCATATATCAATATAAAGAATCTAATTAAATAAATAAAGGTTGTGCTTAAAATTAATGGATTCTAGATGAATTATTTCAAATTCATTGATTTGCTTGGATGGACAAAATTGAAAAACAATTCGAATTCATCAAGTATCTGAAAATTGAAAAACAATTCAAATTCATCAAGTATCTGAGTTTTACAATTTCTATTGAAATTGTATCCTATTTCAAATATATCTTTTAAATCCTTCTCAAACCAAATCCTTCCATCAAGCGCAATTTAAACGAACCTGAAAACTCTTTCTAAATTAGGTTAAATATCCCACTATAATAAAAGAGAGAAGACAGATCTTGGAACCACATGACTGGAAATCCCCAGAGTTTTTTCAGTACCTTTTTCCCACCTTCCAACAGCTTAAAAACATTGTTTCCATTAAGCTAAGATAAAGGCAGTCATTTCCTTTACACACATTTAAAATTCATACTGAACTTTCAAACGGCAGCCATTGTGGGAGTTCATAGTTAAGGCATATGCATCATCAAAGAGCCATCGCTACTATCAAGACGCAAGACGTATGCATTACTGAATATTCAAGCTTGGTTAACACATTATGGACTTTAACAGATACACCATCAACACTGACTAAATTAATCAACTATACATGTTTCTAAAATTGGGAGTTTAACATGTACATCACAATTAATTGCAACAACTACAACTCTAGGCTCGCAATTCCTATTCCTAAGATGAACGAATATCTCGCGACTAGAGAGGCAAAGCTAGCAACTCTAATTACAAAATCACGAAGTTAGTGAAGAAGTACCTTGGCAGTGTAAGTGATGTTCTCAAGCTGGCAATTCCAGTTATCCTCGCACTCCACCATGCTACCACGATAAAGCTCCCCGCTCTTGAGCTCCACCGTCACAATGTGCCCTGACGCCTCGTGCAGCAACTTCACCGGAATACCCAAACTCCGACTCATGGTTTACCCGGCAAATTCTTTCAAATAGTATAAATTACTGAGTCAGATAATTAAGAAAGACTAGGGCAACAGTATCAAGTCGAAGACCAACGGGCAAAGGGTGGAAACCAAAACTTCCCTTTGATTGTAGAACTCCATACACACTCACCCTGTTCTTTGTCAAATAAAAGTAATAATAAAACAAAAACACTAAAAAAAAAATACTATGAAAAATTATGAAACAAATACACCTCATTTGTTGAGTATGTTCGAACTAAAGCTATGAAGCAGACAGCGGGGAGAAGGGAAGTGTGGAAACACAGATCAGAACCAGCAAATATACTTACGATTACGGGCGGATTTGCCCCCCAAAAAATCAGCGATTCAGTCGAACGAGAAGCGAATGATAGAGGCCGCGTGAATTCAAAATATTAGGGTTCGTTCACCTGGAGATGAAGTGAGCTTATTCGTCTAGTAAATTTAATTACGTTTACTTAATTGATTATTAATTATTCTTCTGATTTTAAATGTTTTGTTATTTCATCTAAGCTTTATGTAAACTTAATAAAAATATCTCGGTATCTACATTATAATTTTGTGTCGTCGTTATAAGCAATACAATATTCAATTTTATTTTTCGAAATATACAAAAATCTAAAGAGATCCATGATTTCAATAAAATTTTTAATGACTCAATGGAACTCATTTAACACATATATTAAAATACATACTACTATAAATTGTAACAAAATTATCTTAAATAATACAAGGATTTGATGAAATTTTTAAAACTTTAACTATGTTGTGATGTTAATAATATTAGTTGATTTTGACAAATTTTATATAATAGAAATAAATTTTGAGCCTCAAAATAAAATGCAATGTTAGGTGTAGGGGTGGAAAAAATTTAAAAAATCCCGATCTAATCCGAACCCCGACCCACTCCCAACCCGAAAAATCCAGACCCGAAAAAATCCCGTCACGATTTTCGGGAAAATTCCCTACCCGATAAGTATCGGGAATGGGATCGGGTGTTTTTCGCTTTTTCGATGGGATTCCCGACCTGACCCGAAATATATTAAAATAATAAAAAATAATTTTAAAAATAAAAATATGAGTGATTAAATATCGAATAAAACGTGATAAAATTTTATGTTTATCTTTTTCAAAAATAAATATGGATAAAAATTAAAGGGTAAGATTATACTTTTTTTCAATGATACTAAGGTTCCGTTTGGACACGTTTTATAAAAACGTTTTTAGTGTTTTTTAAGTTAAAAAAACTTAAAGTATGTGTTTGGACAAGATTTTGTAAAATGTTTTTGAAAATTATTTTTAAAAAACTAGTTTTGAAGTACACTTTTTGAAGAACAAGTGAAAGATGTTTTATAATGTTTTTAGAATACAAAATATAGGTAAATTTTATACGAATTGTCAATTAAATTTTTTTTGGTTAGATTAATCATTCAAATGCTATTTTAATATTGTTTCTTAATTATAAATCATTTTCTAAAATAATTATCTAATATTTTTAAATTTAAAAATATTTTTATAAAATAGTTGTCCAAACACATTTTTATCTTTAAAAAAACTTCCAAAACGTTTTGCAAAAAATTTTTTAAAAATACTTTTATAAAAATATTTTTATAAAACGTGTCCAAACGGAGCCTAAATGGTGTGTGGTAAATTTCTTATTTAGTTGATACAAGATGAAAGTCTGAAAAACAAAACTCATCAAAAAACCAAACATGTTTTGGAATCGGTGTAGGTTTGATGCTGCAAAGTAATTAACTGACTGAACCAGGGAATAGGAACTTCCTTATATTATCTCTAAATGGGTCTATGACTGGTGTGGGCTGGCTCACGCAGTAACGTCCCGATAAGTCTTTTTAACAGGACAGCAGTTGTGCTGGCCCATTCCAAGGCCACATTTTTTATTTTTTTATTTCATTTTTTCCTCTCATAAGCAAAGCATGTTACAACGTCTCATAATGACATTTATTTTGAATTGTTATGTTATAATGACTCATTATTACCTAACCATATACATGGAATCTTGTTTGTCTAGGCAAGAGACATCTTCATGAGCTAACCCCCTATATAGGTCAGAGGAGCCTTGACTTATATAAGTTTTAAATCGAGGGATATGTACGAGTAGACAAGGGCTCGAGAAAGATGACTTATATTATAGACTAACTCTCCGAGTATACCGCAACAATATTTCAGTGGACAGTAGATGGTTTCATGCTTATAGGATGAAACGCACTCATCTATTACAGAATAACGTTGTCCCATCATTTGTGTGCGTTGTTCTATGTTTCATGGAGGCGGACTTGGCAGTGAATCGCAATAATTGTAGTGTTGGAACTGTCTAGCCTAAAATAAATCGAGATTCGACTTTTCTTTGGGCATTTTACTCTTTAAGTGTAATTCCCTACGATGTATATCGACGTTTTATTAAGGTACGTAGGGGCTATGATTTTTCTTACAAACCCACGCATAAAGATGACTGAATATATATCATTTCATACATCCTCGGAGTAATACTCTGCATGTAGCATCTCATTACAGATAGGGTCAAGATTGAGCTCTGATCTTTTTTTCATATCGTAACCGTTTAACAAATGAAATAAGGGGTACTTTTGGACCCGGTCTACTTAAATGACTTTACAAAGATAGTGATATTTCCATCAATAGCCAT
Organism: Dorcoceras hygrometricum; assembly: GCA_001598015.1. Classification (NCBI taxonomy): domain Eukaryota; kingdom Viridiplantae; phylum Streptophyta; class Magnoliopsida; order Lamiales; family Gesneriaceae; genus Dorcoceras; species Dorcoceras hygrometricum. Next base: position 7,291 of record KQ989571.1, on the reverse strand, counting down.
ATCAAATGTTATTTTTATTTTACATATGTGTTCGTATGTAACAAATTCAATTAATTATGGATGTGCATATAAATTATTTTATAACAACTAACTTTGTGTAATGATCAAAGACAATTAAATGATTAAAAAAAATTGTTTTAAGGTTATGACAACAGGGTTCACAAGTTTTTCTATAAACAGTTTTAAAAATTTAGTTAAAATGATAAAAATAGCATATATAATCGTGCCCGAAGCGGACGATATCATTGAATATAGCTCTTGGAATTTTGTAAAACAAACTTTGGTTACCTTCTCTTTGTGCATGTATGCCACCTCTCCTCCCCATACTCCAGTACATTGCCACATTGCACTATTTTCTTATTTTATGCCTTCTTTTTTAATCTATTAATATGTGCATATATATGTTACTAGAAATATTAAGTTGTGCAATCACTGCTCGATCCTCGCTATGTAATTTGCTTCAAATTTAGCTAGGTGTTCGAGAAATTCTTTAATCAAAATGTTTTTCATAAATATTAAATATTTGTCAGAAATAAGAAATTTAATATATACACACACACATATGTATAAAATTATGATATATATATATATATATTGTGTTATATAATAACCGTATAGAATACAAAAGTTGAAAGCTGAGAAAATATTTGGAAAATAAATATGTTTAAAAATATAGTGCTAATACTTCAGAATACTTAGTTAAAACATATTTCTAGTTCTGAAGTTTCCTAAAGAAAAAGAAAGAAAGGAACAACTCTGAAAACAAAAGCAAGCAGGTTTCCCGAATGACAAATTCCCTTTCGATCCTTGAGGAGCTACGAATCAAGATATTTTAGAAAATAATTAAGGCCGTTTGGACATATTTTTAAAAAATATTTTTAAAAAATGTTTTTCAAAAAATATTTGTAAAACGTTTTGAAAGTTATTTTAAGGAAAAATATGTGTTTGGATAACTATTTTATAAAAACGTTTTATTAGTTCAAAATGTTTTTGGACTAGTAATTTAGAAAAATGTTTTTAAAAACATAATTTCTTTTTTATAATTTTTATACAATTTTCTCATTCATTTAAATTTTTTTTTCATAT
>KQ989570.1:33743-51185 GCA_001598015.1 Dorcoceras hygrometricum | reverse complement strand
GGTGGTTGTTTTGCTCGTGTGAGGTAGCGTTGGACTCCTCTCGAGAAGCTCTATCATCCTTCACCATTTTTGGCTGTTCTCGTGCGTGAGTTTTGTTGTGCAGGTAGCGTTTCTGTCCAGCTTCGAGACCTTGTTCCTAACCATAGTTTTAAGCTTCCTGTTTGGTTGTGGAGGTTTAATGATTAGCTGGTTGAGTGTGACTCCCAGCCGTGAGCTTTTATGTGTTGGCCGTGAGTTTTGAGTTGATGATTCCCTGTATATTGTGTATGTTTTACAGGTTGGAATCAATGGTCTCAGGCCTTGTTTTGTGGTAATTGTTGCTCAGTAAAAGGTACGGATTTGAGCTTGATTTAGCGCAAGGTGACAGCTTGGATGAATTGTGAGATGGCTTTGCTGGTTATGTGATTGTTTGCCTTTTGAGGCTGTCGATTTATGAGATGGTCGTGTGTTATGTGTTGTATACATGCTGTTGGTATTGTTGTTGTGCATACGTTGATATGCTTGTTATTGTCCAGCATGTGCATACAGAGTGGTTAAATACCACAGTTCATGGGCGAGGCAACATCAGGTTGAGTTGTTGTATGCATCTGGTAAGTGGGGGTAGTGTCATGGCGAGTGGCTTACTACCACACTGTGAACACACCCCGTGGCCACTATTCGTTGTTGATGATTCTTGGAGCTATGTTTGAGTTCCTTAGCTCCCTTGAGGGTCGAGCTTTCCGTTGCTATTCGGTGTCTCATGCATAGCATCTGCATTTTATTCCTTGCTGTTTATTTCTGTTGTATTATTGCTCTCCGTACTGGGGTTTGACCCCATGTCCCTCCGGGGCTTGGTTTGTTTCTTTGTTGCGTTGTTTTCAGGAAACCCAGGTTCTACAGCTGGTCGTGGTTTCAACCCAGCTGGTGGTGCCCCAGGAGGTGGCTAGTGTGTCCCAGTTGCGTATAGCATACTTATATATATGTATCAGTTAGCCAGGGGATGCCCTGCGCTTTGTTGTTGTACCCGTAGGGGAGTATGATACATGTTTGAATTACGTATGCTTTGTTGTTGATCGTTTTATGATTTGGGAAACTTATTTTAAGTATCGTTGTATTTTAAATTATATGTTTATAACCGTTAGGCCTAAAAGCGAAAATTTTACCCACTTTTTGATAGCTTCCGCATGTGTTTATCTGTTGTGAGCACGAGGCCTGACAGTGGAGGTCGTCATATGACTTCGCAGTGTCGTGGATTTCAAGGCCTTTGCCATAACTGTGGGCATCCTGGACATTTTGCTCGAGTGTGTCCGGCTGGAGGACAATCTTTGAGTCAGTCGCAGCAAGGTTCAGCTGGTGGTTCTTCGCAGAGACCGCAACCTTTTGTTCAGTCCCAACGATCAGGTTTCCAACCCCGTGAACCGTCTAGGTTTGGTGGACCTTCGAGACCTCAGTTTCCGGGACCGCAGCAAGCTCAGGAGAACGCCTTGACGAGAGAGCAGGCGGAGGATAGACCAGAGGGAGTGATTGCAGGTACTTGCTTTATCTTTGAATTTCCTGCACGAGTTTTGTTTGATACTGGAGCATCACACTCTTTTATTTCTGAGTTTTTTGTGTATGAGTGTGGGTTGAGTTCTTCCCCACTGTGTGATGTTGTCTCTGTATCTACCCCTGTTGGCATGAGTTTGTTGTCCCGTGAGGTAGTGTTGGATTGTGTTCTTAGGTTTGATGAGAATGCGTTGGTGGCTAATCTGATTGTCCTGGAGATTAGAGATTTTGACTGTATCTTCGAAATGGATGTGTTGTCCAGTTATAGAGCGACAGTTGATTGTTTTCATGGTGTAGTGAGATTTAGGCCTGAATTTGGAGATAAATGGGATTTCTATGGTGCTGATTCGCGACCTAAGATTCCTTTGGTGTCTGCCATGGAGATTTTTGGTTTGTTGTCGCTAGAGAATTCATGGTTTATGATCTATGCCTTGGATGTTTCCAAAGTATCACGAGTAGGATTGAGCGATGTTCCGATTGCTCGAGAGTTTCCCAACGTGTTTTCGAATGAGATTCCTGGATTCCCTCCGAGACGAGAGATTGACTTTAGCATAAAGTTGGTGCCAGGAACAGCCCCGATTTCTAGAGCCCTGTATCGATTGGCGCCAGCTGAGTTGAAGGAACTCAAAGAGCTGTTGCGTGATCTTTTAGAGAAGGGCTTCATTAGACCGAGTATGTCGCCCTGGGGAGCTCCGATTCTTTTCATGAAGAAGAAGGATGTATCTATGAGAATGTGTGTGGATTTTCGGCAGTTGAACAAAGCGACGATTAAGAACAAGTATCCGTTGTCGAGGATTGATGACTTGTTCGACCAGTTGCAGGGATCTGCTGTATACTCTAAGATTGATCTGCGGTCTGGTTATCATCAGTTGCGGATCAGAGACGCTGACCTGGCGAAGACGTCTATTAGGACGAGATATGGCATTATGAGTTTTTGGTGATGCCAATTGGATTGACGAATGCTCCTTCTGTCTTCATGGATTTGATGAATCGCGTCTTCAGTGAGTATATTGATCGTTTTGTGATTTTCTTCATAGATGACATCCTGGTGTATTCGAAAACTTCAGAGAGCATAAAGAGCACTTGAGATTGGTTTTGCAGAAACTGAGAGACTCACAGCTGTATGCGAAGTTCAGCAAGTGTGAATTCTGGCTGGATAGAGTTGTCTTTTTGGGTCATGTCATTTCAGCGCAAGGGATTTTCGTGGATCCGAGTAAGGTCGAAGCAGTTCATAACTGAGAGCGACCTAGGAGTGTGACTGAGATCCGTAGTTTCTTAGGTTTGGCTGGCTATTATAGGCGTTTTATCGAGAGAAACTGAGAGACTCACAGCTGTATGCGAAGTTCAGCAAGTGTGAATTCTGGCTGGATAGAGTTGCTTTTTGGGTCATGTCATTTCAGCGCAAGGGATTTTCGTGGATCCGAGTAAGGTCGAAGCAGTTCATAACTGAGAGCGACCTAGGAGTGTGACTGAGATCCGTAGTTTCTTAGGTTTGGCTGGCTATTATAGGCGTTTTATCGAGAAGTTCTCTTTGATAGCTAGACCGATGACTCAATTGACCCAGAAGGATAGAAAGTTTGTTTGTACTGCAGAATGTGAGTTGAGTTTCTAGTTGCTCAAGAAGAAGTTGACTACTGCTCCTGTGTTATTCGGGTTCTAGAGGTTTTTTAGTTTTCTCTGATGCCTCACTGAGTGGTTTGGGATGCTTTTTGATACAGAATGGTTATGTGATAGCTTATGCGCCTCGACAGTTGAAGCCCCATGAGACGAGATATCCCGTTCATGATTTAGAGTTGGCTGCGATGCCTTGAAGATTTGGTGTCACTATTTGTATGGTGAACAATTTGTGGTGTACACCGACCACAAGAGTTTGAAGTATATCATCACGCAGTCAGATTTGAATATGAGGCAACACCGCTGGATGGAGTTGCTGAAGGATTTTGAGTGTGAGATTCAGTATCAGCCTGGGCGGATGAATTTAGTGGCCGATGCTTTGAGTAGGAAATCCCAACCTGCGATGTTGACGTCGATGAGTATATACAAAGTCCATGAGGATTTGGGGACTTCCGCATGGCGTTTTCAGTCAGGTGATCATTGTTTTGTGGTTTCTTCTTTTCATGTCGAGCCACAGATTTTAGCAGACATTAGAGTAGCACAGAGGACTGATCCGTATGTCCATGAGTTGAAGATTAAAGCTCAGAATGGTCAGTCTGAGGATTTTTCTGCTGCGTCTGATGGATGTTTGAGATTTCGAGGTAGATTGGTGGTTCCGAATTTGATTGACTTGAAGGAAGCCATCTTGAATGAAGCTCATTGTAGTCGATATACTGTGCATCCAGGCGAGAAGAAGATGTATCATGCCCTGAAGTCTCACTTTTGGTGGGAAGGCATGAGGAATGACATCTCTGGATTTGTAGCTCGATGTTTGAATTGCCAACAGGTCAAGGTGTTAGAGTAGATGCCCAACTAGTCAACTTGTGGCGTGTGGGTTTTATTGACTCTTGTGTATAACAATCTTTATATATGATACACACATTTCTTTATGGCATTCTTTATTTTCATTATGTTATAATGTTAACAATTGTGTTGGATAAAGACCTAGAATGCACCATAGTGTATGTTAGATGTGATAGTGGATATGATGGCTATCATGAAACACATCTAATAGTCACTGTGCATTCTGAACTCGTTCCTAGTCGATTGGACTGTCAAAATGAGGATAAGGCCGCCCGAGCTTGAGACTAGCATCTGCGAGGTGAAGTACCATTTTCATTGGTAGGGAACATTGTGATGTTCTGAGCATGCAGATGGATAGTGACCTAGTGATCTATCGAACTACCCTCGTTCGGACTTTCCAAGTGGTTACCATTTGTCGAGTGGATAAGTCCGAGGTCTTGGTTGTACTGATTAGTCCTCACCACTCGAAACGTCATTGAGACTCTACATGATAGGCGCCTCACTTTGACCCTTTTACCGACTCCCTTGGGGTCATTAGGTGGCGGGATTGGGTGAGGTCCCGATGCATGTAGGAGTCGATGCTTCGTTGTCGAGGATTCACCGGTCGCTTTGATGTCACTATTTGATCTCCAAGATGTATGCATAGTTATCGGATCTTTAGCGACTCTCGATTTACCAATGGTTGTTGATCTGATTGGGATATATGTGTTGAAAGGACCGTACTGTACGCTAACCATGACCAACTGGTTCTTGCAGGCACTATCAGTGATACCTAGGGGATCATGGGGCGATGTTGCTAGGCGCTTTACCATGATCCGATGGGCAAGTCCGAAATTGTGATTTCGGAGTCACAATGGTTGTGGGCCCACGGCTAGCTGTATCCCTGAACCATTGAGGGTCACACAAGTACTGGATTCATGATTCCTGCACGGAAACTGAGCTCAATGTGTTGAGCAAAGGAGGAGGATTTTAGGGAGTGCGACTTCCTAAAAGTCAACAGGGGTCAAATTGCGATTTCCCAAAGTTGAGGGGCTAAACTGTAATTTTGGACTAGGTGGTCTGAAAATTATTTTCACATCATAATACTCAGTTTTGGAAACTGAGTCAATTGGTCCGATCTGATCGTCGTTCGGGATTATGATGAAACCACGGAAAATTAAATGAACCGGATGTTCATATGGACCTGGGTTTGACCCAAGTCCATTGGGATTCAAGCTCATGTACCATCTTTAATTAGTAGAGTTGGCCTAGGGCTAGAACACAATTCATTCTAAAAAAAAAACCCTAGCCTCCAAACTCTCGGCCGCCCCTCCTCTCCCATACCACGCCACCGCCGGCCACCCAAGCGCCGCCGCCGCCGCCGCCACACCGCCACCTGTCGTCGGTGATTGCGTGATTGGACTTGTTTTGATCATCGCAACGAGGAGAATCCGTTCGTGCCAAAATCCGTCAGATCTTATAGTGCAGACTGACGGAGGAATTGTATTTCCGGTCGTGGACCTGATTAGACGATCTACCGCCGCCTACATTTCAAGAGCCAGAATTTCCAGTGAATCTGGTTGGAGCCAGGCGCCTAGACGCCAGCAAGGTAACAATCAATAAACATCCAATGTATGGTTTATTGATTTGATTCTATGTATTGAACGCTTTCCGGGGAAAATTTTTAACTTCCGTTGCGCCCCCGGGAAACGGGATCCGGATCCGCCATTGTCGCCAACACAAGGCTGAGAGGATGAGACCTGGTGGATTGCTACAGAGTCTAGAAGTGCCTCAGTGTATTTGGGAGCACATCGCCATGGATTTTGTGACGCATTTGCCTCGATCGATTAGGGGATGTGATGCTGTTTGGGTTGTTGTTGATAGACTTTCTAAGTCAGCCCATTTCATTCCCTATGATGTGAGGTGCTCGATGAAGAAGATGGCACGACTGTACATTGACCATGTGGTGAGATTGCATGGAGTGCCTGTTTGGATAGTGTCTGATAGAGATCCAAGGTTTAATTCCCGATTCTGGAAGAGCTTGCAGACAGCGATGGGTTCGAGATTGGCTATGAGTACTGCCTATCACCCTCAGACAGATGATCAATCTGAGAGGACCATTCAAATTTTAGAGGATATGCTGTGAGCGGTTGTTTTGGATTTCAATGGTGGCTGGCAGGATTCCTTGTACTTAGTTGAGTTTTCTTATAACAACAGCTACCAGGTGACTATTATGATGGTACCTTTTTAAGCGCTGTATGGTCGTAAGTGTAGATCACCGATCTGTTGGGATGAGATTGGCGAAAAATCAGTTGTCTACTCCTGAGTTTGTGCAGCACATGAAGGACCATATTGTGTTGATTCGGAGTAGGATAAAAGCTGCTCAAGGATCCGCCATTGTCGCCAACAGTGGTATCAGAGCCAGGCTCGGATCCTTCAATACATATTACTGCCTGAATTGCATCGAATTTCAGATTTCAGAATCGAAACAAAAAAATCGCGTGCTGGCCGCGCGATGGCCATATGATGGCCAGCAGCCTCGCGCAATCTGTTGCGTGGTGGTCGGGCGGCCGTGCGCCATGCTAGGCGTGGCCGTGGCGCGCATGATTCGGCCTGCGCGCGACCTGCTGCCGCGCGATATGTTGGCGGCCGCCGCCGCCGTGCGGCCGCCGTCCGGCGATGTTTCCGGCAGCGTTGCGACGGCTGATGTCTTCTAGGTTTTGTTCGGGCCTGTCCTGGGCAGCCCATGAAGTTTTCGGGCCAATATTCGATATTGGGCCGATTTTGGTTGGACCAAAAATTGATTTTGAAATTTTGAGATTTTGGGCCTAAAATTGTTTTGAGCCAAATTTGATGCAATTAAAATTAACAAAATTTGATTTTGATTATAGGATATGATTTTATAATTAAATATGATTTTTTTGATAAAATATGATTTTGTCGACAAAATGCGATTTTAGTTATAAAATATGATTTTATAATTAAAATATGATTTTGTAGGTAAATATCAAATATGATTTGATTATTTAAATTTATGTCAATTAATTAGATTGATTGCATGTTTGGGATGATCGAGAGTCGTGCCCAATGTGTTAGGTGTATGCTATAGGTTTTGCGATTTTGGTTGTATATATATTGTTGTTATATCGTTATAAAGTGGGTCTGTTTGTGGCCCGTTCCCACCCCTACAAATTTTTATCCCAATGTGTCATGGCAATTTAAATGTAAATTACTAGATTTAGTGGGAGGACATTTGAAGACGGTGGAGATGACGATCAAAGATATTGAAGACCGAAGATCTGTAAAACCGAAAAGCAATTGTAAATAGGATTGCATTGCATATTGCATTTCACCTAGGACTGGACCCAGGTCCGTGATTGGCAACCACGGACCGCATAGCTCTCGCGATCGATCATCCCCAAGTTATTTATATATTTGATATATATGTTGAATCCGCATGTTTTAAATTATGATTTAAAATATTGTTGAGACCAAATTTTTCAAAAATAAAATCCCTCGTTTTAAATATGATTTAAAACTGATATCAAGATTAAAAGTTTATTCGATAAACTAAGGGAATTTAAATCTGTTTAAATTATCCCCACCTTCCATCAACAATGGGTGTACGCCGATGCTACCCGCATACATGGCCCGACTCATATTATTGAGGGGGTTATGTATGCCGGAAAGCTGTACACGTCATTGACACTCGTTGTGATCATAATTATAACTGGGACTCATGGGAAAGGGGATCGACCAGCTGAACCTCCACTCTGTCCAGCCTGGCTACCTGAAGATCCTGCAAATGGGTAACGCAGACCCAAGACACAAAAACAGGAAAACAAGGTACGAGGTCAAGCCTCAGTACAAAGAGCTATCAAAACAGCTAAACATGCAACATGCTACAATTCAATGCTATGCATGCATGAGGGCTATCAAGAAATCGGATAGCTAGACCAGTCTATCAACTGGCAACTCAAATCAAGCCTCTATACCACGCACAGCCAATCAGCCGATGGAAATCATCGGTCCATGATCATTCGGGGCCCGTCAGCCCATCACAGCTCGGTGGTAGACACTCGAATCCGTAGTCACCACTCCGACGATAGCGTTGGACTTTTCGGGCACGACTCAACAGTCGGCCAGTCACAACGTGGCACTCAAATCAGGTCATCAATTCAATCTGTCAATTCAGGCTCAAGATGTATGCATGAAAGACATTCAATATCAATGCTCAATGCATACAATTCATAATACGTGCAAACAGAATGTATAACTCAAGCAATTCATCAAACTGTTCCACGTAAACACATAGCAGCAAAGTCACGGATTTCACAACATTGAAATATAGACATGTTCATGCTCAAAGCTGCTAAGGGCTGCTCAATCGTACCTCAATTCCACAAATTCTACCTCACAAATTCGAACAGGGGCACGACAACCTCACAACTAGCAACCAGCAGCTTCGAATTCTCTCCCAAGATCGTTCTGCAGCTTCAAATGAGTAACAATCGAAAGAGAAACTCACAAGGAACTCAGCACCACCGAAAACACTCAAATCATCGGCGGAGAACGACGAAAATCTAAGGAAGAAATGTCTCGGGTGAACAGTAGCTCGACGAGGGTTTGGAAAAGAGATAAGGAATATCTGGTTCTCAATACTTCTAAGTGTCGATCAACACCTCTATTTATATATCTCAATTCCTTCGTCTGCTGATCACCAATCCAGCCGACATGAACAGTAAACAATCTCCCAGTAGGTGCCTTCTCTTTCTTTCGCTAAAACCAGCAGCAACAACCAGTCGAAGCATTCACGAGAAAACATCTCAAAACGAAACCGTTCCAACTAACTTAAACAACATCGTAAAGGTTACGTCAGCATCGCTACCACCTGCTGGTTCTCCAGTCGAAACGCATTACTCACAACAACCCCTCGCTGCTGGTTCCATACGCAACACTCAAAACGCAACGTTTCAACTTAACGAAACGAAGTCGCTCCACTTCTACGACTGGTTTCCCAAACCAACAGCTGGTCACTCTAAACTCACGCATCTGCTGATCCAGTAGTCAACACTCAAAAATGTTGACCCACACGTGTCGCTCTCTCGATCACTCTCGCGTTAAAAGCCACGCCTGCCAGCAGCAACCTCTAAGATCGAAACGACAGCGTATCATCCCTTCCACGCATCTGCTGATCCAGTAGTCAACACTCAAAAATGTTGACCCACACGTGTCGCTCTCTCGATCACTCTCGCGTTAAAAGCCACGCCTGCCAGCAGCAACCTCTAAGATCGAAACGACAGCGTATCATCCCTTCCGCTACAGCAACTAATTGCAACGCGCAACTGCTGGTTCCACGAAACAACGGCGTTTTACTCTCGTGCCATCAACTGCTGATCAGCTTTCATCAACAGGCGCTACTGCTGAATTCAAATATATGCTTCTAGTGGAGATCAGATTTCTCTCGAAAAACCACGCGACTAATCCCAATCAATTCGATTAATCACTAATCTAAAATCTGATTCCTCACATTCTCTCCACCTTAAAAGATTTGGTCCTTGAAATCAAAGCAAACTCAGGGAAAGATCCACCAGCAATAAAAATACAAAACAGAACTTCATCTAATTCAAACCCAAGAGTTCAAGATAACTGGGAAATCAAAAAATGACAACTAGAGAGGAACAAAATCAGAAACCGAAATCTAATACAATATCTACTCAAACAGATGCGGCCACTCGCGCTGCATCTTCTCTTCCGGTTCCCAAGTTGCTTCTTCTCTACCATGCTTGCTCCATTGGACCATCACCAACGGAACTACCTTGTTCCTCAGCTTCTTCTCCTTCCTATCCAGAATCTGGACTGGGTATTCAACATAACTCAAGGCAGAATCCAGCTCAACTTCGTCGGTTCTCAACACATGGGACGGATCTGGCTCATATTTTCTCAACATAGACACATGAAAGACATCATGCATCGCTGCTAACTCCTCGGGCAGCCTCAATCTATAAGCCAATTGTCCAATCCGCTCAACAATCTCAAAAGGACCAACAAATCTGGGAGCCAATTTGCCTTTAAATCTGAAGAGCATTGCGCTCTTGAAAGGAGAAATCTTGAGAAACACTCGGTCGCCAACCTCAAACTCCAAAGGTCTGCGCCTTCTGTTTGCGTAACTCAAGAAACGGTCTTCTGCAGCTTTCATTCTACTCCGAATCAAGTCAATTTGATCCTTCATGTGCTGAAAAAACTCCGGTGTAGAAAGTTGTCTCTCACCAACTTCCTCCCAACAAATCGGGGATCTGCACTTTTGACCATACAAAGCTTCGAACGGAGCCATCCCGATAGTGACTTAGTAGCTGTTGTTATAAGAAAACTCAACCAAAGATAGCGAATCCTGCCAGCCACCGCTAAAATCCATCACAATTGCACACAACATGTCTTCTAAAGTCTGGATAGTCCGCTCAGACTGTCCATCAGTCTGTGGGTGATAGGTCGTACTCATAGCCAATCTTGAACCCATTGCTGCCTGCAAACTCTTCCAAAATCGAGAGGTGAACCTCGGATCTCTATCGGACACTATCGAAACCGGAACTCCATGCAACCTAACTACATGGTCGATGTACAACTTCGCCATTTTCTTCATAGAGCACCTCACATCATAGGGAATGAAATGGGCTGACTTCGAAAGTCTAGCAATCACAACCTAAATAGCATCGCATCCCCTGCTCGATCGAGGTAGATGAGTCACGAAATCCATGGCGATGTGCTCCCAATTCCACTGGGGCACCTCTAAACTCTGCAGCAAACCACCAGGTCTCATCCTCTCAGCCTTGACCTGCTGGCAATTCAGACATCGAGCAACAAAACCAGAGATGTCGCTCTTCATACCTGCCCACCAGTAGTGAGACTTCAAGGCATGATACATCTTCCTTTCGCCTAGATGCACACTGTACCGACTACAATGCGCTTCATTCATGATGGCCTCTCTCAAATCAATCAGGTTCGGGACCACTAGTCTCCCTCGAAACCTCAAACATCCATCTGAAGAAACGGAGAAATCATCAGACTGACCATTCTGAGCCTTAATCCTCAACTCATGGATATAGGGATCAGTCCTATGCGCTTCCCTGATGTCATGCAAAAGCTGTGGCTCAACCTGAATCGTAGAAACCATGAAGTACTGATCGCTCGGCTGAAATCTCCAACCAGAAGTACTCAACTGCTCGTAGACTTTAGAGACACTCAAAGAAGAAAGCATCGCAGGCTGGGTCTTCCTACTCAATGCGTCGGCAACTGAGTTCATCCGCCCAGGCTGGTACTGAATCTCATAGTTAAAGTCCTTGAGTAATTCCATCCACCGTCGCTGTCTCATGTTCAAATCCGACTGCGTGAAGATATATTTCAGGCTCTTGTGGTCGGTGTACACCACAAATTCTTCACCATAAAGATAATGCCGCCAAATCTTCAAGGCAAACACTATCGCAGCCAACTCCAATCGTGAACAGGGTACCTCGTCTCGTGAGGCTTCAACTGTCGAGATGCATAAGCTATCACGTACCCGTTCTGCATCAGAACACATCCTAAACCATTCAAAGAAGCATCGGAGCACACAACGAAACCTCCAGCTCCAAACGGTAAATCCAACACAGGAGCTGTAGTCAATTTCTCCTTCAATGTCTGAAAACTGTTCTCGCACTCATCAGTCCACAAAAATCTCTTATCCTTCTGAGTCAGCTGAGTCAGAGGCCTGGCTATCGAAGAAAACTTCTCGATGAAACGTCTATAGTAGCCAGCCAATCCCAAGAAACTGAGGATCTCAGAAACATTCCGAGGTCTCTCCCAGTTAAGAACTGCTTCGACCTTGCTCGGATCTACAGAAATCCCTTGTGCTGAAATCACGTGACCCAAAAAGATAATCCGATCTAGCCAAAATTCGCACTTGCTGAACTTGGCATAAAGTTGCGAGTCTCTCAATCGTTGTAACACTAGTCTCAAATGCTCCTTATGCTCTCTCAAGCTCCTCGAGTACACCAGGATGTCATCAATGAAGACGATTACGAACCGATCAATATACTCGCTGAAGACGTGGTTCATCAAATCCATAAACACCGCTGGGGCATTAGTCAACCCAAACGACATGACAAGAAACTCATAATGCCCATATCGAGTCCGGAAAGCTGTCTTTGCTATGTCAGCGTCTCTAATTCGCAACTGGTGATAACCAGAGCGCAAATCAATCTTCGAGTACACGACCGATCCCTGCAACTGATCGAACAAATCATCAATCCTCGGCAAAGGATACTTGTTCTTCACTGTTGCTTTATTCAACTGTCTGAAATCCACACACATCCTCATAGATCCATCCTTCTTCTTCACAAAAAGAATTGGAGCTCCCCAAGGCGACATGCTCGGTCGAATGAAGCCTTTCTCCAAGAGATCGCTCAACTGATCCTTCAGCTCTTTCAATTCTACGGGCGCCAACCGGTAAGGGGCTCTAGAAATCGGGGCGGTACCGAGCACCAACTCGATACTGAAGTCGATCTCATGCCTCGGAGGGAATCCAGGAATCTCATCTGGAAACACGTCGGGAAACTCTCGAACGATCGGGATATCACTCAACTCCAATCGTTGCTCTTGGTAACTATCAAGCGCGGCAATCAACCGTAGCCTTATAGCTAGACAGCACATCCATCCCCAAGATGAAATCGAAATCTCTCATCTCCAAAACAATCAAATTCGTCACTAACTCGTTCTGGTCGAATCGGACCACGCAGTTCACCAAAATCTCGCTGGACTTCAACCACACACCAGCAGGAGTAGACACAGACACCACATCACACAGTGGGGTAACTCTCAACCCACACTCATGCACAAACCAAACAGAAACAAAGGAGTGTGACGCTCCTGTATCAATTAAAACTCTCGCAGGAAAATCAAAGATGAAACATGTACCTGCGATCATACCAGGTGTCTCCTCGGCCTGCTCCCTCAACAAGGCGTTCGCCTGGGCCTGCTGGGGGATCTGAAACTGAGGTCGGGAAGGTCCTCCAAATCTAGACGGCTCACGAGGCTGAAATCCAGATCGCTGGGACTGAGCGAAAGGCTGCTGTCGCTGCGAAGAACCACTAGCGGAACCCTGCTGCGACTGTCCAGAAGACCGTCCTCCTATCGTAGGACATGCCCTAGCAAAATGTCCCGGCTGACCACAAAGATGGCAAAGTCCTCGAACTCCACGACACTGCGAAGTCTCATGTCTCCCTCCGCACTGTCCACAAAACCCGCCACCAGAACCACTGCCTGAACCGCTGCCGGAACCAGAACTCACAGACACAGAGGAACTCGAATGGCCCTTCTTCTTGAATTGCTTACCTCGAGGTCGAAACTGCTGACGACTCGACTGCTGTGACCCCTGAGGAGATTGATACGACTGCGACACCGCCGGCGCTGGCTGAGGAGCACGTCCAGTCGTCTGATGCACCGGAGCCTCGGGATCCATCAAACTCTCCTCAATATCAACCGCATTGTTCACAGCTTCCATGAAAGTCACCGGGGACCCAGACAACACCATCCGGTAAAGGTCAGGTCTCAAACTGTTAGGATAAAATTTATTAGTTTTGGTGATAACAAAAATAAGACAAGTTGCCTTTGGATAATCAGCTGTCGCATCTAACAGGAGAACATTTATCAATCGACCAGTGGCACTTCAGCAGGTAGTATATCCGTTGGATTTCAGCAGTTGGTCTTTTGGGATAAAAACGACAGCAGTTGGAGTATTTGTTGGAAATCAGCAGATGGTATGCAATCAGTGGTTAGTTTTTTCTCGAAGATATTCAGCAGATGCTTTCTCGAAGATATTCAGCAGATACTTTCTCGAAGATATTCAGCAGATACTTTCTCGAAGATATTCAGCAGATACTTTCTCGAAGACAGTCAACAGATACATTCCTTGCGAGCAATCAGCAGTGTTCTTGTTTCGATCACAGGTACATATTTGAGTTTTAACGTATTTTGCTAAGGAGTACTAAACGACAGCGTTCAAGTAAGTTGGAACGACATCGTTGGGATGCACAGTTATTATCAGCAGTTGAAAAGAATTCTTGAAGAGATCAGTAGTTGTTTAGAATAAGTTGGAACGTACGGCGTTTTAGGTACCGCTAGAATCTCAGTCGATGGATTTTGCGTATGATCAATCGCTAATATTTCAGCAGATGCTTTCTTCAAAGTATATCAGCAGACAGTTGGTTCTTCAACAGTTTATATATTTCAGCAGATGGATACAGTGAACATCAACCAGCAGGTGTTATTTGATAGCAAAACGATGTCACTTGAATAAGTTGATACGACAACGTTTTGGCTTTGCACCAGAAAATCAGTAGTTGTATTTTACAAAGGACCAGTCGCCTTCCGAGGCGGAAGAAGGGGAGACGTAGGATATTGATATCCGAACTTCCAGAAACAAATCTCTGACCCTACACTTTTACTTTATGCAGTTACATATTGTTTATTGCTTATATTAACTGTTCACAAATCTATCGGCCTGTTTCCGCACAAATATTGTTGGCCGAGAAGTTTGAATATAACTGAGATATTCTTAAGTCTGGTAACTCGGACTTAAGTTAAGCAGGAAGCTTGCAAAACATTTTGAAATAGTTTTTGAAAATACAAAAATCGAAGGAGTTCATTCAACCCCCCCTTCTGAACTCCTATTTACTTAGTGATCCTATTTCTGGGACCATCAAGTGGTATCAGAGCAGGCAATCTCAGTTATTGAACAGTCATTGTTTCGTGCTTCTTTATATATGAACATGTCTATCTCACACAACAAAATTCCTCTGTTTTCGAGGGAAGAGTACGACGATTGGAAGATTAGGATGCAAGCGCATCTAGCAGCCATGGATGATGACATGTGGTATGTCATCACAGAAGGACCGCTGAAGATTATGAAACCGAATCTGGCAGTTGCTGTAACAAGTGGCGAGCCTCAGTATCTTCCAAAGGACAGACATGAGTACACCAATGAAGATAAGAAAAGCGAGACACATGACTGGAAATCCCAAACTATTAACAGACGTTGTCCCTCACAAAGGAGCAAAGATAGTCTTTGGAGATAATGCTTACGGTAACACTGTGGGTAAGGGTAAGCTTACCCATGGTAACATTTCAATATCTGACATTCTTGTTGTTGATAATCTCAAATACAATTTAATCAGCATTAGTCAACTATGTGACAAAGGTTACATAGTCAAGTTTCAACAACACACTTGCACAGTTCAGAACTCAACTGGTCTAACCGTGTTGGTGGGTAAGCGTTCTGGGAACACCTACGTTATCAACTGGTCAGAGCAGGTGGCACCTGAACAATTGTGCCTCGCAGCTGGCTCTTCCAAGAGCTGGTTGTGGCACCAGCGAATGAATCATCTGTATTTCAAAACAATTGCTAAATTGAGTGCGCATGATATTAGTTATGGTCTGCCAAAAATCAGTTTTTCAAAGGACAAGATTTGTGCAGCTTGTCAGCTGGGAAAACAAATAAAATCCACTTTCAAAACAAAGGCGGTAAACGTTCTTCCCGTTGCCTTGAGCTCTTGCATATGGATCTCTTTGGTCCTATTTCAGTCACGAGCTTAGGGGGAATGCCATACACCCTTGCAGTTGTTGATGATTTTTCAAAATATACTTGGGTGTTATTTTTAAAAGCAAAATCTGAAACCGCAGACCAGCTGATAAAACTTTTAAAACGTTTGCAAAATGACAAGTCTTGTTCAGTCAACCGGATAAGAAGTGATCGCGGTACTGAATTTCTAAATTTTAAATTAACTTCTTATCTGGAGGACTTGGGAATAAAGCATGAGCTATCAGCAGCAATAACTCCTCAGCAAAACGGGTTAGCTGAAAGGAGAAACTGCACTCTTAAAGAGGCTGCTAGAGCTATGATTGCATATTCCGGCATTTCTCAAAAATTCTGGGCAGAAGCAGTTAACACAGCGTGTTACATTCAAAACAGATCAATGATTAATAGGAAATCAACCTCCCAGCCGACAAAAGCTCTTGCTGCTACAACTGCTGAACCATGCTCTCCTAGCACCAGCAAGTCTGCTGACCAGCTCAGTGACGATGTCATGTCCCTCTTCGCAAAGAAGTTTGGGAAATTCATGAGAAAATCTTTTCACCCTTCCTCTCCTTATAATAGTTTTAATAAATCTGATAAAGCTACTTCTGATTTAATATGTTATAACTGTGATCGTCCAGGTCATTTTGCTGCTGAGTGCAATAGACCTAAAAGAGATAATCGACACAGGCGAGATGACAAAAGGGATGACGATCGATACAAAAAGGAGGAAAGATACAAGCGTGACGAGGAAGACGATGAAAGAGCAGTTTATAGGTCCAAGGACAAATTCAAGGAAAGATCAAAGGACCGACGAATGAAAACTAGCAGCAACAAGAAATCCAGTCGAAGGAATGACCGCAAGGTGCTGATGGCTGAGGAAAGCACCAAAAACTGGGCGGATAGTGACTCAGACTCATCCAGCAGCAGCTCATCCTCAAGTGATAGTGAACAGGAGGAGGTTCACTGCTTCATGGCTGATCAAACAGACGATGACGAGGTATTCGACTTTGCTAATACTGAATTTACACGTGAGGATCTAGTTCAAGCACTGAATGATATGGTCCATGAGTACAAGACTCTATCTCACACATTCGAGGAAATCAAAGCTGAAAACGCAAGTCTGAAAAACAGTTCAGTTGAATCAAGTTCTGAATAGCTTGAGGATACTGATAGTTTAAAGACTGAATTGAGTAAGCTGAGAATAGAGAATGAATTGTTGAGAAGTGAGTCCAGCGAGCTCAAGGCTGAAGTCGATAAATTAACTAAAGAAATGAGCTCCTGGAACCAGTCTACTCGTTCTCTCTTCAAGCTGTATGAAAGCCAAAAACCATTAAATGATAAAACTGGTGTGGGTTTCAACTATGATAGCAGCCATGGAGAGACCAGTACTCAGTCACAGCCAGTGTATGACAAGTTCAATGAAAGGAGCTTTGTCAAAGGTGGCGTGATACATGATTGCATTGAATCGATACGATATAATGACCAGGATACTTCTCAGCCGGATCGTAAAGGAAAAGGCAAAGTCGGTGTTGGGAATCAAAGGCCTGAGAATTCAAAGCCAGGCTGGCTAAAGAACAAGCTGAACAAGGACAAAGCAAAAGCTGGTCCAAAATTCTTTGTTCCCAACCAGTCGAGGCATTATTCGAAGAAGGCAAAAACTGAAGGGACAAGAAACCAGCCGAGAAGGAATCCACATGGTCAAAATATCAAATCAAAATTCAAAAGACCAGCACGCAATTTTGCACAGACCTTTGTGGATCCTAGAACTGGAAAAATCGTGAGGATTATTCAAATCTGGGTCCCGAAAGGGGTAATCCAATCTGGACCCAAGTAAAATTGGGTACCAAAATTTGCTTTGTATGATTGCAGGGTAA
>KQ989569.1:168870-206062 GCA_001598015.1 Dorcoceras hygrometricum | reverse complement strand
GTAGTTCGATAGATCACCAGGTCACTATCTATCTGCATGCTCAGAACATCACAATGTTCCCTACCAATGAAACATGGTACTTTACATCGCAGATACTAGTCTCGAACTCGGGCGGCCTTATCCTCATTTTGACGGCCCAATCGACTAGGAACATGTTCAGAATACACAGCGACTATTAGATGTGTTTCATGATAGCCGTCATACCCACTATCACATCTAACATACGCTTTAGTGCATTCTAGGTCTTTACTCAACGCAATTGTAAATCATTACACACATAATGATAGTAAAGAACGCCATATAAAAGAATGCGAATATCATATATAAAGACTGTTTCATACAAGAGTCTATAAACCCACATGCCACAAGTTGGCTAGTTGGACATCTACTCTAACAATCCAGTATAGCAGCGAGTGGATTTTTGATCGAAGACAGTAAGCAGTAATACTGAAATGAAAAACAGACATGCATTACTAACTATATATGAAAAACGCTAACACATAAAACAAGGTCATTTAGTTTTATGAATTACCCTCCCACTATTTTAACGATTTCACCACCCTCTAATGAAATCGGGAAAGCAAGTTTCCTTAGTGGGTACACGGAGCCCAATCAAGCGATCATGGTCCCGAATAATATCAGCCAACCATGACCCTCAAAAGGTAGAGTCCAATTGCAACCAGTGCAACCTCCATGTATTCACCTCACGAACAGATTTAAATTCCCTTTAGTTTATCGAATAAACTTTTAATCTTGATATTAGTTTTAAATCTTATTTAAAACGAGGGATTTTATTTTCGAAAATTTGGTCTCATGCAATTTTAAATCACAATTTAAAAACATGCGGATTCAACATATATCAAATATATAAATAACTTTGGAATGATCGATAGCGATTATAAAATCATATTTCATAACTAAAATCATATTTTGCAATTTTAATTGCATCATATTGGGCTTAAAACAATTTTAGGCCCAAAATCTCAAAAATTTCAAAATCGACCAAAATCGGCCCAATATCGAATATTGGCCCAAACACCCCTCGGGCCGTCCGGGACAGGCCCGAAAATCCAAGGAGTCGAAAAACAGCGTCGCAACGCCGCCTCGGGTACGCCGGCGTGCGGCTACTACAGTACCTGCGTTCGGCCGCTACAGTCCCTGCGTTGGGCCGCTATAGTCCCTGCGTTGGGCCGCTACAGTCCCTATGTTCGGCCGCTACAGTCACTACGTTCGGCCGCTACAGTGCCTGCGTTCGGCTGCTACAGTAACCCCGTGAGGCTGTTACAGTACCGGCGACCAAAAAAATTTTTTTTTTTTTATTTTTGAAAAATCGAAATCTGATGCAATAAGGCACAAACATGTATTGAAGGATCCGAGCCTTGGCTCTGATACCACTGTTGGCATACAATGGCGGATCCGGATCCCATTTTCCGGGGGCGCAACGGAAGTTAAAAGTTGCCCCGAGAAACGTTCAATACATTAAAAACAATCAATAAACATTCATAGGGCGTTTATCGAATTGCTACCTTGCTGGCGTCTAGGCGCCTGGCTCCGACCAGTTTCACGAGGAAACCGGCACTTCAAACGGTAGGCGACGGTAGATCGTCAATCAGTTCCACGACCGGAAACAATCTTCCTCCGTCAATCTGCACTAGAAGATCTGACGGATTTTAGCATGAACGGATTCTCCTCGTCGCGGTGATCGAAACAAGTCCGATCACGCGAAAAATCGGGCGACCGCGGCGATGGGCGGTCGGCGGCGGCGTGAGGCGTGTGGGAGAGGGTGGGCGGCTA
Organism: Dorcoceras hygrometricum; assembly: GCA_001598015.1. Taxonomy (NCBI): domain Eukaryota; kingdom Viridiplantae; phylum Streptophyta; class Magnoliopsida; order Lamiales; family Gesneriaceae; genus Dorcoceras; species Dorcoceras hygrometricum. Next base: position 204,268 of record KQ989569.1, on the reverse strand, counting down.
TGAGAGCTAGGTTGTATCTTGTGTGTGTGTCTCATGGTAGCCCTAGATCTAATTATATAAGTGATGGGCTTGAACCGGCCCAATGGACCTGGGGCGGGCCCAGTCCAATATATGAACATTCGGTTCAACCGCATCATCGTGGCTTCATCATAACTCCGATCGACGATTAGATCGGACCGATCGACTCAGTTTCCAAAACTGACTATTATAATGCGTAAACAATTTTTCAGACCACCTAGACCAAAATGACAGTTATGCCCCTCAACTTTGGGAAATCGCAATTTGACCCCTGTTGACTTTTAGGAAGTCGCACTCCTTAAAATCCTCCTCCTATGCTCAACGCATTGAGCTCGGTTTCTGTGCGGGAATCATGAATCCAGTACTTGTGTGACCCTCAATGGTTCAGGGATACAGCTAGTCATGGGCCCACAACCATTGTGGCTCCGAAATCACAATTTCGTACTTGCCCAACGGATCATGGTAAAGCGCCTAGAAACATCGCGCCATGATCCCCTAGGTATCACTGATAGTTCCTGCAAGAACCAGTTGGTCGTTGTTAGCGTACAGTATGGTCCTTTCAACACATATATCCCGATCAGATCAACGATCATTGGTAAATCGAGAGTCGCTAGAGATCCGATATCTATGCATACATCTTGGAGATCGAATAGTGACATCGCAAGTGTTACTAGGCAAACCCATTTACCTAAAACACATCCAGTACTCTGGCCAGAGATTTATACACTATTATCCCCTCAGATAGCATAGGATATCCACGCATGAGAGCGAGCGGTGAATCCTCGACAACGAAGCATCGACTCCTACATGCATCGGGACCTCACCAAATCCTGCCACCTAGTGACCCCAAGTGAGTCGGTAAACGGGTCAAAGTGACGCCTATCATGTAGAGTCTCAATGACGTTTCGAGTAGTGAGGACTAATCAGTACAACCAAGACCTCGAACTTATCCACTCGACAAATGGTAACCACTTGGAAAGTCCGAACGAGGGTAGTTCGATAGATCACCAGGTCACTATCCATCTGCATGCTCAGTACATCACAATGTTACCTACCAATGAAACATGGTACTTCGCATCGCAGATGCTAGTCTCAAGCTCGGGCGGCCTTATCCTCATTTTGACGGCCCAATCGACTAGGAACGAATTCAGAATGCACAGTGACTATTAGATGTGTTACATGATAGCCATCAATCCACTATCACATCTAACATACACTATGGTACATTCTAGGTCTTTATCCAACACAATTGTTAACATCATATGACATAATGAAAATAAAGAACGCCATAAAGAAATGCGAATAACATATATAAAGACTGTCATATACAAGAGTCAATAAAAACCCACACGCCACAAGTTGGCTAGTTGGGCATCTACTCTAACATCTTTGGGATACCAAAGATCCACGTTGGAAGTACCCTTTAAATACTTGAGGATTCTCTTAACAGCAATATGCTGTGATTTCTTTGGCTCTGTTTGGAATCTAGCACACATACAGACAGCAAACATGATGTCTGGTCTGCTAGCAGTTAGGTAAAGAAAAGAGCCTATAATACCACGATACAATGATACCTCTATGGCAGTTCCAACTTCATCTTTATCTAACTTTATCGAGGAGCTCATTGGAGTTGCTGCTGCTGAACAGTTGTCCATACCAAACTTCTTCAGCAATTCTTTCGTATATTTCGCCTGGTTGATGAATATACCATTTTCCAGTTGTCAAACTTGTAAGCCCAGAAATAATGTCAGCTCCCCCATCATGCTCATCTTGAATTTGTCCTGCATCAACTTAGAAAACTTCTGGCACAGTTTGGGGTTAGTTGACCCAAAGATAATGTCATCGACATATATTTGAACTAATAGAATATGGTCAGCTTTAACAAATTTGAACAGAGTCTTATCCACTGTGCCTATTGTAAAGTCATGCTTGATTAAGAACTGTGATAGTGTATCATACCAAGCTCTGGGTGCTTGTTTCAACCCTTACAGAGCTTTATCCAGTTTGTAAACAAAGTCTGGATGTGTATGACTTACGAAGCCAGGAGGTTGTGCAACATACACTTCCTCTGTTAAGACGCCATTAAGAAAGGCACTCTTAACGTCCATCTGGAAGACCTTGAAGTCTTTATATGCGGCATATGCTTGCCTATTGTAAAGTCTATGACTTGATTAAGAACTGTGATAGTGTATCATACCAAGCTCTGGGTGCTTAGTTTCAACCCTTACAGAGCTTTATCCAGTTTGTAAACAAGTCTGGATGTGTATGACTTACGAAGCCAGGAGGTTGTGCAACATACACTTCCTCTGTTAAGACGCCATTAAGAAAGGCACTCTTAACGTCCATCTGGAAGACCTTGAAGTCTTTATATGCGGCATATGCTAAGAACATGTGGATGGCTTCTAACCTAGCTACTGGTGTGAAAGTCTCATCGAAGTCTATTCCTTCCATTTGTCTAAATCCTTGCGCTACCAGCCTAGCCTTATTTCTTGTTACTACGCCATCTTCATTCAGTTTGTTCCTAAAGACCCAACGAGTTCCTATCACTGAATGGTTAGTAGGTCTAGGTACAAGTGTCCATACTTTATTACGTTCAAACTGATTTAATTCTTCTTGCATAGCGTCTATCCAACTTGGGCCATCTAAGGCCTCATCTATCTGCTTAGGTTCTATATGCGAAAGAAATGCAGCATCAAAATGATCATGAGATAGCTGGCCTCATGTGCGAACAGGGGATTCGAAATTACCTATGACTTGCTCAGGTGGATGATTTCTATTCCACCAAAGATCAAGTCCAATGGGATTTGTTTCTTGTTCCCCCTGTGTTGTTGTCTGGATAGGGCTACTTGGATCTTGTGACGCCAATTGATAATTTTTCATTGTTAGCTTGTGCATCAGATTCCATTTGTGATACTTGTGGTTGTATGTGATTGCTGTTGTCAGCTTTGTCATCCACTGTTGGTTTTGATGCCACTTGGGAAGAAGTACTGGCTACTGTTGCGTTAGCTGTTGGTGTATGAGTAGGAGCATTTGCTTGCGTAATGTCTGGCAAGATCTGTTGGAACAGGATCTGTTGGAGCATCATTTGTTTGCGCGATGATTACTTCTGCTCCAGCTGTCGTCAGATCTTGTGGAACAATATTGTGTTGTGTGTCCACGCTTGGTTGTTCTTCAGCTGTATATCTTTTTGGCGACACGTCATCATCAGATTCTTCAAGACTTGTTGATTCCAGACGTGTGCATAAGTCGTGTAAGCTTGCAGCTGAATTTGATTTGAAACTTGTCTCATCGAACACAACATGGGCAGATTCTTCAACAGTGAGACTCTTGATATTGAATACACGATAGGGTTTGCTGACAGCGGAGTAACCTAAAAATATTCCTGCATCAGATTTAGGTTCAAACACTGTTAGGTGCTTTTTGCCATTGTTGTGAATGAAACATCTACACCCAAACACCCTGAAATAAGACATGTCAGGTTTCTTTCCATGCCAGATCTCATATGGGGTCTTATCTTGCATCCTATTAATCATAGATCTGTTTTGAGTCAGCGTTAACTGCTTCTGCCCAAAATTTTTGTGAAATCCCGGAATAAGCAATCATTGATCTAGCAGCCTTCAGCGTTAACTGCTTCTGCCCAAAATTTTTGTGAAATCCCGGAATAAGCAATCATTGATCTAGCAGCCTCTTTTAAAGTGTGGTTTCTCCTTTCAGCTAACCCGTTTTGCTGAGGAGTTCTAGCTGCTGAAAGCTCATGCTTAATTCCTAAGTCTTCCAAATAATAAGTCAATTTAAGATTTAGAAATTCAGTACCGCGATCACTTCTTATCCGGTTGACTGAACAAGATCTGTCATTTTGTAAACGTTTCAAAAGACGTATCAACTGTTCGGCTGTTTCAGATTTTGCTTTTAAAAACAGCACCCATGTATATTTTGAAAAATCATCAACAACAGCAAGGGTGTAGGACGTTCCCTCATAGCTTGTTACTGAAATAGGACCAAAAAGATCCATATGTAAAATCTCAAGGCAACGGGAAGAACGTTTTCCGCCTTTGCAACACACAACACTTTGCCTAAACTCAAGTGTGATCAAGGAAATTGAGCTTATCCCAGCTTAAGCTCTGATACCAAAAATGTCAGGCCTCGTGCTTTAATCAGAGATAAAACATACAAACACATGCGGAAGCTATTAAAAAGAGGGTAAAATTTTCGCTTTTGGCCTGACGGTTTAAAACAATATAATTTAAAATAGTGTGATACTTAAAATAGATCCCAGTTTATAAAAACCACCAAACAACACAATCAATATAGCATACGAAAATAAGTATCAGACTCCAACCACTGGATACAACGACGAAGCACAGGGCATCCCCCTGGCTAAGAATACTGATACATATAAATATGCTATATGCCACTGGGATACTCTAACCACCTCCTGGGGCGCCACCAGCTGGGTTAAAACCACGACCAGCTGTAAAACCTGGGTTTCCTGAAAACAACACAACAAGGAAAACAACCAAGCCCCAGAGGGACATGGGGTCAAACCCCAGTACGGAGAGCAACTATAAACAGCAGTAAACAGCATGAATAAAAGGGGAAATGAGAGTGCGGAATCACCCCTCGCCCTCGCATCCTGGTAAGAACAAAGCAATAACAACGATACAAGGCAAAGGCTGCGACAGCTCAAATGGAATGTCATGCTTGTATGCAACATGCTGGAATACAAGCATATAAACATATGCAACACAGCAATCAAACACAATAGCATACACAGTCCTCAACCAAGACAACAATCAGGCACGGCCATTCCATACACCAGAAACTACAATTCATCCAAGCCAGAAACACGCTGATTTATAAGCTCAAATCCGTACCTTAATTCCTAGCACAATTACCACAATCAAAGGTCCTGAAATCTGGATAACAACCTGCCGAAACACACATGGCAATATTCTCAAGGGACGCTAATACATAGAAAGCACGGCTGGGAGTCAAACACTCACACCAGCAGCCAATTTCAACAATACCACTAACAAGAAGCTTAAACAAAGGCTAATACTAAGATCTCAACAATAATTCGAAGTTCAACCTCAACGACGCAACACACGGCCGAAGACAGCAACTTCACGGTCTCGCTCTAGCCAACTACAGCATCCCAGAAGGGTATCAATCGAAAGAGCTCTTCAATAGGAGTCCAACGCTACCTCGAACGTCCAAAACGGTGGTCGGAAATGACGGGAATCACCGGATAAAATCAACGGTGAACAGTACTAGGGTTCGAGAAACAGAGGTCGACAATTTGGAGAATTTACTAAATATGGGATCTGATATCTCAAATCGAAGACCAAGTCTTCCTATAAATACACACGTGAAAACTAGTTAAGAAGTCCACCGACAAAAACCAGCAGTCGCAACAACCAACAGCTGCTGAATCCCATAACTAATAAACCTCAACAACACAAAACGACGTCTCAAGGTGACACGTCACTCGCTACTTGCGACTGGTCCTCAAACCCAAGAGCTGGACAACCCAACGACTGGATGCTCTTACGAAAGCCAACGACTGGTTCTCAAATCTAAAATCTGGATTGCCTAACACCCAAAATCTGGTACCAGTCGTTGCATCAAAACGCTGCGTTCCAACTTAATAAAACGGCGTCGCACATCTTACGTCATCCAGACGCTAACTCTCGTGCACCAGCAGCTGGACAACCAGACGAAAGATACAGGAAACCAGACGCAAGCTACAGGAGCATTGACCCGCGTTGACATCTACTCCCAGCTGTACAACCAGTCGACACACACGCGAACAAATCCTCCTCTGGTACCAGTCGTTGCATCAAAACGCTGCGTTCCAACTTATAAAACGGCGTCGCACATCTTACGTCATCCAGACGCTAACTCTCGTGCACCAGCAGCTGGACAACCAGACGAAAGATACAGGAAACCAGACGCAAGCTACAGGAGCATTGACCCGCGTTGACATCTACTCCCAGCTGTACAACCAGTCGACACACACGCGAACAAATCCTCGCAGTTTGTACCAGTCGCAACATCCAAACGACGTCGCGCCAACTTATCGAAACGCCGTTGTTTGCCCTCAACAATCAAAATAAAGCATCAGCTGGATACAAACACGCTACCAGCTTTCACTAAAACGACGGCGTTTAGGAATCTCGTGCTACCAAAACACGCTACGACTGGATTTTACCACCGACCAGCTTTTACCTCAAAAACCCAAAATCACAAAACTTCCAGAATTGCTAAAACCTATTAATCCAAAAAATTAATCTTACATCAAAATCAGGTCTCACAAGTACTCTCCCCTCTAGTTATATTTTTATTCTTCTCTTCCTCCCTTCCCTTCTCCGCCGTCGCCGCCTGCCGCCGCCCTCCACCGACGCCATCGCCGCCACTGCCGGAAGTTGTTCCGACCGTCTCGATGAGGGGATTCCGTTCGCTAAAATTTCATTGGTTTTCTAGTGCAAGCCAACAAAGGAATTGAGATTTCGGTCGTGGACCGGATTAGAAGACCGGAGCCGTTCAACAATTGAAGTGCTAATTCCCTCATGGAACTGGTCAGAGCCAGGTTCCTAGACGCCAGCAAAGTAACCTTCTAAACATCCTATGAATGTTTAAATTATAATTTTGTGTATTGACCGTTCCCTGGATTCAAAATTTTAAATTCTTCCGCTGCGTTCCGAGAGTAGGATCCGGATCCGGATCCGCTGCTGTGCCAACATTTATACCGAGTATTCAAGAAAGATAAATTACTTCTTTTTCAGGTTATAGCTTACAGCTTTAAAGAATGTCAGTTTGCAGTTTTCTGCTCCAGCTGTTAGTATATAATTTAAAGTATTTTATTTCCTGTGCTTCCTACTCTTGCTTTATCAAATTTTCTTGTTGAGCCTCTAAGCTCACTAGTTTTCATAAGTGTAGGTGATCAGGTTTAGATGTTGCTGGTGACGTAGGCTGGATTAGATCATATGTGTTTATCGCGGAACCTACGTTTTCGTGCTGATGTAGATTTCCTGTTTTGTTCAGCTTATTGGGATTTAACCGTTTGTATAGAATTTTGTATCGATTATTCCATGTATAACTCTCTGTATTTTGTATGAAACTAGTTTGTGAAGTTTTTGAATATATCGCCTTCGATTACAGCCTTGAATTGCTTTCTCCCTAAGCTACAAGCTGAAATTCCTATTCAATTGTACTTTAGTCCTGAAACTATTAAGTCATTTCTTTTTATCCGCTACAATCTTGGAGTCCTTTCAATTTGACCCCGTAAACTTTGGAAAATTTCTATTCGAAAAATTGTGGTCGTTACAGTTGGTATCAGAGCATGGTCCTTGAGATAAACACTTCTTCTAGTCTGAGACAGCCTACGTCAGCCGCTTTAGTTAAACTGTGAGTTTATTTAGTGTCGTAGAGTAAAGATCCTTTTTAATGGAATTATGGTGGATTTGGCTATGGTTCAGTTATGGCAGGAAGGAGGGGAGATATGATTGAGGAATATAGTTATAAGAGTAATACGCGGGTGATAGCAATCATGGCGCAATTGATGGAACGACTAATAAACCAGTCTAACCACGAGATTGGCCAATCTTCAAACAGAGGATTCAGTCATGAGAATCCTCAAGAGAAATTTAGACGTCAAAGGCCCAAGGAATTTTCTGGAACTAGTGATCCACTCGCTGCTGAGAGCAGGATCAAATAATTAGAAGTTATCTTCGAATTTGCAACAGGCTGATCTGGACAGGGCCAGATGCGCTATTTACATGTTAAGGGATGAGGCAATGATTTGGTGGGAAGACGCCATAATTATATGTGGATTTTAACACGCTTTCTTGGGAAGATTTCAAGATAGTATTTTATGACCAATACTTTACAACAGATGTGCGCTCTGAGCTGAAGCGCGACTTTTTAACTTTGAAGCAGGGAGAAATGTCAGTAAGAGACTACATCCTAAAGTTTGAGCGAGGATGTTATTTTTTACCATTGATCGAGAAGGATGCAGGAGAAAAAATTCGTCATTTTGTTGACGGACTGAGGCCAACCCTGAAACATGATGTGAGACTAGCTGAACCTAAAGACTTCCGATCAGCCGTAGACAAAGCTCTTCGATCTGAACAAGATTGGAAAGAAATAGAAGTGGAAATGTGAGAGCTGGAAATTGTATTAAGGATTAATTATTGAATTAATCGGGTTTTAGTGATTTCTGGTGATTCAGATTTCATTTTGAATGTTTGGGTTGCATTTTCGGGTCGGGAATCACATTTGGAACAATTCTGGAAATTTTGAGATTTTCGAAATTTTGGTGAAATCTGGTAGCAGATTTGATGACGTCAGCATCGCGTGTTAACGTTGTGTGGATGACGTAAGCATTGCTGGTTTGTGAGATCTGTTCGGGTTGAGAGATCTGTTTGAAGTTTGTGAAATCTGGGCGCTTAGCGTTGCGGCGCGTTTTGCTTCATACGCCGTCGTTTCATGAGATCTGGTTCTAGCGTGTTTTTGTTAAGGATTGAAACGCTATCGTTTTTGTGAGATCTGGACGCCCTGTATAGGAGAGATCTGGTTTAGCGCTTGCGTGAGATCTGCTCGTGAGAGGAGAGATCTGTTTTGTGTATTGCGGGTTTATGCGTTGGTTCCTAAACGTCGTCGTTTTAATAAGTGGCTACGTCGTCGTTTTGTGTTTAACGCTGAGATCTGTTTGTGAGATCTGTTTTGTATGGTGCGACGTCGTTGGTGATCGTTTGAGGAGAGATCTGTTTGCTGGATCGAAAGCACAAAGCTACTGTGTGTGCGTGCATTTCGTCGAGTGCAGGTAGCCTTTTGGTTTAGTTGATGAAATCTTGTTCCTAGACTTTATTTTGGTCCTCTGTTAAGTTGTATGGGTAGTATTGAGCTTTGGTTATAGGTATGAGATTCTGGCCGTGAGTTTTGTGGGATGCCGTGAGATTTGTAGCATTTCTATGAAATATGTGAACCGTGTATTTTGGCAGATTTGTGCAGGACGTGACTTGCTACGTTCTTTGAGGGAATTAAGGTACGGATTGAGCTTATAATTGCAGCTAGGTGACGGCTTGAATGAATTGAGAGATGGCTTTGCTGGCTAGTGTGTTTATTTGCCTGTTGAGGCTGTCGATTTATGAGATGTCCGTGTGTTATGTGTTATGTATTGGCTTATGTTGCTATTGCTTTCGCATATGTTGATATGATTGATTATTCCAGCATGTGCATACATCATTTGCATCTCATTACAGCTTTATTGCCATCGTATCGTTGTTCTTGCTTTGTTTCTTACCAGGATGCGAGGGCGAGCAGGAATACCGCACTCTCATCTTCCCTGCGGGGTTATGTTAGCCCCTATGCGCCGAGTGGCTAACTACCACAGATCATAGGTTGGGCAACCGCAGGTCGAGTTGTTTGATGCATCTGGTATTCGGGTGTTGTGTCCCGGCGAGTGGCTCATTACCACACTTGGAACACACCCAGTGGCCACCGTTGTTGCAGATTCAGTTGAGTTGTACTTTGAGTTCCTTGACTTCCTTTTTTTGGTTGGAGTCGTTCGTTGTTGTCCAGCATCTCATGCATAGCATCTGCATTTTATTCTTGATGTTTATTGCTGATTTATAGTTGCTCTTCGTACTGGGGTTTGACCCCATGTCCCTCTGGGGCTTGGTTGTTTGTTGCCTGTTGTGTTGTCCAGGTCATACAGCTGGTCGAGGAGTTAACCCAGCTGGCGGTGCCCCACGAGGTGGTTGAATGTCCCAGTAGCGTATAGCATATATGTATGTATCAGTCTAGTAGCCGGGGAGATGCCCTGTGCTTCGTTGTTGTATTCCTGTGTGGAGTCTGATACATGTTTATTTGTATTGATGCTATACTTGCTTTTGTTGGTTTAGTAATCTGGGAACTTATTTTGAGTATTGTTCCGGGGAGATGCCCTGTGCTTCGTTGTTGTATTCCTGTGTGGAGTCTGATACATGTTTATTTGTATTGATGCTATACTTGCTTTTGTTGGTTTAGTAATCTGGGAACTTATTTTGAGTATTGTTCTATTTTAAATTATATGTTTTAAACCGTCGGGCCTAAAAGCGAAAATTTTACCCAATTTTTGTTAAGCTTCCGCATGTGTTTGGGTTCTTACTCGGTTGTTAGCACGAGGCCTGACATTTTTGGTATCAGAGCTTAAGCTGGGATAAGCTCAATTTCTTTGATCACACTTGAGTCTAGACACAGTGTTGTGTGTTGCATGTGCTTGACTTATGTGACTACGTGCTGCATATTTGTGTTATATGCTTTCTATGTTGTATCTGTTCTGTTTTTCCTTATCCTGTTGAGTGTATTTTAGATGCCGCCTAGACGTCGTGGTAGAGGTAGGGGGCAGTTCCAGGAGTCAGGAGGTTAGAACGAGGATCAGTATAGTGCTCCTAGTCGTACTCAGGAGAGTAGCAAAGAAGGGGAAGCTGAGGCTCCGCCGGCTCCGGTGGAGAGGATGGATGTTGTTATAGCTCGGTTTCAGAGGATGAACCCTCCTGTTTTTAATGGAGACGAGTCGAGTGAGGATGCTGATTCATGGCTCCATAACGTCATTCATCTTTTTGATCGGGCTCAGTATGACGATGGACTCCGGTTGAGGTTAGTTACCTTGTTACTGAGGAAGGCTGCAGAGCGCTGGTGGCGAGGCGCGTCTAGTACCTTAGTGGAGACTGGAGTTGGTATCACTTGGGACACTTTCTGTGAGACCTTCAGGCAGGAGTATATCCCCGATTCGTATGTGGCTGCCCGTGAGCGGGAGTTTGAGTTTTTGGAGCAGGGCTCGATGACTTTGCGCGAGTATGCTCGCAAGGTTTCTACGTTGTTGGCTTATGTTCCGAATGTTGCTGGCCGGGAGAGGGCCAAGAGTACAAGATTCGTGGAGGGCTTGAATGAAGAGTTGTACCAGAGTGTCTTGACGAGCAAGCCCAGTCATATGCTGAGGCCGTTGATAGTGCTATCAACATTGAGGAGGGCATGAGGAGCCGTCGTACGCATAGAGCGCAGGTAGCGCAGGCAGTGCAGGGTGGTAGACCTATTGGTCAGGGAGCTCAGTCGTCTCAGAGTTCTCAGTCTGCTCATTATCCCCAGCAGCAGCAGCAGGTGGCTCAGCAGTCCGGCCGCCAGAGGTTTCGACCCCGTGGTCAACAATTCAAGAAAAAGTCTGGTTCAGGGTCTTCCGGTTCAGGCAGTTCGAGTAGCAGTGGATCTCGGACTGAGTTTTGTGGCTTTTGCGTTGGAAAGCATCCTTCCATGCAGTGTGTAGGTGTGCAGGGCTCCTGCAACCTTTGTGGTCAGTACGGGCATTTGCGAGAGTGTGTCCGTCAGCTGGATCACAGCAGACCGTGGCCCAGCCTCAGGGTCGTGGAGGTCAGTCTAGGGGCCGTTCTCAGCAGTTTCAACAGTTTCAGCAGCCCCGTATGGGTGAGACTCCGTTTAGACCATTTCAGCAGCCTGGCCCTTCGCACTTTGGGCAGTCGTCTCAGCCTTTCTTCCCAGGACCCCAGCATGCCCAGGTTAACGCTATCACGAGGGAGCAGGCCGAGGAGACACCGAGCCGAGTGATTGGAGTTACATGTCTTATCTTTGACTTTCCTGCTCGTGTGTTGTTTGACATCGGTGCATCGCATTCGTTTATTTCTGATTCGTTTGTTGATGAGCATGGTCTGTGTACCATTCCTTTGCATGATGTTGTTTCTGTTTCTACCCCTGGTGGTGTGAGCTTGTTCTCCTAGGAGGTTTTGTTGGATGGTGTGTTGCGTGAGCATGTCCTGTTAGCGAACTTGATCCGTTTGATGCTTTGGGATTTCGATTGCATAGTTGGAATGGATGTGCTGTCCAACTATAGGGCCTCCGTGGACTGCTTCCATGGGATTGTGCGCTTTAGGCCTTTTTCTGGCGATAAGTGGGACTTCTACGGTCAGGATTCGCGATCAAAGATTCCGTTGGTTTCCGCGATGGAGATGTTTATCTTGTTGTCTCTGGGAAATGCTGGCTTTATGATCTATGCTTTGGATGCGTCTTCTTCTTTCAGTGTTCATCTTAGTGACGTTCCCGTGGTGCGACACTTCCCCGACGTGTTTCCGGAGGAGATTCCTGGTTTTCCTCCGAGGCGGGAGATAGACTTCAGCATAGAGCTGGTGCCTGGCACAACTCCGATTTTGCGTGCCCCGTATCGTCTGGAGCCTGCGGAGTTGAGAGAACTCAAGGTACAGTTAGATGATTTGCTGGAGAAAGGTTTTATTCGCCCTAGTCTGTCACCGTGGGGAGCGCCCATATTGTTTGTGAAGAAGAAGGATGGCTCAATGCGGATGTGCATTGATTTTCGCCAGTTGAATAAAGCCACTGTTAAGAATAAGTACCCATTACCAAGGATTGACGATCTGTTTGACCAGTTGCAAGGGACCGCTGTTTACTCGAAGATTGATCTTCGTTCCGGGTACCATCAACTCAGAGTGAGGTAACAAGATGTCGCGAAGACTGCGTTTCGTACGAGGTAAGGACATTTTGAGTTTTTGGTGATGCCGTTTGGGTTGACCAACGCGCCTGCAGTCTTTATGGGTCTGATGAACCGGGTTTTTAGAGAGTTCATAGACCAGTTTGTAATTGTTTTTATTGACGACATCTTGGTTTACTCAAAGACTCCGAGGGAGCACAAGGAGCACCTGGAAATGTTTCTTCAGAGGTTGAGAGAACAGCAGTTGTATGCGAAATTTTCCAAGTGCGAGTTTTGGTTAGATCGCGTGGTATTTCTGGGCCATGTCATTTCAGCGGATGGCATTTCTGTGGATCCCAGTAAAGTGGACGTTGTTTTGAACTGGGAGCGACCGAGAAATGTGTCTGAGATTCGTAGTTTCTTAGGTCTGGCTGGCTATTATCGTCGCTTCATTGATGGATTCTCTAGTATAGTGAAGCCGATGACCCAATTGACCCAGAAGGATAGGCGGTTTGTTTGTACTGAGCAGTGTGAGAATGCGTTTCAACTACTCAAGGAAAAGTTGACTACTGCACCTGTGTTGGCTCTGCCGTCCGGTTCATGTGGTTTCGTTGTTTGTTCTGACGCTTCGCTTAATGGATTGGGTTGTGTGTTGATGCAGAATGGTAGAGTCATTGCGTTTCATGATTTGGAGTTAGCGGCGGTGGTCTTTGCGTTAAAGATCTGGCGTCACTACCTGTATGGCGAGCAGTTTGTGGTGTACTCCGACCACAAAAGTTTGCAGTATCTGTTTTCGCAGCCTGACTTGAACATGAGACAACGTAGGTGGATGGAGTTGCTTAAGGACTTTGATTGTGAGATTAAATACCAGCCTGGGAAGTCGAACGTAGTGGCTGATGCTTTGAGCAGGAAGGCTAGTGAGATGCTTGCGTCGTTATACATCTCCAAGGACCAAGAGTATCTTAACACTACGGGTTGGATATTTTACCCGGCTGAGGATTGTGTGATGGTGTCATCGTTCCAATTGGAACCACAGATTGTATTAAGGATTAATTGTTGAATTAATCGGGTTTTAGTGATTTCTGGTGATTCAGATTTCATTTTGAATGTTTGGGTTGCATTTTCAGGTCGGGAATCACATTTGGAACAATTCTGGAAATTTTGAGATTTTCGAAATTTTGGTGAAATCTGGTAGCAGATTTGATGACGTCAGCATCGCGTGCTAACGTTGTGTGGATGACGTAAGCGTTGCTGGTTTGTGATATCTGTTCGGGTTGAGAGATCTGTTCGAAGTTTGTGAAATCTGGGCGCTTAGCATTGTGGCGCGTTTTGCTTCATACGCCGTCGTTTCATGAGATCTGGTTCTAGCGTGTTTTTGTTAAGGATTGAAACGCTATCGTTTTTGTGAGATCTGGACACCCTGTATAGGAGAGATCTGGTTTGCGCTTGCGTAAGATCTGCACATGAGAGGAGAGATCCGTTTTGTGTATTGCGGGTTTATGCGTTGGTTCCTAAACGTCGCCGTTTTAATAAGTGGCTACGTCGTCGTTTTGTGTTTAGCGCTGAGATCTGTTTGTGAGATCTGTTTTGTATGGTGCGACTTCGTTGGTGATCGTTTGAGGAGAGATCTGTTTTGTTAGTAGCGTTCGATTGACCAGATTTCAGCGCCTGGCTTAACAACCAGATTTCAAAGTAGTTTTGCCCAAGATTAGCGACCAGCTTTTAGCGTGTTTTGGTTCCAGATTTCAGCGTTTAATTTTCCAGATTTCACCGTGGCTTTTGAGCATTTTAGCGCGCTTTGCTTGTGAAAGCTGTTTCTGTCGATGGGCATTTTATCCAGACTTCTCGCGTGTATATATTGGAGCGTTGGCCTTCAATTATTGAGAAAACAGAATCCATACTTAGCACATATTTCTTATCTTCGTTCTCTGTTTTCCAAACCCTCGACTACTATTCACCGTGAGGTTCTCCGGTAGATTCCCATCGATTCCGGCCACCATTTTTCTCGTTCGAGGTAGCGTTGGACTCCTCTTGGAAAGCTCTTTCATCTCGTACCCATTTTGGAAGCTATAGTTGGCTGGATCGAAAGCACAAAGCTACTGTGTGTGCGTGCATTTCGTCGAGTGCAGGTAGCCTTTTGGTTTAGTTGTTTAAATCTTGTTCCTAGCCTTTATTTTAGTCCTCTGTTAAGTTGTATGGGTAGTATTGAGCGTTGTTTATAGGTATGAGATTCTGGCCGTGAGTTTTGTGGGATTCCGTGAGATTTGTAGCATTTCTCTGAAATATGAATACCGTGTATTTTGGCAGATTTGTGCAGGCCGTGACTTGCTACGTTCTTTGAGGGAATTAAGGTACGGATTGAGCTTATAATTGCAGCAAGGTGACGGCTTGAATGAATTGAGAGATGGATTTTCTGGCTAGTGTGTTTATTTGCCTGTTGAGGCTGCAGATTTATGAGATGGCCGTGTGTTATGTGTTATGTACTAGCTGATGTTGCTATTGATTTCACATATGTTGATATGCTTGATTATTCCAGTATGTGCATACATGCATTTGCATCTCATTCCAGCTTTATTGCCATCGTATCGTTGTTCTTGCTTTGTTTCTTACCAGGATGCGAGGGCGAGCGGGAATACCGCACTCTCATATTCCCTGCGGGGTTATGTTAGCCCCTATGCGCCGAGTGGCTAACTACCACAGTTCATAGGTTGGGCAACCGCAGGTCGAGTTGTTTGATGCACCTGGTATTTGGGTGTTGTGTCCCGACGAGTGGCTCATTACCACACTTGGAACACACCCAGTGGCCACCGTTGTTGCAGATTTAGTTGAGCTGTACTTTGAGTTCCTTGACTTCCTTTTCGGTTGGAGTCGTTCGTTGTTGTCCAGCATCTCATGCATAGCATCTGCATTTTATTCTTGCTGTTTATTGCTGATTTATAGTTGCTCTTCGTACTGGGGTGTGACCCCATGTCCCTCTTGGGCTTGGTTGTTTGTTGCCTGTTGTGTTGTCCAGGTCATACAGCTAGTCGAGGAGTTAACCCAGCTGGCGGTGCCCCAGGAGGTGGTTGAATGTCCCAGTAGCGTATAGCATATATGTATGTGTCAGTCTAGTAGCCGGGGAGATGCCCTGTGCTTCGTTGTTGTATTCCCGAGTGGAGTCTGATACATGTTTATTTGTATTGATGCTATACTTGCTTTTGTTGGTTTAGTAATCTGGGAACTTATTTTGAGTATTGTTCTATTTTAAATTATATGTTTTAAACCGTCGGGCCTAAAAGCGAAAATTTTACCACTTTTTGTTAAGCTTCCGCATGTGTTTGGGTTCTTACTCGGTTGTTAGCACGAGGCCTGACGGAAAGACAGCTGAAATGTCAAGCCTTTCAGCTCAAGAACCAAAGGCAGAATAAACGGCAAAACAACAACAAGCAAAGTCTTCAAGGGCAAAGACCTCCCCAACCCCAGCAAATCAGTTCAATCCCTGGAGTTAACAATCGATCGTATCTGTCCAGTGTAGATTTGGTCAGAAAGTATGTTATAAGTGTGGCGTGCCTGATCACTTCACCAAGGATTTTCAACAATCAAAGCTGCTCGTTCCAAGTAGAGCATATGTCATGGCAGCATATCAGGCCAATCCAGATACCACTGTGATCACAAGTGAAATTTCTGTTGCGGCTATTCCTTCTATAGCTTTGATAGATTCAGGTGCCCCCCCATTCTTTTATAGCAGAAGCTTTTATTAAGAATATTTTAATTCAACCTGAATCATTATCAATTGATTAATTGTGTAACCATACCATCCGGAGAGAAACTGTTTACAAATAAAATGTTTCGTAACTTAGAGTTGAAGTTTCAGGGGTTTATGGTGTGTGTGAATTTAATTGTACTGTCTATGCCCTAATTTGATCTAATTTTGGGTGTGGGATTGGTTAAAAAAATTCAGTGTAATTATAGAATTTAAACTAAGGACTGTGGAAGTTAAGCTAACCCCAGGAGAACAGTTCTTGTTTAGAGCTGCACCAGCTCGAAGAGCTGTCCGCCAGATTTCTGCTCTGAAAGCTCAAAGCTGTTTAAGGAAAGGATGTTCGGGATTCCTGGCTAGTATATCATCCATAGTTGATGATAGAAAGCCTAAGATGTCAGAAGTAGAAGTGGTACGTGAATTTCCTGAAGTTTTCCTAGACGATATCTCTGGTCTGCCTCCAGATCGGGAAATTTACTTTAGTATTGATTTAGTTCCAGAAGCAAATCCTATTTCGAAACCGCCCTACAATCTCACACCGTCTGAAATCAAAGAATTAAAAGAACAAATTCAGGATCTCTTGGAAAAGGTTTCATTAGACCCAGTACCTCACTGTGGGGAGCACCTGTCCTGTTTGTTTTCAAGGGGCAGAAATGTTTTCAAAGATCGACCTCCGATCTGGTCATCACAAACTTAGAGTGAAAGAAACCGTAAGTATTCATGGACTTGATGAATAGGGTATTCCAACATTTATTAGATAAATTCATGATCGTTTTCATAGACGACATTCTAATTTACTCAAAGAGTGGAGAAGAGCACGCTAACCAACTTAGGGTGATATTGCAGATTTTGAGAAATAAGCATCTCTTCCCTAAGTTCAGTAAATGTGATTTTTGACTAGAGAAAGTTGCCTTTCTAGGTCATATAATCTCCAAGGAAAGAACAGAAGTGGAAAAAGATAAGGTAGAATCTGTTCGTAGCTGGCCTGTGCCTAAGAACGTTTCTGAGATTATAAGTTTTTAGTCTTGGCAGGTTATTACCGAAGATTTATAGAAGGCTTTTCCATGATAGCCGTCCCATTAACCTCCTTAACCAAGAAGAATGTTAATTATGCATGGACCCATGAGTGTCAAGCCAGTTTTGAGAGATTAAAACAAGCTCTAATAGAAGCCCCGGTGCTGACGATGCCAAATGAACAAGGAGTCTATGTTCTTTACATTGATGCATCCAAATTGGGTTTAAGTGCAGTATTGATGCAAGATCATATGGTGATTGCCTATGCTTCCAGACAATTGAAAACCCACGAGAAGAATTATCCAACCCACGATCTAGAGCTGGCTGCTTTAGTGTTTGCACTTAAAATTTTGAGGCATTATCTCTATGGATAAAAATGTGAAATCTTCACTGATCATAAGAGCCTTAAGTACTTCTTTACCCAGAAAGAACTGAAGATGAGGCAAAGAAGATGGTTAGAATTGGTAAAGGACTACGACTGTACCATTAGCTATCATCCCGGAAAGGCTAATGTAGTAGCAGATGCATTGAGTAGGAGATAAATGGGATTAGCCAATGTCAGTTCAAAGACATTTGGCCATGGAAATAGAAAGTTTTGAACTAAAAATAGTAAACCAGAGGAATGTTGCTGGTTTACCTGTGCTTATCATCCAATCCACGCTGAAGGATCGGATTAGAGAAGGACAATCAAGAGATGACCAGATGGTGAAATGGAAGCAACAAGATGAGCAGATAGCTGGAAATCTTTATACTACAACAGAAGGGATCTTGAGACACCAGGATAGGTTATGGGTGCCACAAGATGATAACTTATGATCTGAAATTATGAATGAAGCTCATAACACGCCGTACTCAGTACACCCAGGAGGAACAAAGATGTATAAAGATTTGCAAAAGTTGTATTGGTGGCCAGGAATGAAACGCGATATCTCCAGATTTGTGTCAGAATGCTTAACATGTCAACAAGTGAAGGAAGAAAACCAAAGACCAGCAGGCATGTTAAAGCCGCTTCCTATACCAGAATGGAAATGGGAAACATTTCCATGGACTTCGTAGTAGGATTAATCAGAACATTACATGGGTTTAATTCCATTTGGGTCATAGTGGACAGATTGACAAAGTCAGCTCATTTCTTACCTGTTAAGACAACTTTCGAGCTGAAAAAGTACGCATAGCTGTATATTAATGAAATAGTGAGAATTCATGGTATTCCAGTGTCAATCGTTTTAGATAGAGATTCGAGATTTACGTCCAGATTCTGGAAAGTTTACATCAAGCGTTGGGAACTAAACTAACGTTTAGTATAGCCTTCCATCCCCAAACTGATGGTCAATCAGAAAGAGTAATTCAGACACTTGAAGATATGCTTCAAGCTTATGTTATTGACTTCACAGAAAGTTGGGATTACAAATTACCATTGATAGAGTTCACATATAACAACAGCTACCAAGCTCAATAGAGATGGCCCCTTACCAAGCACTTTACGGGAGGAAATGCAGATCACCAATTCATTGGGATAATATTGGTGAAAGAGTAGAAATAGGACCAGATCTTGTTGAACAAACTACCGAAGCTACCAGTAAAATACGTAAACGGATGAGAACAACACAGAGTAGACAGAAGATTTACGCTGACAATCATCGTCGAGAGCTGACATTTGAAGTGGGAGATCATGTATTTCTGAAGGTAGCACCCATGAAAGGGGTAATGAAATTTGGAAGAAAGGTAAGCTGTATTCAAGATTTATTAGTCCATTCGAGATCTTAGAAAAAGTAGGGAGGCTAGCTTACCGATTAGCACTACCACCATCCTTGTCAGTTGTGCATAATGTGTTTCATGTATCAGCGTTACGCAAATATGTTTCAAATCCAGCTCATGTGCTGAGCTACGAGCCGATGCAGCTTACGCCTAATCTGAGTTATGAAGAAGTGCCAATGAGATTCTTCTTAGAGAAAACAGAAGACTGATGAATCGAATTATTCCAATGATCAAAGTTCAGTGGACAAACGACTCACAAAGAGAAGCAACATGGGAGGTTGAAACTGATATGCGACTTTGCTACCCACTTTGGGATGAAATTTCTTTAAGGGGGGGTAGAGTTGTAATGTGAGGATTGAGAAATTCGAATTAGTGATTAATCAGGTTTGTCGAAGGATGAGTCACAAGATTTAGTATTTTCGAATTTTCAGATTTCAGACTTTAGGATTTTTGGTGAAGTCTGGTTGGTGATTTTCATATTTCTCCTAGAAATGTTTTGATTTAAGTTTCTGGTTTCTATCGGGTGAACTCCGTTTGAAATTTGGAGTCGAATTGATGAATTGTGATAGAAATTTGATTCCAGTAGTGTTCAAATGTGAACCTGCAGTTGTAGCGCTAGCGGGTGAGGCCTGATTAATATTTGGTGGCACGGGAGTGATGCGTCGCCGTTTCGCAGAAATTCAGATGTCTCGCTAGTGGGATAAATCTGGTCAGTAGCGTAATTCAGATGTCAACGCGGTTCAACGGTACTGTAGCTAGCGAAGCAGTTGTGGTGGCTGAGATCTGTTAGCGCGAGGATGTGATCATCAGTCGCGTGTTGGTCAACCCAGCAGAGTTTACTGCTGGTGTTGTAGCGCAAAACAGCTGTTGCTATTGCAAGAGATTTGTTCAGCTGTGGGGTAGCTCTGGCAGATGTGAGTGTGTAGGAACCAGCTGTTGGTTTTGTTAGAGTATTTCTTAGCGGGTAACGAAACTACGTCATTCGGATAAGTTGGAACGACGGCGTTTTGGGTGTAACTCTTTGTGTCAGCTGTTGGTTGTGTTGGTCATCAGCTGGAGAGGGATCTGATGCGTTGATATGATCAGATGTTGGTTTGATCAGCTGTTGGCAACGATGGTGACGTGTCCCGCTACGTCGTCGTTTTGATATTATTTTAGATTCAGCTGCTGGTCGTTTTGAGAGACATTTGTTCTCAGCTGTTGGAGCGCTGCTACGTCGTTTTGAGTTATTTAGCGGGAACCTTGATGCGTCGTCATTTGGATGAGTAGCGAAGCATGAAAACGTCTGATTGTATCAGCTGAGGCAGCTGCGAGAGTAAACGTTGGGTTCAGATGTGAGCCTATGCGATGTCGTTTTATTAGTTGGTACGATGTCGTTTTGATTAGTTGGTACGGCGTCGTTTTGATTAGTTGGTACGGCGGTGTTTGATGTTGTGTAATTGAAGTGCAACGTCTGTTGGTGTCGGTTGTTCCCATTGAGAAGAAACGTTGTATTGAGTTGTAAGATTTCTACTGTTGCATTACCTGACGTCTGATTTAGGGGAACAGCAGTATGGAGATTTATATATATAAGTGTTGAGCGACACTTAGATTATTCCACCCGATATTTCTTATCTTCATCTTCGAAACCCTCGATAGTTACTGTTCATCCGAACATTTCTTCCCTAGATTTCTGTCGATTCCAGCCGTTGTTTTGAACGAGATTGGTGGCGCTGGATTCTCCTTGAGTTGCTCTTTCGATTGATACTTGCTAGGAGGCCTGAGTCGGCGTTGGAGAGAAGCGCGAAGAACCTGTTTGTTCAAAGCTTTTCGTGAGATCTGAACAGTGTGTTCTTTGGTTCTTCTGGAAGCTTGAATTTAAGGTACAGGATAGCTTCTGCCAAGGTTGAGGAGGTCAGGAGAAAGCTGATTTGCTTAGGCTGAGTTCTGCCGTGCCTTTGAGAAATCTTTTGAGGTAGATTGAAGCTGTGAGGTACGAATTTGAGCAGCTCTTAACAGCTTTGAACATGAACATGTGTATATTTCTGGTTATGGAATCTGCGTGAGCTGATTATTTGTTTTACGTGAAACAGATTGATGAATTGCTTGATTGATATATTCTGTTTTACGTGAATTGTGCATGTAGGAATCAGATATGAATTTCTTGGCATACATGCATACATATTGAGCCTTCTGATTGTTTGTTGACCCAAGATTAGAGCCACGTTGTGACCGGCAGACAGATGTGTCGTGCAAAAAAGGTCCAACGCTATCATCGGAGTGGTGCAGAATACCACTGAGCTGTGATATGGGCTGACGGGCTCCGATGATCACGGACCGATGATTTACCGGTTGATACACTACGGTATAGAGGCTCGACTTGAGATGATTGCCAGTTGATCCACTGGCTGCCAGTTGATACACTGGCCTAGATGACCGATTCTTTGACAGCCTCGTGCATTTCATAACTTGAGATATAGCATGTTGCATGATTTGCTGTTTCTAGATGGCTCTTCGTACTGAGGCTTGACCTCGTATTTCTTTTCCTGCTTTTGTGTGGTTTGGGTTTGTGTTGCCCATTTGCAGGATCTTCAGGTAACCAGGCTGGACAGAGTGGAGAGCCAGCTGGTCGATCCCAGTTCTCTTGAGTCCCAGTTTATTTTATTATGTATGAGCCAGGGGATGCCCTGAGCCTTTATGTATTTTGGGGATCGCTGTTGTTTATTATTTGATGTTACATGTTATTGTATGAGTTTTGATTTAACTCGTATTTTGATTATTGATACTTTGAATGATTATTTGAGTTCAGGCCCAAAATATTTCGAAAATATTTAAGCCCTGTTTTACGCTTTCGTGATTATGTGCTGTAATCTTTGTGGATTGGCACGGGGCCTGACATTTTTGGTATCAGAGCTTAACTGGGATAAGCTCGATTTCCTTTGATCACACTCGAGTCTAGGCACAGAGTTTGGATTTGATTTTTGATTGACTCTGTGGCTTATGTGATTCTTTTATCTGTCTTTGTGATATATCTGCTGTGAAATATTACCCTGAGATTGTTTAGATGCCGCCAAGGAGAGGTAGTGGTAGGACTGCTAGACGTTCCGATGAGGAGTCTAGGTCCTCGGGCAGTGATGAGGGCATTCAGCAGAATGAGCCTTTGCGTCATCATGAGAGACATATAGGGGTTGAGGATGTGTCGAGATAGATAGGTGAGATGGAGTTAGTTCTAGTGAGATTTCAGCCGACGACTGTACGCATTTTTCAGCCTGTGCAAGATGTGTCGCAAATGTTTCAGTCTCCTCAAGGTTCACAACAATCAAATCGCCAAAGGTTTAGGCCCCGAGGGAAACAGTTTGAGAAGCGATCTAATTCGAGTTCCTCTGGTTCTGTGAGTTCTAGTGGCAGTGGTTCTAGCAGCGTGTCTTGTGGACAGTGCGGAGGGAAGCATATGACTTCGTAGTGCCGTGGTGTGCAAGGCACTTGCAATAAATGTGGACAGCCTGGACATTATCGGAGAGTATGTCCTTTGTTGAGGGGACAGTCTTCGGTTCCTTTGCAGCAGGCACAGGTGGATACCCTGACGAGAGAGCAGGCTGAGGAGACACCTGGTATGTTTATCGCAGGTACATGTTCTATCTTTGATTTCCCTGCGAGAGTTTTAATTGACACTGGAGCATCACACTCCTTTATTTCTGAGTTGTTTGTGCATTAGCGTGGGTTGAGTTCTTCCCCATTGTGTGATTAGATTTGATGAGCATGTCTTAGTGACCAATCTGATTGTTTTGGGAATTAGAGAATTCGACTGCATCTTGGGAATGGATGTTTTGTCTAGCTATAGGGCTACTTTGATTGTTTCCATGGTGTGGTGAGATTTTCGCCCCGATTCGGGTGAGAAGTGGTATTTCTACGGTTCTGATTTGCGCTAGAAGATTTCCACTGGTGTCTGCCATGGAGATGTTTAGTCTGTTATTGTTGGATAATGCTGGATTTATGATCTATGCGCTTGACGTTTCCCAAGAGTCACGATTGGAGTTGAGTGACATTCCGATCATCCGAGAGTTTCCCGACGTGTTTCCGGATGAGATTCCTGGATTCCCTCCGAGACGTGAGATCGACTTCGGTATCGAGTTGGTGCCCGATACAGCCCCGATTTCAAGAGTCCCGTATCGGTTGGCGCCAGCAGAGTTGAAGGAACTCAAGGATCAGTTGAGAGATCTTCTGGAGAAAGGCTTCATCAGACCGAGTATGTTGCCTTGGGGAGCTTCGATTCTTTTTGTGAAGAAGAATGATGGATCTATGAGGATGTGCATGGATTTTCGGCAGTTGAACAAAGCGACGGTGAAGAACAAGTATTCTTTGTCGAGGATTGATGACTTGTTCGATCAGTTGCAAGGATCGGTGGTGTACTCGAAGATTGATTTGCGCTCTAGCTATCACCAGCTGCGGATTAGAGACGTTGATGTGGCAAAGACAGCTTTTTGGACGAGATATGGGCATTATGAGTTTCTTGTGATGCCGTTTGGGTTGACGAATGCCCCAGCTGTTTTCATAGATTTTATGAATTGCGTCTTTAGCGAGTAAATCGATCGGTTCGTGATTGTCTTCATAGATGACATCTTGGTGTATTCGAGGAGTTTGAGAGAGCATAAGGAGCATCTAAGATTGGTGTTGCAAAGATTGAGAGACTCGCAGTTGTACGCCAAGTTCAGCAAGTGCGAATTTTGGCTTGATTGAATTATCTTCTTGGGTCATGTGATTTCAACGCAAGGAATTTCTGTGGATCCTAGCAAGGTCGAAGCAGTTCTTAACTGGGAGAGACCTAGGAATGTTTTCGAGATCCATAGTTTCTTGAGATTGGCTGGCTATTACAGATGTTTCATCGAGAAGTTCTCCTCGATAGCCAGGCCTATGACTCAGTTGACTCAGAAGGATAGGAAGTTTGTTTGGACTGACGAGTGCGAGTCTAGTTTTCAGACGTTGAAGGAGAATTTAGATTGAGAGACTCGCAGTTGTACGCCAAGTTCAGCAAGTGCGAATTTTGGCTTGATTGAATTATCTTCTTGGGTCATGTGATTTCAACGCAAGGAATTTCTGTGGATCCTAGCAAGGTCGAAGCAGTTCTTAACTGGGAGAGACCTAGGAATGTTTTCGAGATCCATAGTTTCTTGAGATTGGCTGGCTATTACAGATGTTTCATCGAGAAGTTCTCCTCGATAGCCAGGCCTATGACTCAGTTGACTCAGAAGGATAGGAAGTTTGTTTGGACTGACGAGTGCGAGTCTAGTTTTCAGACGTTGAAGGAGAATTTGACTACTGCTCCTGTTTTGGCTCTACCGTCTGGATCTGGAGGATTTGTGTATGCTCCGATGCTTCTCTGAATGGATTGGGATGTGTTCTAATGCATAACGGGTACGTGATTGTGTATGCATCTCGACAGTTGAATCCTCACAAGACAAGGTACCCCGTTCATGATTTGGAATTGGATGCTATTGTGTTTGCCTTGAAGATTTGGCGACACTATTTGTATGGTGAAGAGTTTGTGGTGTACACCGACCACAAGAGTTTGAAGTATATCTTCATGCAGTCAGATTTGAATATGAGGCAACGTCGTTGGATGGAGTTGCTCAAAGATTTTAACTGTGAGATTCAGTATCAGCCTGGGCGGATGAACTCGGTGGCCGATGCTTTGAGTAGGAAAACCCAGCCTGCAATGTTATCATCCTTGAGAGTCTCGAGCATCTACGAGCAGTTGAGTACTTCTGGTTGGCGATTCCAGCCGGGTGATCAGTACTTCTTGGTTTCTTCGATTCAGGTAGAACCGCAGATTGTGATTAACACCAGAGAGGCGCAGAGGACTGATCCGTATATTCATGAGTTGAAGATTTAAGCCCGAAGTGGTCAGTCTGATGATTTCTCTGTTGCTTCGGATGGGTGTCTGAGATTTCGAGGAAGATTGGTGGTTCCAAACCTGATTGATTTGAAAGAGACCATCTTGAATGAAGCACATTTTAGCCAGTACAGTGTGCATCCGGGCAAGAGAAATATGTACCATGTCTTGAAGTCTCACTACTGGTGGGGAGGCATGAAGAGCGACATTTCTGGTTTTGTTGCTAAGTGTTTGAATTGCCAGCAGGTCAAGGCTGAAATAATGAGACCTGGTGCATTGTTACAGAGTTTAGAAGTGCCTCAATGGAATTGGGAGCACATCGCCATGGATTTTGTGACTCATCTACCTCGATCGAGTAGGGGATGTGATACGATTTGGGTGGCGATTGATAGACTTTCGAAGTTAGCCCATTTCATTCCCTATGATGTGAGGTGTTCGATGAAGAAAATGGCGAAGTGGTACATCGACCATGTGGTTAGATTGCATGGAGTGCCTATTTCGATAGTGTCCGATAGAGATTCAAGATTCACATCTCAATTTGGAAGAGTTTGCAGGCAGCGATGGGTTCGAGATTGGCTATGAGCACCGCCTATCACCCACAGACAGATGGTCAGTCTGAGCGGACCATTCAAACTTTAGAGGATATGCTGCGTGCAATTGTGATGGATTTCAGTGGTGGCTAGCAGGATTTCTTGTCCTTAGTCGAGTTTTCGTATAACAACAGCTACCAAGTGACTATCGGGATGGCTCCATTTGAAGCTTTGTATGGTCGCAAGTGCAGATATCCGATCTGTTGGGAAGAAGTTGGTGAGAAACAGCTTTCTACCCCTGAATTTGTGCAGCACATGAAAGATCAGATTGATTTGATTCGGAGTAGGATGAAGGCTGCACAAGATAGATTTACCAGCTATGCGAATAAGAGAAGCAGACCTTTGGAATTTGAGGTTGGCGATCGTGTGTTTCTTAAGATTTCTCCTTTCAAGAGTGTTATGAGATTCAAATTTAAGGGCAAATTGGCTCATAGATTCGTTGGTCCTTTTGAGATTGTCGAGCGGATTGGACAGTTGGCTTATAGATTGAGGCTGCCTGATGAGTTAGCAGCGATACATGATGTTTTTCATGTGTCAATGTTGAGGAAATATGAGCCAGATCCTTCCCATGTTTTGAGAACCGACGAAGTTGAGCTGGATTCTGCTTTGAGCTATATGGAATATCCAGTGCAGATTCTGGATAAGAAGGAGAGACAGTTGAGGAACAAGATAATTCCGTTGGTGATGGTCCAATGGAGTAAGCATGGCCGAGAAGAAGCTACCTGGGAAGTGGAAGAAAAGATGAGACAAGAATGGCCTCATCTATTTGAGCTGTGATAGCAGTCGAATTTCAGGTAATTCCTGATTTTTGCTTCGAGTTTGGATTGTTATGGTGATTGGTTGGAATGTTTGGATTGATTCTTCCCTGTGTTTGCCTTTGATTTCGAGGAAGAAATCTCTAAAGGTGGAGAGAATGTGAGGATTGAGAAATTCGAATTAGTGATTAATCAGGTTTGTCGAAGGATTAGTCATGAGATTTAGTATTTTCGAATTTTCAGATTTAAGACTTTAGGATTTTTGGTGAAGTCTAGTTGGTGATTTTCAGATTTCTCCTAGAAATGTTTTGATTTAAGTTGCTGGTTTCTATCGGGTGAACTCCCGTTTGAAATTTGGAGTCGAATTGATGAATTGTGATAGAAATTTGATTCCAGTAGTGTTCAAATGTGAACCTGCAGTTGTAGCGCTAGCGGGTGAGGCCTGATTAATAGTTGGTGGCGCGGGAGTGATGCGTCACTGTTTCGCAGAAATTCAGATGTCTCGCTAGTGGGAGAAATCTGGTCAGTAGCGTAATTCAGATGTAAACGCGGGTCAACGGTACTGTAGCTAGCGAATCAGTTGTGGTGGCTGAGATCTGTTAGCGCGAGGATGTGATCAGCAGTCGTGTGCTGGTCAACCCAGCAGAGTTGACTGCTGGTGTTGTAGAGCAAAACAGCTGTTGCTATTGCAAGAGATTTGTTCAGCTGTGGGGTAGCTCTGGCAGATGTGAGTGTGTAGGAACCAGCTATTGGTTTCGTTAGAGTATTTCTTAGGCCCCGCCGGCCTGACCTCCCCCCGGTCCAGCCAGTTCCAATGGGACCAGCCACGACCTATGCCACAGGTGCGACAGACGAACCACAACAAGGCGAAACGATGACACGGCCGAGCGGCGCGATCAACACGCGTTCGTTCCTTGGTTCAGCCGTGAACCAGCCATCAACCCTCGACTATGGGCTCTGCTAGCCCATCCTAGGATCCCCATGAACCGAGCCACAACCCCTAAGAACAGCCCTTGGCCGAATCAATGCAAGAAAAGATAAATAAAACATGCTAAATTTTCGTGAGCCATGCATGGATATGAAGCACTAGTGCATATAATCTACATAATTCACAAACAACTCATGCATTAAACTTTTGATGGTCCCGGAAATAGGATCACTAAGCAAATAGGAGTTCAGAAGGGGGGGTTGAATGAACTCCTTCGATTTTTCTATTTCAAAGTTCTTTTAAAATGTTTGGATCTCAGTTTTATGAAAACTTCTCAGCCAACAAAATATGTGCGGAAATAGGCCGATTGGTTTGTGAACAATGAACAATGCGCAAACAGTAAATAAATGTGTAAGTAAGAGATTGAGTCGAGAGTTTGTTTCTGGAAGTTCGGATATCAATATCCTACGTCTCCCCTTCTTCCTCCTCGGAAGGTAGCACTAAAAGACTTTGATGTGAGTAGCCTTTCTACAAACACCCGATCCCGTAACCCGCAGCTATGAGAACTCCTAGCGCTTTACAACACTTCACGCAGACTTCGCTGTTGGTTTTACAATGCTTTGAACGTTTTTCGAACTTCTTTAAAAGACAGTTCGTTTACAGACTCAATGAATATATCAATGAAAACACGAATCTAGAGACTGTAAATATCTTCTGGTATCAACAATGAACAACCATAAGATTGACTCGAATGTTTTTCTAATGAAGATCAAACGATAAGTTCTTCGAGTCTGAGCTTTTCGAAGATATCAACGAAGTGTAAGCTCTGTATAGATTTTGGCAGCTTGACAGCAATAGATAATAAGCGAAGTGTGTCTTCTTCAACGCCGCTGCTGATATTTATAGGCTTCGACTGCAACGGTCATATTAATTCTCCAAAGGAAATGAATCCCGTTTGAATTACTGCCAAAATCGTACACCGTAATTCCTGCTCCACTGCAAGGTCAAATTGCTCATCCACAGAGTCAATTTGTCTTCTTTCCATTTTTGTGTAAGCATAGAGAAACGCCCTATGTACACTGTACTATTTATCCAAAATAGTACCTAACTTGTCTCCTTCATTCCAGGCAACTGTACGATCCAACAAATCTTTTCCTTAAGAGCAAACGATCGTATTTCAAATACTTTGAGCTTGCGCCTGAAATTACTTTGAAAAGCAGCACATACATCCATCGTCGTTGTCAAGAACTTCGACTGGAAAAACGCTAGGAAGAATTCACCTGCTGATATGCATATGCGTTTTTCCATCTGCTGATTCATTTAAGCGATAAAACGATGTCGTGTCAACTTAATCAAGTGACGCCGTTTTGCTATCTTTGAAATACATCTGCTGGTTAACACCAAGTAGTGCATCTGCTGGTTTGTCTAAGGAACGATTCTGCTGAACCAATCAAAACGCTGTCGTTCCAACTTAACCAAACGCTGTCGTATCGCAATCTTCAACAAATATACTTAACCAACTGCTGAACTCTTCAAGAAAGTATCTGCTGATTACTACATCTGCTGATGCGAAACAGTGTACTCCAACGACGTCGTTCTAACTTATCAAAACACTGTCGTTTACCAATCTTTAGCAAGACACGCTGAGACTCAAATCTGTACCTGCTGATCGAGACAACAACATATGCTGATTGCTCTTGAAGAATCTATCTGCTGAACTACTCAAACCGTTCAACTGCTGATCGCATACCATCTGCTGAATTCTCACGAAATCTCCAACTGCTGAAATACCACTGTAGATAGATAAGACGATCTCCTGAAGAGTGCGACAACTGATTGTCCAATAGCATCTTGTCTTATTTTTGTTATCACCAAAACTTATAAATATTGTTCTAACAATTTCCCCCTTTTTGGTGATGACAAAACTTCAGCAGCCGAGACAAAAGATATGCAAAAATAAATTGCACACTATCTGCTGGAAAACAAATTTTATTGACCAACAAAAATTGTACATAGGATGTGTACAAAGAATATCAGCAGAAAAAGAAAAATCTAATCTTTTCTTCTTCTCTTCAACGACCTTGCTTCTTTTCTTCTTCTTTCTCTGTCTCTCTCCGCTGTATCTCTGTCAGCATCCAGCACTGTATGAACAATGTGTCGCTTAGCCATTTCAACTCTTTGAGCAAACGATGGAGTCACAGCACTGCCTTCAATTTGAGTACTCATAGGCTGTTGAAGTCCTAGGCTGCCACTTTCCCCCTTTTTTGCACTGCCCCTATGAATATAATCAACAAGCTCACTTAGCTGGGCATGAATAACATTATGATTTTCCTGTGCTGAACTCAGGAATTCGAGAAGCTGATGGGAAAGGGCTTCCTTGGTGGCCTCAGCATCCTTTTGAATAGCATTTAAGCGAGAGGCCATGATGTCCACTTTGTCATTAACGGCTTGCACTTCTTGTCGAACATCCGCTAGTCCTTGAAAAATAGAAGCATTCTGAATTCGTTGAAGCGAATAGATTGGACATCATCAAGCGTGCGAACTTCTTGTCGTGCTCCCTGAGATAAATTTCTGAATATATCTGCTTGATCCCTCAGGGAGTCACACACGCTCTGCTCGATTTTATGTAGCTTTGAAGAAAGGCCACTTTGGTATTCAAAAATTTGCTCCAAAAGATTGGCTTGAAGATCAGCAAAAGCAGCAGAGAGATCTTGATAAATAGGAGGACGAGAAGACGCGGTAGTATCAATATATGTCTTATCAAAGTGTAAAGAAGAAGAACTCTCAGGAGAGATAGGAGAAGACGGACGCTGATCCAAAGAGAGCTGTACACTCGGAACAACTGACTGAGCAATCTGTACACTTCGAAAAGCTGTTCGATCCAACGCGATGGAAGAGAGAAAATCTGAAATATCTGCTGTAGATAAACTGCTAAACAAACTGTACTGAATGTGAATTGTGCAAAACTGAGACAAACGAAGAGAAAATATTGTCGGCTGGCGAGAGGCAAAACAAGAATCGGTCTCAAAAATCTCCAAAGCTCTACAGAAGTTGATGGAGCCAACTGGTAATAATCTTCGATAAGCACAAAAATCAGTTACCTCCAAGCAAACATCCGCCCATCTCTTCTTCATCAGCCTAAAAAATACACTCATTGAAGGTAGAGTGTCATCAAATTGCCGCTGACGAGGAACTTCAGTAGAAATAACCTTCCGTGGAATTTTAACCCACTTATCAGCACAAAGCTCCACCGTCCACAATCCATCAACCAAAATCATTTTCCTAATCCAGCACGTTGATCGAGTATTTGAGTTTGTTCTGGCAATTACAGCGCCTCGATCGCGTGGGCTCCCTTCAAAAATTTTAGAGCAGCAGGGCTTGTTCCAGATAAGATTATGAGCTCGCGCCTCCTTCGCCAATTCCTCCAAGAAAGAAAGATAGAGGTCCGAAATCAGCTCAATTACTTGAATATCAACAGCCGACGAGCCTTGGCCAGGAACAAAGTTAGCCCTCCACGCATCCAAGAACTTCCACACCAAAACTGTTCTATACTTGAGCAGAATATAAAATTTCCGCTGAATGGCTTCCTGAGGAGACTCTGTTTCTCCCCAGGACAGAACTTGCTCTTCCTTCCTATACATTTCCTCAAAATTGATCGTAGCCAGTTTCTTCAGGCTAAAAGAATGAAAGAATGAAGCGACCTCATCAATTACCTGTGCCCGCAAACTCACAAGCAGGTCGATGTCTGCACAAATCAAAGAATAATGCTCTTCAGCAGGATTGCCCTTAACAGGGTCTTTCTCCACCAAAACTTCTTTCCCTTTATCTCCAGCAGAAATGCGAGGAAGGCTTTTCAGAAACCAGGTCCATTTAGAAACGCCTGGAATTTTTATTGATTTGCCCATCGAAATCTTAGTAATCTCCATGCATGAATAGGGCAGAGGAATATCGACTGGAATTGTCAAAAGAATATCATCCAGCGACATTTGCTCATCAGCACTGAGCGTGTCATTTGCAGAGATTGGGGCCACAAATTCCTCGACCTGCTGAACTCCATCAGCAGGGGCAACTTCCACAGTTGCTTAGTCTTCATCAGTGTCACTCGCAGTAACCACTGGACGTTCAGCCTCCCATTGCTTAATGAGATCATCGTAAGGAAGATCAAACCAGTGCTTCTCTTCAGTAACTGCTGGTTGAGCTATGTCAGCAGGTGCATCAGCTGCTCGAGTTTCATAGAGCACCTGCTGAATTATCAAATTCACAGCATCAGCAGATGAGCATCGAGGCTCCTCAACATCTAAAGGCTCCGCTACCTGCTGAATGGGTAGAGCTTCTTCTGCGACCGCTACCAACTCCATAGAAGAAACAGATTTCTTCTTGAAAGACCTCTTCTTTTTGGGCACTGCTGCTCCAACATCAGCAGCAGGTCTCTTCTTCGAGACAGCCTTTTTCTTTGCTCCTCCAGTAACCTCTTCAGCACCATCTCGATCATTGATGGAAACAAAGCGAAGCACAGTCTTCTTAGTGAGGACCTTGGACGCTGGGAACTCTGAGGACTCACCCAACTCCAAAGAAGTAAAAGTCGCCAACAACAGACTAATTTGAATGGCAAACCCTTTGGCTTGCTTGGACATCTTCTTCAAGATACTGAACAAAAACTTAGCCCAGTTCATCTTAATCCTTCAAACAACCGCCGTTATCAACGAAAACTTCTCAACCGTGATAGCATTGAAGGACCCGGCCTTCACAGAAATAGCTTTAGCCATAATATCACAGAGAAGGCGAAAGGGCATTTTCATTTGGTTCTTCCTTCCTGATAAACTGATTGGCTCACCAGACAGAGAAACGATGCTCCGAGCATCGAAAATTGCATCCTTGGGAATCTCCGATAAATCCCCAAAACCATCGACAGGAAGCTCAAAAGATTCTGCAAACCGTTCCTCCGAGATTTCCACTAACTGACCACCCATGGTACTGATAATCACCCCACTGCGAATAGATGCATTCTCAAAGAAATCAACCAAAGCATCTTCATAAACTACTGCTGGGCATCCCAGAAAACCTCTAAGGCCGGAAGCCATAAGAGCTTCAAACATTGACACCATATCGTGGTCATCCATGCTGAGAACGGATTCAAAATCCACATGCTGAGCATTTGAGTAGAAAGAGGAAGCCATTTTGAATTGTAGATAATCGAAGAGAATGCCTGTGAAATCTTTGCAGAAGAAAATATGCGCAAGAGAAATACGATTGAAAGCAAATAAGCAAGGTAAAAGAAGATAAACAGTCATGCGGTAATAAGTAAAGAATGCAAAGAGTTTTTGGAGAGAGAAAATGTTGATGTGACTGTTTGCATGGTAAGACACGTGTCAACCATCCGTTAGCGCGTACTGTTTTGAAAAAGATTTGAAAATTTTCAAAAGGTTTTGATCGTACGGTGAAAAGCATTTTCCAAAATTTTAATCAAATAATGCACAAAAATAGATAACTTCGCGCCAAAGGTATATAGTCACATCTGCTGATACAGTAAGTGTAAAAACACTACTGCTGATTCGATATTGCGCTGAGGATGGCAAGTGCTGATGACTTATAAGCACCAGCAGTATACACGCAACTGCTGAGTATGTCCAGCAGCAACATGTTCTGCTGACGTTACGCTTATCAAATCAGCACCTGGTTCCCCCTACGACTAATATACTCCAAACGCAGGAAATGCTTATTTCAGCAGGTAGGCTAGTCGTTCCCCCTGAACAACAAACCTGCTGCTGATTTAAGCATTGTCTTATCAACCTGCAAAAGCGTTAGTGCACAAACAATTAAGGCAACTCAAGAAGACCTAAAGAGTTTCTAAAATAAGAAAACTTAGCGTCCGGCAGAGGCTTTGTGAAAATATCAGCTACTTGCTGCTCAGTTGACACATACTCCAGCCGAACGTCCTTCTTTAGCACGTGGTCTCTTATGAAGTGATGCCTTATATCGATATGCTTGGTTCGTGAATGCAGCACAGGATTCTGAGTGATTGCAATCGCACTTGTGTTGTCACAGAGAATAGGAGCTTCACCACGATACAAAGATACCTCAATGGCAGTTCCAGCTTCATCTTTGTCCATCTTGATCGTGGAATTCATGGGAGTAGCTGCTGCTGAACTATTTTCCATTCCGAATTTCTTCAGCATTTCTTTAGTGTATTTCGCCTGGTTGATGAATATTCCATTCTCCAACTGGCGCACTTGTATGCCTAAGAAGAATGTCAGCTCCCCCATCATGCTCATTTCAAATTTGTCCTGCATCAACTTAGAAAATTTCTTGCACAGTTTGGGGTTAGTTGACCCAAAGATAATATCATCAACATAAATTTGAACAAGTAATACATGATCATCCTTAACAAATTTAAACAGAGTCTTATCAACTGTGCCTATAGTAAATTGATGTTCCAGCAGGAAGTTCGTGAGTGTATCATACCAAGCTCTGGGTGCTTGTTTCAACCCATATAGAGCTTTGTCCAGTTTGTAAACAAACTCAGGATTTGTATGATCAATGAAGCCAGGAGGTTGTGCAACATACACTTCCTCTGTCAAGATGCCATTAAGAAACGCACTCTTGACATCCATCTGAAAGACTTTAAAGTCTTTATATGCAGCATATGCAAGAAACATGCGTATGGCTTCTAATCTAGCTACTGGTGCAAAAGTTTCATCGAAATCTATTCCTTCCATTTGCCTAAAGCCTTGCGCTACCAGTCTAGCTTTGTTTCTAGTTACTACGCCATCTTCATTCAGTTTATTTCTAAAGACCCAACGAGTACCTATGACTGAATGATTTTTAGGTCTAGGTACAAGTTGCCATACTTTATTGCGCTTAAACTGATTTAATTCTTCCTGCATAGCTTCTATCCAGCTTGGGTCAGCTAAAGCTTCATCTATTACCTTAGGTTCTATATGCGAGATGAATGCAGCATCAAAATGATCAAACTGAGATAGCTGGCCTCTAGTGCGAACAGGGGATTCAAAATTACCTATGACTTGCTCAGGTGGATGATTTCTATTCCACCGAAGATCAAGTCCAATGGGATTTGATTGTTGTTGTTCCCCCTGTGTTGCTGGATGAGTTGCAACTACTGGTTCAGCAGACGCTAATTGATTTGAATTGCTAGCTTGTGCGTCTGCTTCCTGCTGGTAAGAAGTGCTTGCTGCTGATGCATCAGTAGGTAGACTTGATGTGCTAGGCGCTGATTGACCAGCAGGAGATACTACTTGACAATTTCTCGCGACTGGTTGTTCAGCAGGTGAACTTGAAATGATTTGGGAATTGCTTCCTGCTGGTTGGCCAGTCGATGGTTGAGCGTCGTCTGCTGGTATATTAGCTTGATTCTTCGACGCTTCTTCACCAGCAGCTGGTGCACTTGTAATTCGATCCTGCTGATCCATGTTAGTTAAATCAATAACAACTGGATTACCTGCTGGATCTTGTTGAACGTAGTTGTGCGTTGTGACCACTGCTGGTTGTTCCTCCTCAGCTGATGTTCTTGGTGCCACATCATCGTCTGAGTCGTCAAGACTTGTTGATTCTAAACGTGAGCATAAATCGTGAAGGCTTGCAGCTGAGTTGGACTTGAAACTTGTTTCATCAAATACCACGTGAGCAGTTTCTTCAACATTCAAGCTTCTACTATTGAACACTCTATATGCTTTGCTCACTGCTGAATATCCTAAAAAGATACCTGCATCAGATTTTGGTTCAAAAGCTGTTAGATGCTTCTTGCCATTATTATGAATGAAGCACTTACATCCAAACACCCTGAAATAAGAAATATCAGGCTTCTTGCTATTCCAGATCTCATAGGGCGTTTTATCATGCATCCTATTTATCATTGATCTGTTCTGAGTATAGCATGCTGTATTAACTGCTTCTGCCCAAAAGTTTTGCGAAATGCCTGAATAAGCAATCATGGATCTAGCAGCTTCTTTTAAAGTACGATTTCTCCTCTCAGCTAGGCCATTTTGCTGAGGAGTTCTAGCTGCTGAAAGCTCATGCTTTATTCCAATGTCATCCAGATAAGAAGATAATTTTTGATTTAAAAACTCTGTTCCTCGATCACTTCTTATCCGGTTGACTGTAATTTTGTAAACGTTTTAAAAGCCTAATCAACTGGTCAGCAGTATCGGATTTTGCTTTTAAAAACACCACCCAAGTATATTTTGAAAAATCATCAATGACAACTAGGGTGTAGTTCATTCCCCCTAAGCTGGTTA
>KQ989569.1:125664-146156 GCA_001598015.1 Dorcoceras hygrometricum | reverse complement strand
TGGGAGTGCGACTTCCTAAAAGGTCAACAGAGGTCAAATCGTGATTTGCCGATGTTGAGGGGCAAAACGGTCATTTTGCACTGGGGTTCTGAAAAATGGTTTTTCAGATCATAGTATTCAGTTTCGGAAACTGAGTCGATCGGTCCGATCTGATCGGCGATCGGAGTTACGATGAAGTCTCGGTGATGGGGATGAACTGAATGTTCATCCGTTGGACCCGGGCCCGTTGGGCCGGTCCAAGTCCAACACTAAGATCTATTTAATATAGATTAGACTTCATAACATAAAACTTGATACAATTAACCCTAAACCTAAGCACTATAGCCGCCGCCCCCTCTCCTCATCCTCACGCCGCCGCCGCCCTTTGTGCGCCGCCGCCACGTGCCGCCGGAAAATTATTTCCGGCCAATCTTGACGAGGAGAATCCGTCCGCGCCGATCTCGTCAGTCCTTCTAGTGCAGGCTGACGAAGGAGTCTCGCATCTGGTCGTGGACCGGATTGACGTAGTCTACCGCAATCTATCGTGAAGTGCTGTTTTCTTTACGAAACCGGTCGGAGCCAGGCACGAGTTGCCAGCAAGGTAGCAATCTTAAAAGCCCTATGAATGTCATAGTATGTTATTGTTATTATCATATTGATCATCTCCCGGTATTGTTTTTCATTCTTCCGCTGCCTCGCCGGGAGGCGTGATCCGGATCCCAACACTTAGAGGTGGATAGTTACTATGGTGCAAGAGGTGAATAGAGCTATTCCAGCCTTGTACTATGGTTTTTAGCTTGATCAAGCGAACAGAGGTGTCGCATCAATGAGCAAACTTCACCCAAAATGTTATTTTGAGTAGTTATGTTAGTTACATGCCATGATGTTATTTTGAGTATTTGAGGTTAAAGTTTATTTAAAGCATTTTGAAAGACGAGGTATGACGTTAAAGTTTAAATTTTAAAGTTCTTTCAAAGTTCTGATGTTGAAGAATTAAACGTATTTTTAGTATTGCTATTTTAATGCATGTGTATGTATATTATTATTTGCGATTTAGGTTTGAACTTACTGAGTCATTAGGCTCACTAGGTCTGATTGTGTGCAGGTGATAGCGACGTTGAAGTTCAAGGCGACGATGCTTGAGGAGCTCGGACATTGGCAGCGCACTCCCGAGACCTCCGTAGCTTCCGCATTTTATGTTGATGAAAATTTATGAGAATTTTTTTTGAGAAAATTTACATTATGGATTTTCTTTTTAATTATACGATTTCGAGACGTCGAGGTTTGCGAAAATTTCTAGTTCGCGAAAATTTTTGGAAAAACAGTTTTTGAGACTACTATTCACGTGAACAATACTATTCACATGAATAGTGATCGTAACCATTTATAAAAAAAAATTACTTGCCCTTTCAATTTAAAGGAAAATATTTTAGAAAAGCTGGGACGTTTCAGTTGGTATCAGAGCAAGGTCCTGAAGGGTTGTGCCCGCTGCTGGTCCCGAGAAGCTCAAGGGTCACGCCTCAAGTTTGTAAGTTTTAAAGTATGAGTGTTTAAAGTAAAATGTTTTAAATGTTACTAGAGTATTGGATCACTTTTTCCATAGATGCATGTTGGTTACGTGTGATCTTGGACTATACGCAAAATGCCTCCCAAACGATGAATAAGCAGGGACTCGGGGGATGAGGATGGGAGACGAGACCCACCTCCACCTCCACCCTATTAGTCTAATGAAGAATTGTTAGCCAGTTTGACACGTTTACTCGAGCAGCGAGCTGTGGCTGCTCGGAGGGTGAAATCGAAGGAAGTTGATTAGCGGTTCCATAATATGAATCCGAAGGAGCTCTCAGGTACCACCAATCCGTTCGTGGCTGAGGACTGGATTGAGTCTTTGGAGATGGTTTTTCAATTCCAAGGAGATGGGCAATGGGGAAAGGGTGTGAGGCACCAATGACTTCTGAGGGGCAATGCCAGTGAGGATTGTATTAGCCAAGATGATAACGGCCTGGTCAGTCCAGATTAGTGGTAAAATAATCAAGGTTATTTCAGCTTAGAAAGTATACACTGAGGTGGATCAGCTCGGACGCAAGATGATCTTATGTTTCGTGCTAAACTGATAGTGGAAGCTGCCTTTGGTTTCAGTTTAGACCAGCAAGGGTGCGAGCTGTTTGAGTGGCCCTTGCTGATCTTAGGAGTGCAAGATGATTTGTGGTTGCTGGAGAATTATAGCAGTTCGGAGTGCTCGGGTCTTATAGTATGAGAGGTTCAGCTTAGAAGCTTGCTGTATAGTGTAAGCTGAGTCAGATCGAGTGCAAGCTGACATGTGAGTCCTGTGTTGTATTTAGCCGTGCTGGGAATGTGAGCTGAGCTAATACTGTTGTAGCATGAACCAGTCCAGTGCAGCGCTCTGAGCTGATAGCAGATTAGGAAGTAGACGTAAGCTGGATACAGCTTTGGGAGTACGCAGTGTCTCAAGCTGAATTGACCCTTGAGAGTTGGGTTGACCATAGTGTTGGTCCCTGTTTTCAAAAGGAAAGATAGCAGGCGCTGTTGTTAAAAGACATTAAAAAAATTTTGCGCGCTGCTATGGAGCTGCAATAGCTCAAGGTTCTTGAACATTTAAAATCACAAGAGCACCGGATACAGATCTGGTATGATTTTAAAAATCATGCGGAAATACCAGAACTGAATCCTAATATTTTAAAACAACTCAAACAGATTTATGTGCAACATAAATCTGTTCGAGACTGTGCAAGTGCTGAACTGTAAACGTAAGTGCTGAAGTCTGTTTTACATGCGTGCTGAATGTGTTATGCAATGCTAGAATGCTAAAGTAAATATGCAAGTGCTGAATGAATAAAAGAATACGATACTCAGTGATTTGTTTCTGGAAGTTCGGACCTCAATGTCCTACATCTCCCCTTCTTCCACCTCGGAAGGATCCACTAGAAGATTTTGATGGTTACAGGTCATCTGCAAACACCCACCCACACAAGCAGCACTTGTATGGACTCCTAGACTCCACAAATGCACATCAGCCGCAACTGTGTGACTAACTACATACACAGAGTTTAACGTCTTCGTGCTTGGATGGGACCTGTTGTGAAATGGGTTTTGAGATTCATTCACTAATGAATGTGAATGAATCTCTGTGTGTGAGAATTATAGTGTACGCACAACTCTCGAAAGAATACATCTCACACACTAGGGAAATTGCTCTACACAAGCTAATTAAAACTCAGCAATCGACTCTCGTGAAAGCTCCTCTCTAATGGCGGTCGATTGCTTCGTCTTTCTGTTCATTTTCCCTCTGCTGGTGCACTGTTCAATCAACGTATTTTCTGCGACAGCCTCACAGCGACCAACACTCTTCAATGGCGTTCTTCTTGTATATAAGCCTATGTTCAAATTCAAACCGTTGGACACAAAATTCTTCCCGTTCAAATGTGCTCTGTAAAGTACCGACAGGGATTGTCCTTTGTGTCCTTTCTTTTGTAGGCTTCTTTGTCGTCTTCACCATTTTAATTGAGCTCAGCAGTTGACATCCAGCTTTTGTAACTCTTCGTAAATCGTCAACTGCTTTGCTGCTGGTTCATTATTCAATGATTGCGACTGGATACTTTGACGACTGGATGCTTTGCACCTGGTTGCAACGCTTCGCTACTTATGCTTTTCTTGCGTCTGGGATTCCATGTCGACTGGATATGCAATAGCACTGTAGCTCGTGACTGGTACATCTTCTTGCGATTGGATGCATATCAACAGCTGGTCTACTGTAGCTCTCGTCTGAATGTACTGTTGATTGCGTCTGGATGTACTTGCAGCTGGTTGTCCAGTTGTTGGTCGTGAAATGCTTGCGACTGGATTTCCCAACGACTGGTTAGATCAAACGATGTCGTATCAACTTATTCAAACAACATCGTTTGCTATGCATCCTCGACTGGTTGATTATATGACTGTAGCTCTCGTCTGGATGTACTGTAGCTGCCTGCTGGTTTCTCTTGAGAGTTGTACCTGTTGGTTCTTAGCGCAAAGCCATCTGCTGAATCTTAGCGCGAAGGCAAAACGCTGTCGTATCAACTTATCCAAACGACATCGTTTTTCAATCGCCAACTCGAAGTATCATCTGCTGGTGAACAGTAGCTTGCGACTGAATTTCTTCCTCTACGTCGTCGCTTTATCTCTTACGCTTATCTTCACAACTACTGATAGCTTTAGCTTCCTGCTGAATGATGACGTCACTGCTGATGTCATCTACGCTTAGCGCCCCAGCTGAACTTTCTTCATCTGCTGATTGTGATGACATCACTACTGATGTCATCATCGCTGTTTCCAGATCTTGCGCTTCTTGTCATCTGCTGATTTAGTTTTCTTGCTGGTTCTTTTCGCTCCAGCTGGTTCATCTTCTCCTTAGCACTCCAACTGGTTCATATCGTTCCAGCTGGTTCAATACGTTCCAGCTGGTTCAATACGTTCCTGCTGGTTATCCTCGCTCCTTGGTGTACTAGCCGATTCATCATCCCCTTCGATGTTCCAGCTGGTCCACCTTCCACTTTAGCGCTTGCAGCTGGTTCTTATCGTTCCAGCTGGTTCACTATGCTCCAGCTGGTTCAACTTGGCCTCCGCTGATCTTCTTCTTCGATCCTAAAATCTGTACACTAAGTGGAATTGTTAGTAACACAATAATAAGTTTTGTGTAATTCAAAATTCAATCTGGATCTGTTGACACAGATCCATCAATCTCTCCCTTTTTGATTTACACAAAACTTTAAACAACAAATGCATGTTCTAACAATTCTCTCCCTTTTTGTGGGAATCAAAAAGAGTTCGAATCTGGGTCTTCCCATGAATTTTAAAATGAAACTCTCCCTACACAGTTACAACAAAAACAACGTCACAGCGGGATTTTTAAATTTTAAAAACAAAACCAGCTTTTGGGAAGCACC
Organism: Dorcoceras hygrometricum; assembly: GCA_001598015.1. NCBI lineage: Eukaryota > Viridiplantae > Streptophyta > Magnoliopsida > Lamiales > Gesneriaceae > Dorcoceras > Dorcoceras hygrometricum. The sequence goes on along the minus strand of KQ989569.1, from coordinate 141,234 downwards.
GTATGCAAGAGCTATATGATTTTGAAAAACACGAACTGATGCATAGCTCAAATTAACAAAGACAGCACGCCACTCTCCCTGTCTTTTATAACATAAGCTTAAAACAATTAAAAACAAAAATTTTGGCACCAGCTGAAAACCGCATAACAGAACAGTTTTGAAAAATATCATAGCACTTTAAACAATGTTTAAAATAACATATGCTACTGAGTTACTTATATATGAAGAACCAGTAAACAGAGAACAGCTCAGATTTTCATACTTCTATTTCGTCCCATGTGCTTGTCACCGAGCCTCGCTCCAAGTGATCTTACAGCACAACGAAAATAGAAGCTTGGCATCTGCACGGGACTCGCGCATCCCGTGACAGTTCAACAAAAGAAAACCGGTCTATATTAAAACAGATCAACTGGCCTTCATAAAAAAGCTTCTCAAAACAGTTTAAAACATAGCACATGTGTTTTAAAAATAAGTGCTCGTTCAAGAACAACCTGCTTTGATACCAATTGTTGGTCCCTGTTTTCAAAAGGAAAGATAGCAGGCGCTGTTGTTAAAAGACATTAAAAAAAAATTTGCGCGCTGCTATGGAGCTGCAATAGCTCAAGGTTCTTGAACATTTAAAATCACAAGAGCACCGGAGACAGATCTGGTATGATTTTAAAAATCATGCGGACAATACCAGAAGTGAATCCTAATATTTTAAAACAACTCAAACAGATTTATGTGCAACATAAATCTGTTCGAGACTGTGCAAGTGCTGAACTGTAAACGTAAGTGCTGAAGTCTGTTTTACATGCTTGTTGAATGTGTTATGCAATGCTAGAATGCTAAAGTAAATATGCAAGTGCTGAATGAATAAAAGAATACGATACTCAGTGATTTGTTTCTGGAAGTTCGGACCTCAATGTCCTACATCTCCCCTTCTTCCACCTCGTAAGGATCCACTAGAAGACTTTGATGGTTACAGGTCATCTGCAAACACCCACCCACACAAGCAGCACTTGTATGGACTCCTAGACTCCACAAATGCACATCAGCCGCAACTGTGTGACTAACTACATACACAGAGTTTAACGTCTTCGTGCTTGGACGGGACCTGTTGTGAAATGGGTTTTGAGATTCATTCACTAATGAATGTGAATGAATCTCTGTGTGTGAGAATTACAGTGTACGCACAACTCTCGAAAGAATACATCTCACACACTAGGGAAATTGCTCTACACAAGCTAATTAAAACTCAGCAATCGACTCTCGTGAAAGCTCCTCTCTAATGGCGGTCGATTGCTTCGTCTTTCTGTTCATTTTCCCTCTGCTGGTGCACTGTGCAATCAACGTATTTTCTGTGACAGCCTCACAGCGACCAACACTCTTCAATGGCGTTCTTCTTGTATATAAGCCTCTGTTCAAATTCAAACCGTTGGACACAAAATTCTTCCCGTTCAAATGTCCTCTGTAAAGTACCGACATGGATTGTCCTTTGTGTCCTTTCTTTTGCAGGCTTCTTTGTCGTCTTCACCATTTGAATTGAGCTCAGCAGTTGACATCCAGCTTTCGTAACTCTTCGTAAATCTTCAACTGCTTCGCTGCTGGTTCATTCTTCAATAATTGCGACTGGATACTTTGACGACTGGATGCTTTGCGCCTGGTTGCAACGCTTCGCTACTTCTGCTTTTCTTGCGTCTGGGATTCCATGTCGACTGGATATGCAATAGCACTGTAGCTCGCGATTGGTACATCTTCTTGCGACTGGATGTATATCAACAGTTGGTCTACTGTAGCTCTCGTCTGAATGTAATGTTGATTGCGTCTGGATGTACTTGCAGCTGGTCGTCCAGTTGTTGGTCATGAAATGCTTGCGACTGGATTTCCCAACTACTGGTTAGATCAAACGATGTCGTATCAACTTATTCAAACTACATTGTTTGCTATGCATCCTTGACTGGTTGATTATATCACTGTAGCTCTCGTCTGGATGTACTGTAGCTGCCTGCTGGTTTCTCTTGAGAGTTGTACCTGCTGGTTCTTAGCGCAAAGCCATCTGCTGAATCTTAGCGCGAAGGCAAAACGCTGTCGTATCAACTTATCCAAACGACATCGTTTTGCAATCGCCAACTCCAATTATCATCTGCTGGTGAACAGTAGCTTGCGACTGAATTTCTTCCTCTATGTCGTCGCTTTATCTCTTGCGCTTCTCTTCACAACTGCTGATAGCTTTAGCTTCCTGCTGAATGATGACGTCACTGCTGATGTCATCTACGCTTAGCGCCCCAGCTGAACTTTCTTCATCTGCTGATTGTGATGACATCACTACTGATGTCATCATCGCTGTTTCCAGATTGTGCGCTTCTTGTCATCTGCTGATTTAGTTTTCCTGCTGGTTCTTTTCGCTCCAGCTGGTTCATCTTCTCCTTAGCACTCCAACTGGTTCATATCGTTCCAGCTGGTTCAATACGTTCCAGCTGGTTCAATACGTTCCTGCTGGTTATCCTCGCTCCTTGGTGTACCAGCCGATTCATCATCCCCTTCGATGTTCCAGCTGGTCCACCTTCCACTTTAGCGCTTGAAGCTGGTTCAACTTGGCCTCCGCCTGATTACGAACAACTGACTCAACTTTGGACGTCTCCATTGCTAATCCAGCTGCCGTTTACAATGATGAACCAAACCAACTGCTGAACTTCATCTTGAGAACCATCGACTGGACAACAATTCTCTCCCTTTTTGTGGGAATCAAAAAGAGTTCGAATCTGGGTCTTCCCATGAAATTTAAAACGAAACTCTCCCTACACTGTTACAACAAAAACAACGTAACAGCAGGATTTTTAAATTTTAAAAACAAAACCAGCTTTTGGGAAGCACCATATGCAAGAGCTATATGATTTTGAAAAACACGAACTGATGCATAGCTCAAATTAACAAAGACATCGACGCCACTCTCCCTGTCTTTTATAACATAAGCTTAAAACAATTAAAAACAAAATTTTTGGCACCAGCTGAAAACCGCATAACAGAACAGTTTTGAAAACTATCAGAGCACTTTAAACAATGTTTAAAATAACATATGCTACTGAGTTACTTATATATGAAGAACCAGTAAACAGAGAACAGCTCAGATTTTCATACTTCTATTTCGTCCCATGTGCTTGTCACCGAGCCTCGCTCCAAGTGATCTTACAGCACAACGAAAATAGAAGCTTGGAATCTGCACGGGACTCGTGCATCCCGTGACAGTTCAACAAAATAAAACCGGTTCTATATTAAAACAGATCAACTGGCCTTCATAAACAAGCTTCTCAAAACAGTTTAAAACATTTAAAATATAGCACATGTGTTTTAAAAATAAGTGCTCGTTCAAGAACAACCTGCTCTGATACCAATTGTTGGTCCCTGTTTTCAAAAGGAAAGATAGCAGGCGCTGTTGTTAAAAGACATTAAAAAAATTTTGCGCGCTGCTATGGAGCTGCAATAGCTCAAGGTTCTTGAACATTTAAAATCACAAGAGCACCGGAGACAGATCTGGTATGATTTTAAAAATCATGCGGAAAATACCAGAACTGAATCATAATATTTTAAAACAACTCAAACAGATTTATGTGCAACATAAATCTATTCGAGACTGTGCAAGTGATGAACTGTAAACGTAAGTGCTGAAGTCTATTTTACATGCGTGCTGAATGTGTTATGCAATGCCAGAATGCTAAAGTAAATATGCAAGTGCTGAATGAAAAAAGAATACGATACTCAGTGATTTGTTTCTGGAAGTTCGGACCACAATGTCCTACATCTCCCCTTCTTCCACCTCGGAAAGATCCACTAGAAGACTTTGATGGTTACAGGTCATCTGCAAACACCCACCCACACAAGCAGCACTTGTATGGACTCCTAGACTCCACAAATTCACATCAGCCGCAACTGTGTGACTAACTACATACACAGAGTTTAACGTCTTCGTGCTTGGACGGGACCTGTTGTGAAAAGGGTTTTGAGATTCATTCACTAATGAATGTGAATGAATCTCTGTGTGTGAGAATTACAGTGTACGCACAACTCTCGAAAGAATACATCTCACACACTAGGGAAATTGCTCTACACAAGCTAATTAAAACTCATAAATCTACTCTCATGAAAGCTCCTCTCTAATGGCGGTCGATTGCTTCGTCTTTCTGTTCATTTTCCCTCTGCTGGTGCACTGTGCAATCAACGTATTTTCTGCGACAGCCTCACAGCGACCAACACTCTTCAATGGCGTTCTTCTTGTATATAAGCCTCTGTTCAAATTCAAACCGTTGGACACAAATTCTTCCCGTTCAAATGTGCTCTGTAAAGTACCGACAGGGATTGTCCTTTGTGTCCTTTATTTTGCAGGCTTCTTTGTCGTCTTCACCATTATAATTGAGCTCAGCAGTTGACATCCAACTTTCATAACTCTTCGTAAATCGTCAACTGCTTCGCTGCTGGTTCATTCTTCAATCATTGCGACTGGATACTTTGACGACTGGATGCTTTGCGCCTGGTTGCAATGCTTCGCTACTTCTGCTTTTCTTGCGTCTGGGATTCCATGTCGACTGGATATGCAATAGCACTGTAGCTCGCGACTAGTACATCTTCTTGCGACTGGATGCATATCAACAGCTGGTCTACTGTAGCTCTCGTCTGAATGTACTGTTGATTGCGTCTGGATGTACTTGCAGCTGGTTGTCCAGTTGTTGGTCGTGAAATGCTTGCGACTGGATTTCCCAACGACTGGTTAGATCAAACGATGTCGTATCAACTTATTCAAACGACATCGTTTGCTATGCATCCTCGACTGGTTGATTATATCACTGTAGCTCTCGTCTGGATGTACTGTAGCTGCCTGCTGGTTTCTCTTGAGAGTTGTACCTGCTGGTTCTTAGCGCAAAGCCATCTGCTGAATCTTAACGTGAAGGCAAAACGCTGTCGTATCAACTTATCCAAACGACATCGTTTTGCAATCGCCAACTCCAAGTATCATCTGCTGGTGAACAGTAGCTTGCGACTGAATTTCTTCCTCTATGTCGTCGCTTTATCTTTTGCGCTTCTCTTCACAACTGCTGATAGCTTTAGCTTCCTGCTGAATGATGACGTCACTGCTGATGTCATCTATGCTTAGCGCCCCAGCTGAACTTTCTTCATCTGCTGATTGTGATGACATCACTGCTGATGTCATCATCGCTGTTTCCAGATCTTGCGCTTCTTGTCATCTGCTGATTTAGCGTTCCAGCTGGTTCTTTTCGCTCCAGCTGGTTCATCTTCTCCTTAGCGCTCCAACTGGTTCATATCGTTCCAGCTGGTTCAATACGTTCCAGCTGGTTCAATACGTTCCTGCTGGTTATCCTCGCTCCTTGGTGTACCAGCCGATTCATCATCCCCTTCGATGTTCTAGCTGGTCCACCTTCCACTTTAGCGCTTGCAGCTGGTTCTTATCGTTCCAGCTGGTTCACTATGCTCCAGCTGGTTCAACTTGGCCTCCGCCTGATTACGAACAACTGACTCAACTTTGGACGTCTCCATTGCTAATCCAGCTGCCGTTTACATGAATGCACCAAACCAGCTGCTGAACTTAATCTTGAGAACCATCAACTGGACAGATTCTGCTACTGTTCATCTTCTTCTTCGTTCCTAAAAACTGTACACCTAAGTAGAATTGTTAGAAACATAATAATAAGTTTTGTGTAATTCAAAATTCAATCTGGATCTGTTGATACAGATCCATCACATAGCGAGCTGGTATGAGTACGTACCTTGATACAGGGGTGCGTGAGCTGATCTAAAAGCGTCGTGAACAGGATGAGACAGCAAAAGCTGAATAGAGCATCGCAAGCCGACCTGAGCGATGCGTACTGAGTTGAGTACTCTAAGCTGATATACGTACTGCTAGCTGAGAGGAGAGTACGTGTTGGATCTGTTCTACAGATCAGAATCTTAGTTTTGATTCACACAAAATCTGTTTCTATTGTACTAACGCTCTACATGACATGCACAGCTTGCTTAGACTGGAGTAGGCATGAAGATATCCAAACTGGAACAATGAGGGGATGCCTGAGCTGTACTGGTCGAAGATATCTAGCTGGAACAGTAAGGGGACGCCCAAGATGGTACAACTGTTTACTTCCAGAAGTACAGGGAACACCAAGCTGCTTCACCAGCTGGAAGTAGGAGCAGCACGAAGATCAAACGCAGAGTAAGAAGAGCAGTTCAAGCGCAGAATCAAGAGCAGAGTTGAAGTGCAGTGATTGAAGCGCAGAGTTGCTCAAAAGTGTAGATCAAGTGCAGCGCACAAGGGCAGTGATTGAGTGCGAAACCAACGCAAGCTGGATCAAATCACTGTAGCATTACAGTGTGATGAAGAAGCAACCAGCTCTGTGGAGAACTGAACGGTGAACAGAGGCTGGCTGGTTAAAGTCAAACCAGCTCAACAAGCAGAGCAAAGGTCAAGAGCAGCTGGATGAGAAGCAGACCAGCTGGGAGAAACCAGCTGAGCATAATGGAGCAACCAGCTCAGACGAACAAAGTAGTTTGAACACAAGTATTGTGGAGATTGTTGCATATTAGTTCAAACTGATTTGCTTCGTCCTGTCCACATCAAGTACACAATTCTCGTACTCAAACTCAGCAAAGGCTGCAACATTAAATGTGGACAGAGCTCAAGTCAAATAAAGCCTGCAACGCATTAAAAGCCAAATGACACAAAGTACATATGTGTCAGAAGACTTTTCAGAACGGCTACAACTTTGTGTCCAACGGATAAATCCAGGCAGAGGCTTTATATACAGGAGCAATAGAACAGAAGAAGTATGCGCAAAAATAGTGAGAGTATATTTGTGCGAAGTCAAAGCAGAAAATCAAGAAACGCACAACACTGAACCTGGGAAGATAAACAGAAAACTAGCTCGCACAAGGAGCATTTTCCCAGAGTGTGTGAGATATAATTATTGAGAGATTGTGCCTACACTGTAAATCTCACACACACGCATTCACTCACATTCGATAGTTGAGCGAGATAGATCAGAGTGAATGTGATTCAATACTCTCCATTGTTGTCTTTGGACAGAGACGTTAAACAAGTCTAGTTGTCTTTCTCACTGAGACGTTAAAGTAGTGTGTGTAGCCTTTCTCACTGAGGCGTAAAAGAAGTAAGTTAGACACACGCAGCTTGCGGGCTGCAGTGGTCTTCTAGTAGATCCTTCCCGTTGCGGAAGAAGAGGAGAGGTAGGAGATTGAGCTCCGAACTTCCATAAACAAATCAGCGTATTTTCTTTACGGCTTTGAGTATTTTCATGTTCACGCATTGCATATTTATCAAAAGCATAAAACTGTTTAATCGAGCTTTCGAACTTTAGAGTGCAGTTTGAGTTATTTCCGCATGATTTATATTCATTACTCAATCTGTATCTTGGTGCACAAGTATTCAAGAACACTGAACTATTGCAACTCAAGTTAGGTTAACCAGATCGTTTGACTGTGTGTCGAGCTGGTTTCAGCATCCAACTTGAACCAGCATGTTGAGCGCTTGCTTTGTATCACGCTGGTTTCAACAAACAGCTGGAACAAGTTTGGTTATCGCAACCCGGCTTCAATGCCTTGCTGAATCCTGCGTCTAATCATTCGATCTGGTTACACCCTCTAAGTGATGATTATGGTCAAAATAACAAGTATATAGGGGGTAAAATCGATCCCAACAGTACGCGATCTGAGCTGGACTATATGCATTGGCCTGAGGGCTATGAGCTGTTGTGGATGAGTACAACCTGAGCTGATCAGCGTATGCTGAGCTGAGCGGTGTAAGTTGAGATTTTATAGCGCTTACTGTTCTGGAGACCGCAAGTTGAGCTGAATGAACTGTGCTGATATAAGATCTAGGGCTGTTCCAAGTTTACGTTCTATGATCTGAGAGTATCGTGAGCTGTTTGGCTGTCGTAAGCTGGATAGAGCATCCTGAGATGATTGAAAGGGGTGTGATCTGAACTGAGGTTCCGCAAGCTGTTTGGTGGTACTGTGTGTTTTAACATGTGCTGAACTCGTGATCTGATCTGCTAGTGTGATCTGTACTGATATGCATGGCACAAGATGTTTGTGCGGTCAGATTTGGGTGAACGCTAATGGGGAAGGACAGTTCTGGTGTAAGCTGTTGGTATCCTTCGTATCGAGTTTGGCATGGATCAGATCAGGCGCGAGCTGATCTTAGTGGAATAGTTCTGAGCTGAACTGCTTCGTTGTGCTTGATTGAGCATTTTGCTGCGAGCTATTTTGGGAAAACAGCTTAGAGACGAATAGCTCTGGGATTTTTCTGTATGAGCGTAAGCTGGATTTATCTTAGGGATGTTCTGGATGCCCTAAGCTGAGGGATCAGATTACAGGGTTTGTGCTGTGCTGGTTGGTGAAATCAGCTTGGGCTTATGCTGTTGGTGATGCACAGCTTAGGCCAGAGCAGTTCATGGTTTCAGACCAGAAGAGAGCTGGTTATGGTTTCAGCTTTGGACGAGAGTTGTTGGGGGTGGTCAGCTTTGGTGAGAGCTGATCGTTTCTCCTGTACTGGAGGGCGCACGATCTACTAGCACGAGAGCTAATTGTGGTTCATAAGCTGAATCGTACGCGTGAGCTGAACAGCATACGAAATTTGAACAGATGAGAGCTGAGCTGTTGGGAGCGAGAGCCGGTTTGAATGTGCATGCTGAGTTGCATTTTCGGGGCTGAATACAGTGTTGAGGTTTGAGCTGATCTGTTATCACAGTAGCCGTGAGCTGAAGAGCTTTAGTATATATACTCTCTTGTTGACCAACACTTAGTCGTTTTAGTCCACACATCTCCTTGTCTTATGCAGAAAGCTTTCGATAGATAATTTTTTCCAAACCCTAGTGGTCACTGTTCACCCGACCTAGTATGTTAGATCGTCGGAGATTGGTCGGTCAATTTTGAGTGGGGGTACCTCGGTTGGAAACCTCTCTTAAAGCTTGAAATTTTCGCACCAGTTTGGAGTCGAGAGGAAGTCGGACTGAGGAAATCACTGAGAAGCATCGTGAGCTTCAATTCAGGTAACCGAGGTTGTTAGTGTTGTTTTCGAACCTTAGTTGTTTTTACCTTCTGTTAGGCTGAACTGTGAGGTCATGTAGAAGCTGTCCATGTTTTGAAGATTTGGCCGTGAGCTGTTTGAGCTTGACCGAAGCTAACTTCTTGGATATATTGACAGATTGTACCTCTCTTATAGTTTTTCCGTGAGCTGCTGGACCTGAGTTGTTGGCCGAGCAGAGCAGTGAGTGTGTTCTGCTTTCAGCTGTGTGATGTGCTGAGATGTTGGGTAAGATCTGTGCAAGGTATGAATCTGAGCTTGTATTTAAAACTTGAGATACACATGTGAACGTATTGTGGTTGTGTGCTGAGCCTTGAGCTGTTGCAGCTTACGCCAACCTTGTCGTACGAGAAGACCGCATTCTAGTAAACATGAAAGGAAACTGTGGAATAAGGTGATTAAGATGGTCAAGGTCAAATTGCTGAATCACTCGGAAGAGGAAGATACTTTGGAGATTGAGTTAGACATGAGGAGTCGCTATCTGAAGATGTTCGGTGTGTTTTAATTTCGAGGATGAATTTATTTAAGGGGAAGGAATTGTAGCATCCAGGATTCGCTCACGTAAACCACATGCATGTAGATAAAAGTTTTTAAATGATTTAAATTTTAGTTGAGGCTTTAAAATATTAATGATGATTTTATTTGATATTTAAATGTATATGTTGAGGTTTTCAATTTCAGGTGAATACCCAATGCCGGACCATGGAGGGTAGATCGGGGACGATAAAGGTGACTTTAAAATATTCCAAAATTTATTTTAAGGATTTTAGTAGACAAAAATATTTATTTAATGTTGAATTTAAAAATTTGCCTAGTGATTGGACAAAACTGATATATTTTTTGAGCGCTATACCCGTTTAACCGATCTTTCTTGCAATTGAGTGGGTAAGCGTACATTATATTTCTTTTATGCCAAAGTTTTAAAATTTACTCCATGATACTAGTAATATTTAATGAGTAGGACTAAAATTTTATGGGCTTGAGACTTGAGTATTAAAATTAATATCTAGCGGGCCTAAATCTTACCCAAAAGCCTACTTAACTCCACCCTAAACCTTTGAGCCTACCCTAGCACATTTTTTTCATCAGATTACGATCATTTCAGCTGCCACCCACCTCTCCACTCCTCTGAAATTCGAACCATATATCAAGGCAAAAGTTGAAAGATCGTCGTTCCCTCGTTCGCCTCTATGCATTCGGTAACGTGTATTCTAGATTCATCCAACAAAAGGCAAGTTTAAATCTCATTTTCTGCCACAATCAGATCATAATATGCGTGTTTTGAATTTATTTATGCATGAGAAGTATTTTGGAAAATTAGTTCTAGCAGCGTGTATGTTTTATTGAAGGGCTGCGTCTTGAGTTCTTTTTTCCTGCACGTGTTTCTTTACGTGGTGCTGTGAGGTGGCCGAGGGGTATCTGCTGCCATTTGATAACCTTAGGGTGGATGTTAGGTCGAATATAGAAGGCTTAGGACGTGGGGGTTGGGGATTGGAAGGCAAGTTTGCAGCTGGACAGTAAGCACAACCATGCTATAGGTTGTAGCCGTGCCGTCGAGTTCTGCACTCTTCTGCGTTGCATTGTTGTCCAGCATCCAGGGGCTGTTGTGACTGAGTCTAGGGGTTGAGGGGGGATGTCTTGGTGAGTTTGGAGAGGGATCATAGCAGGTTAGCATTGCTGGACGTGCAGGACAAGAGGAATCAAGTGTGTGAGTGCTGTGAGGAGAGGCGGGCAACGATTGTACGGTGTGGAGGATCCTGCCTTAATGCTGTGCGACCGTGAATCAAAAGAGGATTGTTGCTGGCTATGTATGGATGTTAGGGGAGTCCTAGAGGTATTTGTTAGATCATGCATTTATTATTTAAGGTTTTGTGTAAATCAAAAAGGGAGAGATTGATGGATCTGTGTAAACAGATCCTGATTAAGTTTTGAATTACACAAAACCTGTTATTGTGTTTCTAATTGATTTACGTAGTGTGCAGAAATTATGTAAGAAGAAAAGAATATGGAAGAGATATGAACAGTAAGAATCTGAAAGAGAACTGTTGAAATCGTGTATGCGAAAGAGGAGTTGAAAGTTGCTGAATTGTTGAAAAAGTAAAATTCAGCAACCATGACATCAGCGTTGCTGATTGAAGAGGCAGAATTCAGCAACCATGAAATCAGCATTGCTGATTGAAGAAGCAGAATTCAGCAATGATGACGTCAGCAGAATCAGCAACTTGCAGCAGAATTCAGCAATGATGACGTCAGCAGAATCAGCAACTTGCAACAGAATTCAGCAACGATGATGTCAGCAGAATTCAGCAATAATGACGTCAGCAGAATCAGCAACTTGCAGCAGAATTCAGCAACGATGACGTCAGCAGAATCAGAAACGTTAACAGTAATTTTCAGCAACGTTAACAAGCAGAATTCAGCAACGTTGACAGGCAGAATTCAGCAACGTTCACAACAGAATTCAGCAACGTTATTCAGCAACGTTTACAAGAAATTCAGCTGCCAGGACGCTATCAACCATTTAAAAGGAAAGGAATATGTGGCTGAAATTAAGTCTTACTAATGCCTTCAATCAAGGGGACAGAATTAGTACTATTCTGGGAAATAGTACAATGTACAGAGGATGATTGTACGAACTTGGAAAGAAGACAAATTAGTCATAACAAGCGCAGAGAGGAATTGAAATTAATCTAACGGTCATATTTGGGGAAGCAAATATATATACAAGAAGCACTATTGAAGAAATTGATTTTGATGGATTTTTGACAACGAAGCAGTAGACCGCCATTAGAGAGGTGCGCATAACGAGTGTCTAATGCTGAGTCTCAATCAGCTTTTGTAGAGCATTTCCCTAGTGTGTGAGATTTAATTTTTACGAGAGTTGTGCTTACACTGTAAATCTCACACACACAGAGATTCATTCACATTCATGAGAGTTGGGCGAAATTGTATAGTGAATGAATCTCAAACCCAAACAATTAGATCCCTCCAAGCACGACGACATTAAACTCTGTGTTTGTAGCCTTTCTCACATATGCGTAAAACAAGTGAGTGACAGCCGAGGGCTGGTGGAGTCTAGGAGTTCTCGTAGCTGCTGGTTGCGGGATCGGGTGTTTGTAGAAGGCCTACTTTCATCAAATCTTCTAGTGGAACCTTCCGAGGAGGAATATGGGGAGACGTAGGACATTGAAGTCCGAACTTCCATAAACAAATCGCACTGTTTGTATTCTTTACGATTTACAGTTCTGCATACGCTTTTACTTAGCACGCATAACACATTAGAATGCACACTTGCACAGTAGCAGATTTCTGTGTAACAGAAATCTGTTTGCATCGTTTTAAAATATTAGAAATCATTTCTGGTGTTTTCCGCATGTTTTTATTACATATCAGATCTGTCTCCGGTGCTCCATTTTATGTTCAAGAACCCGAGGTATTGCACCTCATAATAGCAGTGAGGCACTCGGTGACAAGCACATGGGACGAAATATGAGATATGAAATTCTGAGCTTTTATCTGTCATATTTTCTGTCTGGTTCTTCATATGTGTGAGGCTCAGAGCTCACAATTAATTTTTTAATCTCAATCAGTGGGTTATTAATTTAAACTAAACAAGTTTAGTAAATCTAATCTGGTTCATATATAAGTTACAAAAAAAAAAATTCCAACCAGCAGTTGCGTATTCCATTCAGCAGAAGCATAATAAGTTCAGTTGGTAGCGTAAATATGATAGTTCACAGCGATTACAAGCTAAGTTCACTAGTACACACTTGATTCTTATATACTAAACCAGACTTGAGCAACCTACGTCCAACTGTCCCAAACATCTAAACTATCAGCTGGTATTTCTTTTCTTCCTGCTGCTGATCCAGCGTCTATGTAGTTATCTCTCGCTACCCGTGGTCGCTCCCCACTAGTTCTTTCTTCCTATTGTCATGCACACATACAAAACAAAACAACAGCCGGATAAACTCCGGTGAGAATCATCTCAATATAATCAGCAGGTACGCATAATAACAATAAAACGCACAAAAGTTTATCAACTGTAAACAAATGCAATGACATGAAATGATTCTAGTTCTCCTCTTCGATCTCAGAATTGATTCCATATCAGTTCGACGCCATCAAGATTCGTATCCGATCTTGACATGAATATTCATCTATCGAAACCATCTCCGGCTTCGAAAATCAGGCCAACTCAGTCCTGGGCATTAGAATCAATTCAATTCTCTTCAATATGCAAACTCATGCAAATATAAAAGATCCACTACCTGTGATGGATCGACACACACATAACTCAAGTTCTAAATCAAGAACAGTAATCAAATATGTATGTGATTTCAGCAGAATACTCAAGAAATATCATTCTCGAGTAATCTAGTGTTAGAGTAGATGCCCAACTAGCCAACTTGTGGCGTGTGGGTTTTCATTGACTCTTGTACAAACGATCTTTATATATGATATTCGCATTCTTTTATATGGCATTCTTTACTTTCATTATGTGTGTAATGATTTACAATTGTGTTGAGTAAAGGCCTAGATTACACTAAAGCGTATGTTAGATGAGGATATACTCCCACCGCTTCGAAAGTGGATAACGGTAAACAGATTCCTCAACTGCTGTTGATCTTCCTCAGTTGCTGTTCGAATATCATTTTCTTGTCATTCAGCAGAAGCAACAACCAGCAGTAACAACCAGTCGCAACAAGAATCCAGTCGCAACACTTCGAAATTCAAAACGATGTCGTTATAATTAATCTCAATGACATCGTAACGTGTCCTCAGCTGGTATTACTTCGATTAAACGAAACCAGCAGCTGGTCGCTCTAATAATCCAACGACTGATTTCACAATATTATTCGAAACGGCATCGTATCAAGATTTCCTGTTTTATAATCAAAACGGTGTCGCATTGTTCCCTCGACTGAATAACCAGCAGATACAACAAACCATCAGCTGATTTCCAATTTCTCGCCTGGTCGCCAATTTCATACAAAACGACGTCGTATCCAGGTTCCTGTTCATAAGTCAAAACGATGTCGCATTGCTCTCTCAGCTGGAACCATTTATCGAAACGACGACATCGCACCCACGTCATCAACAACCAGCCGATACATCAATAAACCAGCAGGTACATAAATCAGCAGATGCGTAAGAAACTCTTTCTGCTGATTCCTCTTGCTGCTGATGCCTCGTGTAGTAACCAACACGTGGCGCTTTCTCATTGACCCTTGTATTCGCGCGTCTGCTTCCAGCTGTAACCAAGAATAACGCTTCACGCTTCAACTGAATTTCAAAATTAAACCAATCGCGAGCTAGAGTAACCTGCTGCTGAATTTATCAAATTGCTTCGCCTGGTTACTTCGTCTGGTTCTCACACTTAGAGTGATTTAACGATACACAGTTTCTTAATCACCCAACACTTCCAGAAGAAATCCGAGCTCATAATCAAAATTCATCGATTCTTAAATGTCGAAATGCTAAACTAATCATCTTCTTAATGATTCTGGGCATTACAATATGTGAGTGACTCAGTAGCACATGTTTATTTGAAACATTTTTTTTAAAATGCTCTGATAGTTTTCAAACTTTCTGTTATGCGGAATTTCAGCTGGTGCTTAAATTTGTTTTAATTGATTTGAGCTTATATTATAAAAGATAGGGAGAGTTTTTATTAATCTCTCGTCTGCATATTATAAGCTATAGCAGAAGCACACTTTCAGCTCTTTCAAAATCATATCATTCATGCATATGGTTCTTCCCAAAATTCTTTTATTTTCAAATCTGAAAATAATTCATGCTATCACGTTTTTTTTTGGTGTAGCAGTGTAGGGAGAGATTTATTTAAAATATACTGGGAAAGAGTTCTACCCCTTTTTGATTCCCACAAAAAGGGAGAGAATTGTTAGATCATGCATTTATTATTTAAGGTTTTGTGTAAATCAAAAAGGGAGAGATTGATGGATTTGTGTAAACAGATCCTGATTAAGTTTTGAATTACACAAAACCTGTTATTGTGTTTCTAATTGATTTACGTAGTGTGCAGAAATTATGTAAGAAGAAAAGAATATGGAAGAGATATGAACAGTAAGAATCTGAAAGAGAACTGTTGAAATCGTGTACGCGAAAGAGGAGTTGAAAGTTGCTGAATTGTTGAAGAAGTTGCTGATTGAAGAAGCAGAATTCAGCAACCATGACATCAGCGTTGCTGATTGAAGAGGCAGAATTCAGCAACCATGACATCAGCGTTGCTGATTGAAGAAGCAGAATTCAGCAATGATGACGTCAGCAGAATCAGCAACTTGCAGCAGAATTCAGCAACGATGACGTCAGCAGAATTCAGCAATAATGACTTCAGCATAATCAGCAACTTGCAGTAGAATTCAGCAACGATGACGTCATCAGAATCAGCAACGTTAACAGTAATTTTCAGCAACGTTAACAAGCAGAATTCAGCAACGTTGACAGGCAGAATTCAGCAACGT
>KQ989569.1:87551-98106 GCA_001598015.1 Dorcoceras hygrometricum | reverse complement strand
TCAATGACGTTTCGAGTCGTGAGAACTAATCAGTACAACCAAGACCTCGGACTTATCCACTCGACAAATGGTAACCACTTGGAAAGTCCGAACGAGGGTAGTTTGATAGATCACCAGGTCACTATCTATCTGCATGCTCAGAACATCACAATGTTCCCTACCAATGAAACATGTTACTTCTGAGTCGGCAAACGGGTCAAAGTGAGACGCCTATCATGTAGAGTCTCAATGACGTTTCGAGTCGTGAGGACTAATCAGTACAACCAAGACCTCGGACTTATCCACTCGACAAATGGTAACCACTTGGAAATTCCGAACGAGGGTAGTTTGATAGATCACCAGGTCACTATCTATCTGCATGCTCAGAACATCACAATGTTCCCTACCAATGAAACATGGTACTTCGCATCGCAGATACTAGTCTCGAACTCGGGCGGCCTTATCCTCATTTTGATGGCCCAATCGACTTTGAACATGTTCGGAATACACAGCGACTATTAGATGTGTTCCATGATAGCCGTCATACCCGCTATCACATCTAACATACGCTTAAGTGCATTCTAGGTCTTTACTCAACGCAATTGTAAATCATTACACACATAATGAAAGTAAAGAACGCCATATAAAAGAATACGAATATCATATATATAAAGATTGTTTCATACAAGAGTCTATAAACCCTCATGCCACAAGTTGTCTAGTTGGGCATCTACTCTAACACGGTGCTCCATTTTATGTTCAAGAACCCGAGGTATTGCACCTCATAATAGCAGCGCAAAATTTTAATTTTTTAAAATAGCGCTCGCTTGCATTTATTTTCCGTTTCGGTCCTAACAGTGTTTGATCTGGTCCAGGTCGAAGCTAGGAAGTGTGAGGAGTCATTACGTTGAAGCTGGTACACACATGAGGAGGGCCGTGAGAGGCGAGTGATGGTTTGTGCGGTTGAGTTGTGTGGCGTTTTATGGTCTGGTCCAGTGGGTTATGAAGGTGTTTTAGAGTCCTAAGGCATGTTAGTAAAGTCAAGATACGAGGTTAGGGGTTGTTGTATGATAGTTAATAAGCTAGAAGTCATAGGGACCCGAATAGGTGCCAAGGAGAGGCAACATGTAGCGCTGAAATTCTTGAGGTTGTGACAGCACCCCAAAGGCGTCCGAACAGTATTCTTATGGCTTGTAAACATGTTTATTATGTATAAATTATATTCTCTAGGCTTGGGTTAGTTGTGATGAGTTTTGGGCTTGTACGATGACTCGTTGAGACCGTGCGGTGTCTGAGTATCCCGTTGACAAGCCTAGAACGATTCCAATTGATCTCGGCTAAAAATTTCTATATTTTATAACACATTGAAAACATGCTTATGGGCAGCAAGCTTTTGAAAATGAAAAGGATGAATTTTTATGATGCTAATGGCATGAGACGTGATGTTGATGTTTTAAAAGAAAATGAGGAAAATTATTTTGAGGAATGCGAGTTGACTGTGACCAAGACGTAGAGGAATATGGTGAGTACGGCGCATAAGGTCCGTAGAGCCATATTAGAGGGGGATAGTGACTACGGCGCAAGAGGTCCATAGTGCTATTTCAGCCTAGTACTATGGTTTATAGCTTGATCAAACGAACAGAGGGGTCACATCAATTAGTAAACTTCACCCAAAATGTTATTTTGAGGAGTTATGTTATTTACATGCCATGATGTTATTTTAAGTATTTGAGGTTAAAGTTTATTTAAAGCATTTTGAAATAGAGGTATGAAGTTAAGGTTTAAAGTTTAAAGTTCTTTCAAAGTTCTGATATTGAAGATTAAAACGCATTTTTAGTATTGCTATTTGTGGATGTATATTTATTATTTGCTATTCAGGTTTGAACTTGCTGAGCCATTAGGCTTACTAGGTCTGATTGTGTGCAAGTGATAGCGACGTTGAAGTTCAAGGCAATGATGCTTGAGGAGCTCGGACATGGGCAGCGCACTCCCGAGACCTTCGTAGCTTCTGCATTTTATGTTGATGGAAATTTATAAGAATTTTTGGAGGAAAATTTACATTATGGATTTTCTTTTTAATTATACGATTTTGAGACGTCGAGGTTTGAAATTTTTCTTGAGATATACGCTTAATTGCGATATGACATTATTTGATTTTTAATCCTCGTAGTGATGAAGTTCTAGTTTGCCAAAATTTTTGGAAAAACAGTTTTCGAGGCTACAATTCACGTGAACAGTATTATACAAGTGAATAGTGATAGTAACCATTTATATAAAAAAAAAATTCTTACCCTTTTTATTTAATGGAAAATATTTTAGAAAAGTTTGGACATTTCACCTGTGATTTCAGGTTAAGTTTGGATCTTGGAAATAAACCAGCCGATTGTAGTGAGTACATGTGGCATGATTAAAGGAGTTATGATATAGTATTTTTTCCCTTCCCTCAAGTTCTTCCTTTTTGGGCATCTTGTGATCAGTCAAAAATGTGATAAACTTTTTCTTCACGAGGAATCAAAGATCTACTCTGTTTCACATCCAAGGTGAGCTGGTTGAGAATCTGACTCTGAGGCAGATAGGAAATCATCCTGACGCCATCCTCAGCCTTTTGCCTTTACAAAGGGCAGGTAGGTGATAGACCCTATGTTTCCAAATTTGACCAATGTTACAGAATTATCATTCACATCTAGAAAATAGGAACCAAAAGTTGAATTTCTCCTGTAAGACTGTTCTTTCTACGGTTACCTCATATTCTCTATACCGTTTTATGGAAATCATGGGACTCAATTATTTGAAAATTTTCCCTTCAACTCAAAGTGTCATCACCTCCAAGCCATCTTTGCAAACTCCAATTCCAGCATAAACACTGTACTTCATGTATACAAGAATAATTTTTCTATTATTTTGAATAAAATAACGGGAATTGTTATTGACAATCCACATGTTATTGCATACACTCTACTCTATGTAAAAAAAATTGAACACATGAAGTTAGTGCCAATAAGAATTCCCTGAAATAATTAAAATTTATACAAAACCTTCAACAATAGAAATAAACTATATATAAGTACAAATATATATATTCGAACTAAAATATCAATATTTAAACAGAGCGTTAAAAAGCAGAAAAGGAAAAAAAAAACAGAACAAAAACTGAATCCGGATGTTCCAAATTCAGTGGCCCCGAACTCTCCAACCAACTTACCAACCACCTCCTATATACAACCTGTGTCACCGTAGGCCCGCCGTTCTCCGCCTCCCCACCTTCTCGGCCGTGTGCACCGCCTCCCTTTCCACCACCGGCCAAAACCAGTCAATCCAATATCTCTGCAAAAAGGGTCAGCTCAAACAAGCAATACAATTGCTTTCCATCGAGCAAAACCCAACCCAGCACACATACGAAATTCTAATACTATCTTGTGCCCTGGAAAAGTCTCTTTCTGATGCGTTTACAGTCCATAAAAATCTTACTGAAAATGGGTTCGATCAAGATCCCTTCTTGGCGACGAAGCTTATCAATATGTATTCGGAATTGAACTCCGTTGAACACGCTTGTCAGGTGTTTGATGAAATTTCGAACCGGACTATATACGTATGGAATGCGCTTCTACGTGCGTTATCTCTATCTGGTTATGGGGAGAAGGTTTTGAGGTTGTATAGAAAGATGAACCGGATTGGGATTCGTTCTGATAGGTTCACTTATACCTATGCTCTCAAAGCGTGTGTTGTCTCAGAGTCTTCGGTTTCAAGGGGTAAAGAAATACATGCGCACATCTTGCGGCATGGTTATGAAAGCTCTGTCCATATAATGACTACTTTAGTGGATATGTATGCGAAATATGGTTGTGGGGAGAACGCAAATTGTGTGTTTTGTTCTATGCCTGTTAAAAATATAGTTTCTTGGAGTGCGATGATTGCATGCTTCGCCAAGAATGGGAGGGCATTTGAAGCATTAGAGATTTTCCGTGAGATGATGCTTGAGAGTGAGGATATGTTGCCTAACTCTGTTACAATGGTCAGTGTGCTACAAGCTTGTGCTGCGCTAGCTGCATTGGAGCATGGAAAGTTGATACATGCATATATACTTCGGAAGGGCCTTGATTCTATCTTGCCAGTAATGAGTGCCCTCGTAACTATGTACGCCAGGTGTGGTGATCTTGACTTGGCGAAACATGTTTTCAATCAAATGTCTAGAAGGGACGTCGTTGCTTGGAATTCAATGATTTCGAGCTATGGGATTCACGGATTTGGATCCGAAGCTCGTAATGTTTTTCATGAAATGGTGATGCTTGGTGTGTCACCTACACCAATATCATTTGTGAGTGTCTTAGGTGCTTGCAGTCACTCCGGACTTGTGGATGAAGGAAAGTCATTATTCGACTCAATGGTAAGAGAGTATGGAATTGACCCTACTGTGGAGCACTATGCTTGTATGGTTGATCTTTTAGGTAGAGCTAATAGATTTGATGAAGCAACTAAGATCATTGAAAATATAGGGGATAAAGCAGGAGCCAAAGTTTGGGGATCACTTCTCGGATCATGCAGGATTCATTGCTATGTTGAACTTGCAGAAAGGGCGAGTGAAAAGCTTTTTGAACTTGAACCTATGAATGCTGGGAATTATGTGCTTCTAGCTGATATTTACACGGAGGCGAAAATGTGGGATGAGGTAAAAAGAGTTAAAAAGCTTTTGGAAATCAGGGGCTTGCGAAAGGTATCTGGTTGTTGCTGGATTGAAGTCAAGAGGAAAATTTACTCCCTGAAGTCAGTCGATGAGTTAAATCCACAGATAGAGCAGATTCATGCTTTACTTGTCAAGTTGTCGATGGAGATGAGGGAGGAGGGATATGTGCCGGAGACTAAACTCGTGCTTTATGATCTTGATACCGATGAAAAAGAACGTATATTGCTAGGTCATAGTGAAAAACTTGCAGTTGCATTTGGGTTAATAAATTGCAGTAAAGGGGAAACAATTCGGATTACGAAGAACTTGAGGCTTTGTGAAGATTGTCACTCATTCACTAAATTTGTTTCCAAGTTTACGGATCGGGAGATCTTGGTTCGAGATAACAATCGCTTCCACCATTTCAGAGATGGGGAATGCTCATGCAAGGATTATTGGTAACTTGATTCTGAGCAGTATTTAACTTCAATTAATTGCCTTCCTTTTTTTTTCAATTACCACATATAAATCAGGTGTAGTACTTGAATGAACTTTTCGAAATTTATATATGATGTATAATAAAATATTTAAAGCTAAATTAAACAATATAGTTGATGTTTCTGCAGATTCATCCTCCATGTCAAGTATACTAACATTAGTGTAACTTCATTCTGTTTCTTATTTTACCTGTTGAAATTTACCCGTTCAGGAATTTCAATGTTAGAAGCTGTTTCTTGGATCTTTATACGATTGTCGATGCTTAGAAATATTAGGTATCAAAGAACTCTTGACGTTGGTTGTATACTTGAACTTGATTATTGATGGATAGATTGTGACTACAGTAGCAAGCATATTAACAAGAATGACCGGTTGCAAGAGATTGTAGCAAGTGTTTTTCAGCTTCTAAGTATAATTTCCAATCATTCGCTTGTCTAAAAACTTGAAGCACTTGTTAGTAGTTATTGTAAACATGACCCAAGTTAATTGGTAGTATAACTATGATTGGATTGAGTTATACGAGTGAAGTAGATAGGGCTTTTTAACGGTTTATTGGAATTTTTTTTCTTTAACAAAATAAAGTGAAATGGAGAGGCTTATTAAATTAAGGTATCACGTCGCGGAGGGCGTAACTCAATTTTTTTTTTAAAATGCATGTCACGCCTTCATAGAGGGCGTGACACAAATTTTTTTTTTTTAAAAAAAGCAAGTCACGTCATCCCAGACGACGTGACTTGCAAATTTTTTTTTTAAAAAATGAAGTCACGCCCATGCGAAGGGCGTGACTTCAAATATTTTTTTTAAAAAAAAGATTGTCACGCCCATTTGTAGAGCGTGTCTTGCTTTTCACAGAAAAGTGATCACGCCCTTGTGCAGGGCGTGATGTGTTTCGTCTGCTTTGCTCCCCTCTCCCTATATATTGCTTCGTTTCATTCGCTCAATCCTCTCGTTCGAATAAAATTGTTCAATCCTCTCAATTCTTTTCTTGTCTCATAAAACAATTCTCTTGTATTACTTTTCTCTTCATTTTCAATCAGTTGGAGACGTTTTTTTCAACAAATTTGCTCATCGATATTCATATATCTCGCATTCGTAATCATTATCCGTGCGATATTAAAAGGTACATACTGTTCATAGTGTTTATGTTAAACAATTATCATTATTATCAATGTGATTATTATTGTTATGATTATTATTATTAGTATTATATTAATGTTATTATTATTGATATTAGTATTGTTGTTATTATTATTATTAATGTTATTATTATTGATATTTGTATTGTTATTATTTTGTGACAAAACATAATCTAAGAGAGTCCTTTATATACTGGTTTAAAAATGGCGTGTACCGGCTAAGTCTCCTATTATTAATGTTATTATTATTGATATTTGTATTGTTATTATTTTGTGACAAAACATAATCTAAGAGAGTCCTTTATATACTGGTTTAAAAATGGCGTGTACCGGCTAAGTCTCCGTGAAAGGCGTTGCTTTGTCTAAGCAAGTTGGTTTTTAAGTGGGTCGTAGCCCCTCCAACTACCTGAAAGCACCATTGGGAATATTAGTCTATGTATAAAGAAATTCAGATATTATTAAATTATTATTATGAATATTATTAAGTTATTTATTACAAGTATTATTTAACAAATCATTATTTTATATAATATTTATTTACCAAATCATTTTTTAACTAATGACTTTTATTTAACAAATCATTATTTTATGTAATATATGATGTCATTAGAAGCAATATTTATTTATTTGACAAATCATTTTTTTAACTAATGATTTTTATTCATTAAATCATTATTTTATGTAAAGGATGTCATTAGAACCAAAATGTATTTAACAAATCATTTTTATTTAACAAATCATTATTTTATGTAATATAGGATGTCAGTAAAACAAATATTTATTTAACTTATAAATTTTTAACTAATAGTTATTATTCATAAAATCATTATTTTATGTAATATGGGATGTCATTAGAAGCAATATTTATTTATTTGACAAAATCATTGTTTTAACTAATGATTTTTATTCATAAAATCATTGTTTTATGTAATATAGGATGTTAATCCATAGCTTTTATAATGGAATTAAAATATATTGTTAAAATATTATTATTAATACTAATTCTTATTACCTTTTTTATAGTATTGACATGGGCATATCATTTGATAAATTAATGATTTTAATTTATGTAGGAATGGATAGTGTCGCGTTACTTTTATACATCGGAGATAATGCTATTATAGAACATAATACGGTGCAATACAGTACTAGTGCGACCAAAGCAACCCGTGTTTCACGATCTATCAATTTTCGTGAATTGGAGGAAAGGTTCACAGATTGCTAAATATTGACAGTTCAAAATTTATTTTAAAGCTATCATCCAAATATTCCTTCAGTGACAAGTCAAGGTATGTCGAAGCGCATCTTGAAATTGATGATGACAACAATTTACAGTTTATGTTGGATATTAGTAAGGAAATGCAGTGTATTGAATTGTTTATCAAAACCGAACCTATTGATCGACATGTACCTGTTGATGATCCCGTGTCATATATTCCATGTATAACTCAAGGGTTCAATGCAATGTGATTCAATTCAGTTGGATTTAATGAGGATGCTAGTACGTCAGTGGTTGCTTGGCATGGACCAACAGATCAAAATCGTTACACATCAGTCCATGATACTGGGGATTGGGATCAGTATGTCATACCCACCTTAGAAGAAAATGTTTCATGTCCATTTTCTAGTGCGAGACAATGGAGCTTTGTTGACGTAAATGACGAACCGCTTGATATTTCACAGAACGCACACATGGGCTCCTCGGTTGGAGCAATTCCACGTGATGTTGGCTTAGGTCGTGCGGTCCCACCTATAGATCATGAGGAACACGGACCACCTGAGTTGTCGTCAGATATTCATCGTGACGACACTGATATATCTACTAAGCCTGATCTATCTCTCAGTGAAACGGACGAAGATGATGGTAGAGATGTGAACGACAGATTTGATGATATTGGTCCATCTCAAGTTAACGTAAGTGATCATATACCTTCACCACATCATGACATTGTACCATTCTCTACAGCACCAGTTCAGCCATCCTTTTATGATGTCCCAGAATTCTTTAGTGCCATATATGATGAGCAATGCCCTGATTCTATTGGAGTTCCATCTGCATCAGGTTTGAGTTATTACAATGCGGATAGAGGAGAACTTTCTACAAATATGTTTTTCAAAGACAAAAAATATTTGATATCAGCCGTTAAGGATTTCTCGGTTAGGGTTGCTCGACGTGAGTATGAAGTTGTGGAGAGTACGAAGTCTTTGTGGAAAGTTCGATGTAAGAACAGAGCTTCAAACGTAAATTGTAGATTGGTCCGCTGTGCATCATTGAAATCAAGATCGGAATTTTTCAAAATTACGAAATATGATGGTCCACATACATGTGTGTCTAGCCACGTGGGACTGGATCACCGTAATCTGGACAAGAATATGATTGCAAATACACTTGCCGGAATGGTTCAAAGTAACCCATGTAGTGAGATTAAATATGTCATACAACTTGTTAAGGATCGATACAATTATGAATCTCATATTCTAAGGCATGGTACAGGTTGAAACGTGCCGTGGAGAATGTATATGGTACATGGGAGAGTCTGTACATCTGTTGCCAAAGTACATGGGTGTCCTGGTCAAGTATAATCCTGGTACTATTGTCGAGTGGAACCATTTACCGACTCATCATCGATTGTTCAAGGTTTTGAACTATATGTTTTGGGCCTTTCGACCATGCATAGATAGGTTCCGACATTGTCGAAAATCATTAGTGTTAATGGTACCCACCTATACACAAAGTACAAGCACAAGATGTTAATAGCTGTGGGTTTGGATGCAAACAACCAAATATTACCATTGGCATTCGCAATAGTTGATGAGGAAACCTACGATTCTTGGAAATGGTTTCTAGAACATCTATAATGGCATGTCGTGCAAGGGTCGAGAGGTGTATGTCTTATCTCTGATAGACATCGTGGTCTCATTAGTGTTGTTAAAGAGGTACCCGCTTTCAGGGCTCCACGCGGTGTGCATCGGTTTTTGTCTCAGACACGTCTGTTCAAATTTCAATGCTCATTTCAAAAACGTGCACTTGAAAGATCTGTGTTGGCAAGCGGGATCACAACATCAGATACGCAAATTCGATGCTATCATGAATGAAATCAAAAGCCTCGACGCAAGAGCATTTGCTTATCTGTCCAAGATTGATAAACACAAGTGGGCACTTTCTCATGATGGGGGATGACGACGTGGAGTCATGACGACAAATATGTCTGAATGCCTAAATTCTATTATCTGGCATCCTATATTACATAAAATAATGATTTGATAAATAAAAATTATTAGTTAAAAAAATTATTTGTTAAATAAATATTGTTTCTAATGACATCCTATATTACATAAATAATGGTTTGTTAAATAAAATTCATTAGTTAAATAAAATGATTTGTTAAATAAAATTTTCTTCTAATGACATTCTATATTACATAAAAATAATAATTTTTTAAATAAAAATCATTAGTTAACAAAAATTATTTGTTAATAAATATCATTTCTAATGATATTATATTACATAAAATAATAATTTATTAAATAAAAATCATTAGTTAAATAAAAATGATTTGTTAAATAAAACTTTCTAATGACATCATATATTATATAAAATAATGAAAATGTTACATAAAAATCAGTAATTAAGAAATGATTTGTTAAAATAAATATTGTTTCTAATGACATCTTATATTACATAAAATAATGATTTGTTAAATAAAAATCATTTGTTAAAGTCATATTAATGATATGTTAAAACAATAATATTTATGATAATATTTTAACAATATTTGAATTTCTTTATAAAAGCTATAAACTAACATTCTCCAAGAGTGCTTCCAGGTAGTTGGAGGGGCTAAGGCCCACTTAAAAACCAACTTCCTTAGACAAATCAATGCCCTTCAGGGAGACTTAGCCGGTACAAATCATTTTTAAGTCAGTCTATGAAAAACTCTCTTAAATCATGTTTTGTCACAAAATAATAAAAATATTGATATCAATAATAATAAAAATACTAATATCAATAATAATAAAATTAATATAATACTAATAATCATAAAAATATTAACAATATTAATAATAATTATAATTGTTTAACGTAAAAATATGAAATGTACGTACCTTGCTTGCAGAATAAGATTTTTACGTACCTAAATGACAGTTCAAAATTTTCCTTTACGCATCTTAAACAGAAGTTTCGCACAAAAATTATCTACAAAATACGAAACATGATATTAGTAGGTATTATATAAAAAATCAAATATTAATATAATAAACAATAGAAAAATAATATATA
>KQ989569.1:73824-84212 GCA_001598015.1 Dorcoceras hygrometricum | reverse complement strand
TTACTTTACTTTAGAAACAAGTATTTATATGAAAGGGATTAGTGGCAAGCTACTTGTAAAATCAAGCATGACACACTCCTAAAAGTTAATTCCCTTCTTTACTTTACTTTAGAAACAAGTATTTATATGAAAGGGATTAGTGGCAAGCTACTTGTAAAATCAAGCATGACACACTCCTAAAAGTTAGTAAAATTCCCTTCGTAGTATTTTAATTTATAAAACACCAAACCCTTTTCAAAAGAAATCATTTTACCTCCTTAAAACATTTTACAATCCATTTCAAACCAACTTGTGCATTGCTCTTTGGAGTTACCTGCTGAAATGAGCTGCAGCGCACCATCACCTGCTGAAATCAATAATTCAGCAGATACATAATATTTAAAATTGCCAATTGGCCCATATGATTTATAAAATGCATAAATGTGGTTCTATGGATTTTGGGGCGTTACACTGCATAATCAATAACATGCTTTTTCGAGTCAAGTGTTATTGATACTTTTGAGGCAAATTTTGTATCCATCTCTTTTCAACCTCAATCTCAAATAACAAACTCTTCTATTTACGCTTAACTGCAGAATCAATAGAAGAGAAGAATCGATAACTTCACTTAAAAAATTGAAGTAGTATGTGCTATTATAAACCTACAATTATACTTCACAATGCTTACACGCAAATTTTATAAAACAACAAGAATGGTGAAAAATAAGAAAAATATATAAATTGAAGATTTTACTAGAAAATTATGATAGCATTGTACGTTATTGAATAATTAAGTATAAATATATGTGAGCTTTAAAATCAACAGGTGATATGATCTAAAGCCTGAGCAGGGTTCACCTCAGGAATGACCTAAAATTATGAGCAACAATTAGAAAACGTCGGATGGATTTCCAACATGACCCCTTCGATACATGAGTCAGATCTCCACCAGAAAAGAGACATGAAAATATAAGAACATAATGTTGAATACAAGAGATATGTGAATGAATGAAATGTGTGGTGTGCCTGGGATTAAAGGAGAAATGAATGGTCAATTATTGCGAAAACTCCCATCCATTATCAGATTTGTCGTGATTTGTAGGTACGGGGATTAATTCAATATTCCTGCATTTACCATTTCGAGTGACGGGTTCCCGAGTTGTGGCAATAGGGTTACCGAAGTAAAAATCTTTTGGAATGGGGTAGGAGATCCTGATAACACAATCGGGTCATCTTGAGCACTTGGGTTTTAGTTGGTTCGGTACTCGAAGTGTAAAGAGAGTGCTGGGGTCGAGCAAGACGGCAAATTAGGGAGTATCAAAAGATACCCCTGCTGGTAGAAACGAAGAATTGAAGGTTTATACAATTTTAAGGAGCTTTGATCAGCACACAAGCACATGTGGTTTTGTTGTGAAATACATAATCCGCGTGATTCTATCCAATGGTGTTGATTAATGAATTTGGACAATCGTGATTTCAAGTTGGGTCGGCTTCCGATGCCACGATCTGGATTCCTGAAGAGATCCGGACCGCTCATATCAAATAGGATTCGATGGCTATTATCACTCCCGTTCTCTTATAAAGAGTAGATTTTTTTTTCCTCATTTTCACTTTACTTTTTTACAACACCGTTAATCTGCCAAAATTTTTAGAGATTCCCGAGCTACTTGTGTTCTTTCTCTTGAGCTCTTCCTTATTTCTGTAATTTGTTGTAGGTTAGTACACACTCTTAGAGATGTCGTGCCCTGATATAGTGTAGTTCGAGTGCTAGCTGAGTATATAGATTCTCTTTCGACTTCTTGAAGAGGGTCCGAGAGTGGTGAGATTAGTATCCCCAATGCTAGGATCGCATTGGACAAGGTTGCACTTATGGCCTCGGGTCACCCATGGTACGAGGTGAAGGCCTCACTTCTCCAAGAGTCAGATGTACCTACAATTCCGGGGAGATCAGGGCTGTCTTACAGATTGAGGTGATCCTCCCTGAGATTGGGGATCGAGCTCATCGTTCCCCTCTCGATTTTCAGACATTTTACATCAATCAAATAGATATGAGTCTTAGGTTTCATGTTCCCGATTAATCCAAGAGCTATGTGATCACCTTCGTATTAGCCCCAGCCCGATGACTCCGAACTTCTTTAGATCTCTTCTATCCTTGGGTGTTTCTCTCAAATATTTCCAGGTCCCGATCTCCACTTACCTCCTAATGCAACTAATCCAAGTTAAGAAAAAGGGACCCAAGAAATTTTACCTTTCCAACATCATGGAGTTCGGGTTAGAACTGTCCTTGGCAATGTGACATGTCTTGGTCGGACAGTGCCTATATCTGATCTGTTACCTCACTCGACCAAGCGCATG
Organism: Dorcoceras hygrometricum; assembly: GCA_001598015.1. Taxonomy (NCBI): domain Eukaryota; kingdom Viridiplantae; phylum Streptophyta; class Magnoliopsida; order Lamiales; family Gesneriaceae; genus Dorcoceras; species Dorcoceras hygrometricum. The sequence goes on along the minus strand of KQ989569.1, from coordinate 81,878 downwards.
ACTTGAGAAACTTTTTGACCATTATGCGCGTGAAATGATTTAGTGCATAGAAGTTAGTCAATGAAAACCTCCTGTGTCATTTTAAAGTTTGGAAGAAATGCTTTAATACACAGAAGTTAGTTAAGTATGACCTCATGTGTCATTTTAAAGTTTGCAAGAAAGCATTCGATATAGAGGAGGAATTAGGTATTACTGTCATCACTGATCTAAATCAGAGGACCTCGAGCACGTCGGGCTTCGGGAACTGGGGAGTACGCCTGAATGTCTGCAACCACAAAACACTCGTCAGAGGGCGCCGAAAGTGTGTCCGGCGAAGCCCCTCTGATGCTTAAATCAAGCAGTGCGCGCGAGAGCAAATGAGAGCAATATAAGCTGTGTGCGAGATTGTGCAACAATGAGTGAATGAATACAAAGGAGCAAACCTGGTGGTATTTATAGAGGGGCTAAGTCGGTGGAGAGGAGCGGAGATCTCGGGTGGGCGAGATCTTCTCCGTGATCTCCGGGGATTTTGTTGCGCAAACAAGGAAAGTCGTATCGTCCTCGGATTCTTTAAAGAAGGAAACAAGTATCGTATCTGGATCTTCTAAAGAAGGAAAGACGTACCCAGAGAGGATTCTTCAGCACGTCGGGTCGGGGTCCTCGGGAGGTACTCCGAGCTCAAATTGCTTCCTCGGCCCCCTAGCTCCTTTCCATGACGTAGATGCTCGGGCACCTCCCGAGGTGTGACTCTCGAGAAGGTCTCAAGGCCTCGGCCAGGACTCCCGAGCTGCGTGCGTGCTCCTTGGTTGCTCTCGCCTTAGATGACGTAGGTAGCGTTGATGGTGAAGTGCTCGGACCTCGGGTCCCGAGGTGATTATGGGGGGCATCAGGAGTATCCCCCGCCGCTAGTCCTAGACGAAGAATTGAAGCATAGGAGTAAGTATACCTGTCGTCGGGACCCGAGGTGAAATCCACAATACTGAAGAAAACCACGATCCTCGCGACGCTGCTTCACAACCGTCGATAATGGGACACGTGTATGATGGGATTGAGGTCGGGTTGTGTTTTCGGTAGAAAACCATGATCCGAGTGACAACTCCTCCTGGCCGTTGATAAGATCTGAGTGAACGGTAGAGATTAAAGTAGCCTGGCACCCGAGTAGAGTAGCCCGACGTCCGACGCGACAGTTGAGCTTCCCGAGGTGATCTGGACCGTTGAGAGAGGTGAGATCGGACGGTCAAGATCATCCCTCCAATCCTTATAAATATACGGGTTTCCCCCTTCATTTCTCACTTTAACTTTTCGACGCACCGTTATTCTGCCAAGATTATCTCCCGCTCCCGAGCATTAGATCTCTTCTCCCGATCTCCCTCTTACTTTCTTGTAAGTTCCATTTACTTTGAGATAATGTCTTCTCCTTCCAATACCCCCGTGAGTAGTACCGCTGCATCCATAGATAGTGCCTCTCCCCGTCGCCAGGCGGAAGAGCCCTGGCTTCCCGAGCCGGAGGAACTCCCGAACACCCCCTGGTACGAGGAGAAATCCTCTAACCTAAAGTTATCTGATATAGCCACTATTAAAGAGAAGGGGGGGACAATGGGTAAGTTTGAGGTAGTGCTTCCCCACCCCGATGAGAGGGCTCATCGCCCTCCTCCGGGCTTCCACACCTTTTATATGAACCAAATAGAGATGGGCCTTAGGTTCTCGATCCCTAGGTTCATCGCCGCATTGTGCCACTATATCAAGGTCAGCCCGAGCCAATTGGCCCCGAACTCATACAGTTTCCTCCTAGCTCTGGCCATCCTCCTTAGTTACCACAAGCTCCCCTTGATCCCCTATGTCCTCATGCAACTAGTCCAAATCAAGAGGCTAGGGCCTGGGAAGTTCTACCTTTCCCACAAGGGGAATCACACCTTTATCAAGGAGAACCCGAGCTCCCACAAGGGGTGGATGAGCAGGTTCTTCTATATCAAGTGCGATAGTATGAGGGACCCGTGGAGGTGTGAGATGCATTGGATGGATAACGTGTTCACCCTGACCCCCCGAACACCTGACCGAGCCCCGAGCCTGACCCCCTTCCTCGAGGCTATGCGCGGTAAGAGCTATAATGCTCCCGAGCTCATAAAGGAAGATCTGCTGTGCTTCTTCAAGTTTAGCAGGAAAGGGGTCGAGCTTGTTGGGGACCTCGGTATAGTTGTATCTTGCCTTAGTCATGTTTCTATCTTTTCCCGAACTCATGTTTCGCCCGAACTAATATTTGCCTTGTTTGTTTGTATGCAGACGAGAGAATGGGTAGAGCTAAGCTGTTGAGGGCTATGCAGGAGGAGGCGCGCGCCTCGGGGGAGGTCGGGCCCCCCAAGAAGGCGACAAAGAAGAGGAAGGCCCCCTCCTCGACTGAAACGGAGGCTCATCGTGAGAGGCGGAAGAAAAGCGTCTCCTCCTCGGGGACTCAGCCCGAGGAGACCCAAGAGTGGAGTCGGGCACAGAAACCCCCGACGGCGACGCCCGAGGAGACTCCCGACCCTACCTCGATCGTCACTATTGCCGAGGCTTCGTCCTCGAGGAGGAGGTCAGGGCTCCCCCCCCCTTTCGATCCTTCCAAAGATTCCCTGGTAGCCTCCCCGACTGCGGCCGTGGCTACTAGGTATATTTGCAACATGGCACCCGACCCGGATCTCTAAGTACTGATGAAGGCCGACGACGCTGAGGTCATAGGTCATTTCTCGACCCATATTGCCCCGGTATGTTCTTCATTTCCCGAGCCTTTAACTTCCCCCCTTATGCTAACACTGCTGGTATTAACTCCTCGCCCTTATGTAGGCAATAGCTTGGGGGGGCGAGATGGTGAAACGCCTCACCCGGGCTCACCAAAAAGTGAAGGCCACCCGCAAAAACTTTGACAAGGCCATGAGTCAGCACGCCGAGGCGGTGGCGAGGCTCGAGGAATTGGAGGCCCATCGAGCTCGGGAGCTAGAGGCGGCGAAGACCCAGCTGGAGTCGCTGGGGGCCGAGCTGGCAGCCGAGAAGGAAGCTCGGGCAATCGAGAGGAATTCCATGGTGGCCGAGCTCGAGAAGGCCAATGCTTGGGCGGGGCAAGAGGCCGAGCGCCTAAAAAGCGAGGCCAGAGAGGAGTTCTTGAAGTCCTCTGAGTTTGATTCCCTGTTGGCGAAGAAAGCTTGGAGCTACTTCAAGGATGGCTTCTGGGGCTGCTTGGCCCAATTCCGTGCTAATGGCTATTCCGAGGAGGAGCACCCTGCTTCCTTTCTCGACTTGCAGCAGGCCTTAGCCGATGTGGGCAATGAAGAAGAGGCTGAGGAAGAGGAGGAAGAAGAATATGAGGAAGGGGGAGGAGATGCCGACGACAACCCTCCTCCATCGTAGTCTCTCTTCATATTTTATTTTGTACCCTGTCATTGGAATAAAATTTCATCTTTTCTCAGAGCTCTTTCTTTGCGTATTTCTTTTTCGGGCATGAGGCGGGGTATCCCGACGACATCGTAAAATACAAAGCGGGGAAACCCGAGCTAACGTAACAAGATTAAAATTGACCAAGTGTTTACTAATTATGCGTAATGAAAAAGGCAACCCGAGCTTACGAAGGATCAACGTTAACCGAGCTGATACCCGAACAACATAATCCAGGCTTAACAAATCGAGCTTTCCCGAGTGCGCATGCCATCGATATGACCCGAGCTCTCGTTAGCGAATAAAAATTGCTAAGTGTTGGTTATTATGCCGTGATTAGTAAGGACAAAGCCCGAGCGAGGGCGATGTTTGCCCCTTTATTTTATTCGTCGATTTGTTTCCCGAGCTCTAGCGGGTTTTCCTTGCTCGGGCGAGGTTCTTCCCCGAGGAGGCGTCGACGCGTATATGAGCGTAAGTACCGATTTGGTCGGGCTCGTGTGTGTTGGCGTATAGGAGCTACGCGAATGGCCAGTGCGAAACTGGGCTTTGGCACCGGTAAGGTCGGGCTCATATGTTTGGCGTAGAAGAGCTACGCGAAATTGGCCAGTGCGGAACTGAACTTTGGTGCTCAGGTGGGGCTGCCACCCGAGGAAGTGCCAGTGCGGAACAGTGCGGAACTGGGCTTTGTTGCCGAGCAGGTCGGGCTTATGTGTTTGCGTAGAAGAGCTATGCGAAATTGGCCAGTGCGGAACTGGGCTTAAGTGCTCAGGTGGGGTTGCCACCCGAGGAGGTGCCAGTGCGGAACTGGGCTTTGTTGCCGAGCAGGTCGGGCTTAAGTGCTCAGCTCGGGTCGTCACCCGAGGAGCTTGATAATTGAAACCATGAGTTGAGAGAAAACAACTTTTATTCCATAGGATAGTTGTTACAAGCAATAGCCGAATAAAAGATGATTACAATAGTAAGGAGACAGAGCCTAAGAATAATATTTCCGGAGATAGATAACATTTCACGACCGACGTCTTCGCTTCCCCTGTGCATCCTCCAGATAATAAACGACGACTCCCGCTTTCTCGACCACCTTGTATGGCCCTTCATACTTCGGATCTAGTTTTCCTCTGTCACCCTGGTATTGTATCTTCCTCCAGACGAGGTCTCCCAGCTCATATTTCCGAGGCCGAACTCTCTTGTTGTAGGCATGTTCCATTCTCCTCTGATAAGCGGAGAGGCGAATTGCTGCCGGAGCTCGTCTCTCCTCCAGATGGTCCAGCTCGAGGCCCCTTATTTTGCCATTATCCTCGGCATACTCCATGACCCGAAGACTATCCTGTCCGATCTCAGCTGGTAGCAGCGCCTCCGTACCATATATCATAGAAAAAGGTGTTTCCCCCGTAGCAGCTCGGGTAGTCGTCCAATAAGCCCACAGTACACTTGGTAGTTCATCCACCCATCTTCCCCGAGCAGATTCCAGTCGTGACTTAAGAGCTTGCACGATAGTTTGGTTGGTGACCTCTACCTGTCCATTGCTTTGAGGATAGACCACCGAGGTGAAGACTTGCTCAATTTTCAACTCCTGACACCACGCCCGAACCTTAGCTCCACAGAACTGTCTTCCATTATCAGAGATAAGTCGCCGAGGTATTTCGAAACGGCAGACGATGTTCTTCCACAGAAACGTCAACATCTCGGCCTCGGATATCCTCGCCAAGGGCTCGGCTTCGACCCATTTGGAGAAGTAGTCCACGGCAACCAATAAACTTCCTCTGTCCTCCAGCTGGTGGAAAAGGTCCCACAATATCCATGCCCCATTGATCAAAGGGGCATGAAGAGATAATAGTTTTCAAGGGCTCGGCAGGTTGCTTTTGGAGATTAGCATGCTTCTGGCAACTCTGACAAGCTCGGACAAGTATAGTAGCATCCTGTTGCATAGTAGGCTAAAAGAAACCTGAGAGTGTGGCCTTCCGAGCTAGAGCTATAGCACCGAGGTGGTTGCCGCAACACCCCTCATGAATCTCTCTCAATACATACTTGGCCTCCTCGGGCCCCAGGCACTTCAGCAGTGGTCGTGAGAAAGACCTTTTATATAACTCATCACCCAAGATAACAAAGCGTAGTGCTCGGCTGGTTGCCGCAACACCCCTCATGAATCTCTCTCAATACATACTTGGCCTCCTCGGGCCCCAGGCACTTCAGCAGTGGTCGTGAGAAAGACCTTTTATATAACTCATCACCCAAGATAACAAAGCGTAGTGCTCGGCGTTTGAGTTCCCGAGCACACCGCGGGTCATCGGGCACCACCCTTCGCAAGATGTATTCCAAAATATCATGTCGCCAGTCTGAGGTAGGCACTCCTCTCTGATTCTGTCCGACCGGATAAACTTGTGATAGTAACTCCTTCCCCTGTATCACTTTACCCGAGGAGGGAGCAAGGGAGCTAGCCATCTTCACGAGCTTGTCTGCCTTTTCATTGTTTTCCCGAGGCACTTGCTCCAGCACCACCTCGGAGAAGGCCTCGGTTAGTTTGTTTAATGCCTCTGCATACTTCACCATCTTCTCGTTTTTAATGTCAAACCTCCCATTACTCTGCTGTACCGCCAGCTGAGAGTCAGAATAAAGTAAGACCCGAGCTATCCCCATGCTCTTTGCAGCTCGGAGTCCGATGAGCAAGGCCTCATACTCAGCTTCGTTGTTGGAGGCTTTGAAATCAAGAGTAACTGCCAAGCTTGTTTCCTCCCCCCAGGGGGACACCATAACTACCCCGACTCCACTTCCCGAGGAACAAGAAGACCCGCCAACATACACTTTCCACCTCTCCTCTTGCTCGAGAGACACTGTTTCTGCCAAAAAATCCGCTAAGGCTTGTGCTTTGATGGCTGCCCGAGGCTTGAACTGAATATCATACTCACTGAGCTCGGTAACCCACTTGACTAGTCTTCCAGAAGCATCGGGGTAAGAGATGATCTGCCCGAGCGCACTGTTAGTAAGCACCATGATAGGATGAGATAAGAAATACGGCCTGAGGCACCGAGCTGTGATAACCAGAGCCAGAGCCAGCTTCTCCTGAGTAGTATAATTTAGCTCGGCACCCTTCAGAGCATGGCTTACAAAATATACGGGCTGATGCACCTGTCCTTCTTCCCGAACAAGAACCGAGCTAGCCGCTTGGGGGGTAACGGCGAGATAGACAAACAACGGTTCCCCGAGCTTGGGTTTATTCAGAACTGGCAAACCTTTCAGATATTCTTTCAGTTCTTGGAAAGCTCTCTCGCTGTGCTCATTCCATTCGAACTGGTTAGCTCTGCGAAGTATTTTGAAGAATGGGAGGCTTCTATCCGCCGACCTGGAGATAAATCGGGAGATAGCAGCAATCCTCCCTGTCAACCTCTGCACTTCCTGAATATTCCGAGGTGGACACATGGAAGCCAGAGCTCGCACCTTCTCGGGGTTGGCCTCAATTCCCCGACGAGTCACCATATATCCTAGAAATTTTCCTGTCCGAGCTCCAAATAAGCATTTGCCCGGGTTAAGCTTAATTTGATAATTTCGCAGGGTGCGGAAAATTTCCTCCACATCAGATATAAAGCACGCTTCTTCCCGAGACTTAATTAAGATATCGTCGACATAGACTTCGACGTTTCTCCCGATCTGTTCCTTGAACACCTTGTCCATCAACCTCTGATATGTTGTCCCTGCATTCTTAAGCTCGAAGGGCATGACAACATAGCAAAATGTTCCATCAACAGTAATAAAACTTCACTGATCCTCCTCGGCCAGTGGTATCTGATGATAACCCTGATAAGCATCCAGAAAGCTGAGCAACTCGTGACCCGAGGTGGAGTCGACGAGCTGGTCGATCCTTGGGAGAGGGTAACAATCCTTGGGGCAGGCCTTGTTCAAGTCTCGAAAATCCATGAACATTCGCCACTTTCCTGCTGTTTTAGGTACTAACACAACATTAGACAACCAAGTGAGAAAGTGTACCTCTCGGATATGCCCAGCCTACAACAGGTCCTCGACCTGGCTTCTGATTACTACGTCTTTCTCGAGCCCGAAGTGCCTCCTCTTCTGAATAACTGGTCGAGAGCCCGAGGAAACATTCAACCGATGCTCCATTACTTTGCTCTTGACTCCCATTATATCGTACGGTGACCAAGCGAAAACATCCTTATTCTTCTCTAAGCACTGAACCAACTCCCCTCGCACCTCCTCGGGAAGGGACTTAGCAATTTTCACAATCCCAGAAGGAGGAACGAGGACCACCTCTTCTTCCTCATCCTCCGTGGTCAGCTGAAAATCCTCTCCAACCAAGTTCACACCTCTGTCTTCCCGAGCCCTGGGATGGTCTTGAGCTCGGGACTTAGCCACCTTCTGTTCCACTCTCACCTCCTCAACATAACATTTCCTCACCATCTTACGATCCTCAAGGACCTCACCCACTGAATCTCCTACCGGGAATTTGATCTTCTGGTGCAAGGCCAAGGCCACAGCTGAGAATGCAGCCATGGCTGGCCTCCCGAGAATAACGTTGTAGGAAGAAGGCGCATCCACCACAGTAAATTCTATCACCTTGGTCTTCCTGTATTCGCCCGACCCGAGCGACATAGGCAGCTGAACAGCCCCCACTGGCTGTAAATAATCCCCAGTGAACCCATACAAAGGCGTGTTCACAGGTT
>KQ989569.1:36240-52627 GCA_001598015.1 Dorcoceras hygrometricum | reverse complement strand
GTCATACATAGGGCGTTCAAAACGATTACCTTGCTGGCACTTGTGCCTGGCTCCAACCGGAATTACAAGAACCCGGCTCTTCTCGGTAGACTGCGGTAGATAATCGCCAATCCGGTCCACGACCAGAACCGATACTCCTTCGTCAGGCTGCACTAGAAGCACTGACGAATTCTGCACGAACAGATTCTCCTCGTCGAGTTGGCCGGAAACGAATTTCCGGCGACAACGGGCGGCAGCGGCGGCGTCGCACGGCTGGCGGCGGCGGCGGCGTTTGGAGAGGAGGGAAGGGGCGGCTAGCACTAGGTTTAGGGTTAATCAAGTTGTGTTATGTTTAGTCATAATCCTATATTAAATAGAATAGGTGATGGACTTGGATCCGGCCCAACGGGCCCGGGTCCAACAATGAACATTCAGTTCATCTCCACCACCGAGACTTCATCGTAACTCCGATCGCCGATCAGATCGGACCGATCGACTCAGTTTCCAAAACTGAATAATATGATCTGAAAAACCATTTTTCAGAACCCCAGTGCAAAAAGACCGTTTTGCCCCTCAACAGCGGCAAACCCCGGTTTGACCACTGTTGACTTTTAGGAAGTCGCACTTCCCGAAATCTTCTTCTCGTGCTCAACACATTGAGCTGAGTATCCATGCGGGAATCTCAAATCTAGTACTTGTGTGACCCTCAATGGTTCAGGGATACAGCTAGCCGTGGGCCCACAACCATTCTGGCTCCGGAATCACAATTCCAGACCTGCCCAACGGATCATGGTAAAGCGTCTAGCAACATCGCCCCATGATCCCCTAGGTATCACTGATAGTGCCTGCAAGAACCAGTCGGTCATGGTTAACGTACAGTACGGTCCTTTCAATCCATATATCCCGATCAGATCAACGACCATTGGTAAATCGAGAGTCGCTATAGATCCGATAGCTATGCATACATCTTGGAGATCGAATAGTGACATCGCGAGTGTAACTAGGTAAACACATTTACCTAAAACACTTCTAGTACTCTGGCCAGAGATTTATACACTATTATCCCCTCAGATAGCATAGGATATCCACGCATGTCTGCGAGCGGTGAATTCTCGACAACGATGCATCGACTCCTACATTCATCGGGGTCTCACCCAATCCCGACGCCTTATGACCCCAAGTGAGTCGACAAACGGGTCAAAGTGAGACGCCTATCATGTAGAGCCTCAATGACGTTTCGAGTCGTGAGGACTAATCAGTACAACCAAGACCTCGGACTTATCCACTCGACAAATGGTAACCACTTGGAAAGTCCGAACGAGGGTAGTTCGATAGATCACCAGGTCACTATCTATCTGCATGCTCAGAACATCACAATGTTCCCTACCAATGAAACATGGTACTTCGCATCACAAATACTAGTCTCGAACTCGGGCGGCCTTATCCTCATTTTGACGGTCCAATCGACTAGGAACATGTTCAGAATACACAGCGACTATTAGATGTGTTTCATGATAGCCGTCATACCCACTATCACATCTAACATACGCTTCAGTGCATTCTAGGTCTTTACTCAACGCAATTGTAAATCATTACACACATAATGAAAGTAAAGAACGCCATATAAGTTAATGCGAATATCATATATAAAGACTGTTTGTACAAGAGTCTATAAAACCCACACGCCACAAGTTGGCTAGTTGGGCATCTACTCTAACAGCTTGGAGCTTAGAACTCAAGAACTCAATCAATTGTTTGCATTGATTTGGAGTTAGGCTATCACCTTGTGTATACTGATGAATTTCTATGGCACTTGATGCCTGATGAACCTGCGCACTTTCCTGAGATACTTGTGACTTGAACTTAGGGTGTCCCGGAGGATAACCGTGAAGTTTATAACACTTATCAACTGTGTGGTTTCTGAAATGGCAGTGAGAACACACCACTCTGTCTCCTCTTCCTCCCTTCCACCTTGGGAAGTTCTCAAAAGCGTTGTTGCAGTAGTTGTTGACAAATTCACATTATTCAAGATAACAGAGTGATCAACGCCTGTCTTAGGAGCACCATAGTGAATGGATCTCTTCCTCTCCTCCTGTATGACAAGCGCAAAAACCTTGGCTATGACTGGTAATGGTTCTATCATCAGCACTTGCGCACAAACTTGAGCGTACGACTCATTCAATCCCATCAGGAAATGCATGATGCATTCCTGATTTTGATAGTTCACCCATTCTCTCATTGATCCACAAGTGCATGCTGAAGTGGGTTGATAGTCTCTGAGTTCATCCCATAACGTCCTCAACCTAGTGTAGTATGCGCTAACATCCATAGATCCTTGCTGTAATCCGCTAAGAAGCTTCTTAATTTGGTAAATTCGCGGAGCATTACTCTCATGAAATCTTTCGTACAAATCTGTCCAGATTTCCTCAGCAGTCTGCATATACATCAAACTATCCGCTATGTCCCGTGTTACAGAATTTAAGATCCAGGATATCACCATGTTGTTGCATCTAATCCATGATCCATAGAGAAGATCCTCAGGTCGAGGGTGATCAATAGAGTGATCGATAAAACCAAGTTTATTCTTTGCAGTTAACGCCACTATCATCGCACGTCTCCATGTATTATAATTCGATCCTACAAGAGGATTGAAAAAGAGAAGCAAACCTGGATGATCTCCATTGTGGAGGTAGTAGGGACTGCTCGAATCTTCTAACCCTGGGCGAACAATCGGCAATTGATTCACAGCTTGACCTCCGCCGCCTCTCGCCATTCAATTGAGTTCAATTGAAGTTGGTTGACGAAGAAATGAAATCAGAAAAGCAGCTTTATTAGCTCTGATACCATATTAGAAATTAGCAAGCTTCAACAGAGAGTTTCTCCATTGAAGGGCAACGAAGCTCATGAGAGTGAAAGAAATTGCTCTTTATTTCATATCAGTATGAATACTAGTAAATTGAAAGGGAAATACAAATTTGCTCCTATTTATAGAGACTAGTTGGCAGTGACAGGTGTCTAGATTTTTCCTAACTGGACTCCACGTGTGCAAATCGTTGTGCTCTATTTATTCTGCTGATTTGTTACTTCCAACAATACTCTCTGAATTCAAGATTTATCTTAAGTTTTCTTAGCTGTCATTGTAGTTTGGGTCAGTCAAATTGTTCTGATCGAGAATGATGGAAAGTGGATTACGAGTGGTCATCTTAAACATATTGAAAATGAAACATATAAAATATCATTAATTATTTTTAATAATTTCGAAAAAATATAAACTAAGAACTTTAATATCATAAATTTTCCTCCCACGATTTGACATTTTCATCATCCTCTAGTGAAACAAAGTATGTCTTTCTTTAGTGGATGAGAGGAGTCCAACTTGATTATCAAGATTCATGAATAATATAAGTCAATTATGATTTCAAAAGGTCGAGCCAATTGCACGCTTGCAACTCTAAGCAATACACCTCAAATAAATTATAAGTTCCCAATAATATGACGTACTTATTATTATGTCAAGTGGACCCATCATTAGTGAATCGTAGTAGAAGGTCATCATGATTATACTCAATAATATGAGCCAAAGTTGTCAGACCCGGTGTTCTAAACACAGCTAAAATATGCAAAAACACGGAAGCTCAAAAAGCTGGTAAATTTTTTTTTCTTTTTCGGCCTGACTGAAAAAAATAACATTCAACATAAGTTTATACTCAAAATAGGGCTTTGACTCAAAAGCCGCAGCAACAACAACTGCTAGCATAAGGACGAAGTAAAATCTGGAGTATGGGATGGGAAATATCCCCCAAAAGAACTCTTTTTCTGTGGCTTACAACAAACATACATGAAACTCAAATTCAAATAAAACAACTACACAGGACATCCCCTGACAATGACTGGATATAGCATATATATATAACTAGGAACTCACATCTGGATCTGCACCAACTGTCACACCTCACGGACCAGCTGACTACCTGAAAAAGGTCTGCAATAGCCAACACACGGCCAAAGCAGCGCCAAGGTAAAGCAAAGGAGGTCAAACCTCAGTACGAAGAGAAAATCATCATGCAATTATCAAATAAAGCATGAAACATGTGTCGTGCAATGCATGAGGCATACTGAGGCTCATCAACAACAAGCAAAACGATTCAGCTGGCAACAACATCTCAAGAAGGATTCTCAGGCACGATGACTCAGCCAGCCAATCAACAACAACGAAAACCAACACACGTATGAGGGTGGGGGCAGTACCCATAATCCCTTTCAGCCTCAACCCTATTGATGCCTTTCAGCTCTATGAGGGAAGGAAAATCACCCACTCCACCTCATGGCGACATCAATCATCACAGCGAGGAGATGAGATCATGGTACTATCACATCATCACCAGGTTCTCAAAGAAAGCAGGCTCAATATGCTATGACAGTATGCAGTATCAGCAAGCTCATGCAACAGCATACAATTAAACACATGCAATCAACATGGTAAGAACAATACAGAATAGCATACGCAGCAGCTATACAAATGTGATCGCACGAAATAAACAGCACAGATCAGGTTCTACCATGTGATCCTAGGCTGGGCAACTCAGCTCATAGCCAACAGCACGACAACAACAAGCAGCGTAGCCACACAGCTCGCGCATAACAGCTATGGCATAACAACACGTAAACAGTTTAGATACAGCAGGCATAAAACAGCAGAAACAGCTCGGCTACTCAGCACAAGCATAACAGAATCACACCCAGCATATACACGACAAGCTAAGACAAGTCAGCCTACAGCCACTACGCTCTCATGCTTATCCCAAGCTGTAAAACACAAGCTCAATTCGTACCTTACGCAGATCTTGTCAAACTACCTCAGCACAGCTCATGGTTGACAACAAAACACACCTCCTTCTTCGCTCGGCCAACTGCTCAGGGCCAACAGCTCACAGCAACCACCAGGGAGCTCAAATCTACCAAGATACCTAAAGAATCAGCTCTTCTAAAGCTTATACAGCTCACGACCAAAGGCCTCTCGGCCCAAAACAACTACGCCTAACAACAGAGCCCTATCCAGCTCAAAGGTAACTACCAAGAACCGAAACTAACTAAAACGAACCAGACTCTAGAAATTTTTTTTTTTTGAAAATCATGTGCATAATAACTAAACTAAAAAGACTATGGCTCGTTCCCTTTGAACATTTTCTAAACCATCACTTCAAATCATAAATCAAATAAATATCTCGAATCGTTAAATCATCCACACTGTAAAAATCAGACTGCGTAAAAGTACTGAAAATAAACAAGTTGAAACCAACATTTGAAAAACGTATCATGACTAAAACAAAACATCAATGCGGCCACGGGGTACTGCTGCAGCGGGCGCTCAAAGGTCCTCACCGCCAGTCGGGACATACTCTACAGGGTCATCACCTGCACCATTTAAACCTAGTGAGCCTAGAGACTCAGCATGCTCTATCTTTTAAAATAGCAAGGTACGTACTAATAAAGTCATATGCAGGCACATACTCGTAATAAAATAACATTAAAACATGTATGCATGGATGATCTTAAAACCTTGTTCGTACAGTTCATACATATCATAACATATAACGTACATAAGGCATGACATAACGTAACATGAAAAACGTATGAGTCGTATCAGTGAATGCGAGTGAGCGTGTGACTGATCAGTCGAAATAACCAAAGTACGTGGCAGTGCGGTTCACCCGACTTACCTCGGGATCCCTCACACCTCTATGCTTGCCACTTCACCCTGTCGTGATCACATGGATCCATAGGCTCATAATCATTCATTAAAACAGGGGATCCCCGGGCCCGGCTATCCGGCAAGCTCCCATCATTAAACTTTGTCACATCACTTCAATACCTTGGGTTTTATCTTAAAAATTCATGCCTGATCGTTTCGTAGAATCTCATGATGCGTGCATTTCTTAAAATCATGCAATTTAAAATCTTATCCTGTCAATGTATATTTAATCATTTCCTTTAAAATATTTACGTACATAGAATACTACATATATAATTAAATATACATTTGCGGGCTTCTACATTTTCTACTTCGATCAAAGACTGGTTCAGGAGCCTGGCCCACTACTTCTAGACTTAACATTACAATTGACTTAGCACAAGACTTATAAGAATTCCCCTTAAAATGTCCAACACATTCCAATTTTGACTTAATTCAAAATCGCATGACCAATTTTGATCCTAATAAAAATCCAATTTTGACTTTAAAATCCTAAGGTCAATTTGACTAATTTCAAAATCAATTTGACTTAAAATAACTTGACCAATTTTTACTTTAAAATAATTTATCAATTTAACCTTAAAATAAAACTAAGGGTCAAGTTTGACTAAATCAAAACTCACATAATCAATTTTGACCAATTAAAATCTCATGATCAATTTTGACCTAATTAAATACCTAAGACTCCAATTTTGATTTTTAAAACTTAAAATAGTGGATAAGGTACACATTAATTAAATTTTGACCAAAATAATGGACTTTGAAAGATTTGACCAAAAACATTAAAATTGGACCTTAGACTTAAAAACTAAAATAACCGGTCCGACATTAAAATAACTCGGACCAACTTTAAAGCATTTTGAAAACATCTTAAAATATGCTTAAAACATCAAATAAAGTCATCCGAATTTTGTCAGCCCCTAAGACTCGAATCTCAATTTTCACAAAAATGACCCGACGAGGCTCATTTCGAGCGACAAAACGGTAAAAATCATTAAAAATCCATTTATTAACCAAATCACTCTCTATTTTGACCCATATCATCATAACTCAATATACTAGTCCCTGGAACAAACGAAATTCAACGATTCAGTACGTGACAAACCCGAAGCCCGCAAGCCTACTGCTCGCGTGCAGACTGCAACCAGGACATGTGCTAGCCATAAAATTCATAACTAATTCGTTCCTCGACCAAATCACTCGCCGTTTGGACATACGTGACCCTAACTCAATGGTCTATCTCCTGCAATCAACTTCTACCACATAAACCGCATGGATCTCCGTACCCGACCCAAACAACTATACTGTCGCGCACAGATGACAAGCCATGACACATGCTGATCATAAAATTCATAACTAATTCCTTGACCAAATCGCTTCCCGTTTGGACCTACGTGATCCTAACTCGATGGAATAACTACCTAGACCACCCTTGGACCGAACCCTAGCCCCATGAACCGCCCATGACTGAAGCATATCAAGACAGAATCAAACACGTGTTGAAAAACATGATGCATGCATGGATCTCAAACCTTAAACATAGATCTAATAAAAAAACATACAAATCATGCACATTAGTTTAAAAAACAGTATAATATGATTTAAATGGTGAGAAAAGAATAGATATTACAAGCCTGGCTTGGAGAAAGATGAGATCTGAGAGTTATCGACGTAGAGGACGCGAGATCGGGACGCGACCGCATTTGAATCACCAAAGTTTTGCAAATTTTGATGAGGCTGTTCTTTAGGGAGGAGGGGACGACTACAAGAGATGGAGGAGGCTAGGTTTGAAAGATTTTTGAGTTATGAAAAAGTGAGGGTGGCAAAATTGACCCATAAAGCTTAATTAAGAAATTAAAAGGACATTTGACATGCTTGTCCCTCCACTTAATTGAAAATGCTAATTAAAATTTAAAACTTGGCTTTATAAATGTCTAATTTTTGAAATCAAAGTCTCCTCAAATTTTAAAACACCTTGAAATCCATTAAAACAGCCCGTATAGGCAAAAAACAGGTTCCCCTCCAAAATAATAATAAAAGCCCCAATTTTGGAAACTTGCTGCTTAATAATAAAATTTTTTCTTAATAAAAAAGAACTTAAAAATCTTAAATTATTTTCATCTCGATCGTCCCTAGTTTCGTCCACGCGTCTGTAACTCAAACAGACTGAAAACATGACATGCGTACCATGCAACATAAAATCATAAATAAATTACATAAAATGACATGTAATCATCTAAAATTATTTTCCCACTAGTCATGCACTCATTTCACGTAATTAGGATTTTCTGGGCGTTACACTAACACCAGCCGAGCAAGGTTACCTGAACTGAAACTCACTCGATCGGAAATCGCGAACACAGCCCATGGAGCTTCTCAGCGATTCCTCCATCTGTCCTTCCCCCGACTTCAAGCTGGTATAGAAACGTCGATCTTGAGGAGGGCTTTCCAACCGCTGTACCCCCATTCAAAGCTAACCAGCCTATCTCCGGCGATCTAAGAAAAACTAGTCGGGTGAACAGTGGCTAGGGTTTGGGGAAAATATCTCTCGGTAGCGTCTAGAAGAAGATAAGGAACGGGTGGTCTTAAAATGACTTAAGTGTTAGTCGACGAGAGGGTATTTATACTTATTACTCAATAGCTCACGGCTACAGTGAATTCAGCACAAATCAGGCTTCTTCACTGTACTCAACCCTCCGTACAGCTCAGCTCGCACATATCCAACTCTCGTATCCAACAGCTTACGCTCCACATACCACGCTCCAACATATTACAGCTACAATGATACCAGATCAGCTCAGACCTCCTCACTGTAACCAACCCAGGCAAAGAAGTTCAGCTTGCACAGCAATTCAGCTTGAGCATCTCAAGACAGCTTACGTGTCAGGCCCCGTGCTAATTACTCAAGATAACAGCACAATTAAGCACATAATAGCGGAAGCATAAAATCGGGCTTAAAAATTTTTCGAAATAGTTTGGGCCTGAACTCAAAACATACATTCAAAATATTCATAATCAAAATATGAGTTAACTCAAACTCATACAAAGCAGGTAACAACAAACTCAATTCAAATACAGATCCCCAATACATAAAAACACGGGGCATTCCCCGGTTCAATACATAATAAAATAATAACTGGGACTCAGGGGAATGGGGATCGACCAGCTGCCACTCCACTCGGTCCAGCTTGGTTACCTGAAAATCCTGCAAATGGGTAACACAGACCCAACAACACAAAATCAGGAAAAGAAATTCGAGGTCAAGCCTCAGTACGAAGAGCTATCAAACAGCTAATCATGAAACATGCTATAAATCAATGCCATGAAATGCATGAGGGCGTATCAAAGGTCGGATAGCTAGACCAGCTATCAACTGGCAAATCATATCATTCAGCCTCCTATACCCGTCGGATAGCTAGACCAGCTTATCAACTGGCAAATCATATCATTCAGCCTCTATACCCACACGGTGTATCAACCGGGGAAATCATCGGTCCATGATCTTCAGAGCCCGTCAGCCCATCACAGCTCAATGGTAGACACTCGAATCCGGTAGTCACCACTTCGATGATAGCGTTGGACTATTCAGGCACAATTCATCAGTCGGCCAGTCACAACGTGACTTTCAATCTGGTCATCAATCAATCTGTCAGGATCAATATGTATGCATTTATGCCAATCAATAATCAATGCACAATGCATACAAATTCAATTCGTGAACACAGAAAGTAAAACTCAATCAATTCAACAAATTGTATCACGTAATTCACAGAATCACATCAAAAGATTTCATAACATCAATTACAGCTATGTCCACGCTCAAAGCTGTTAAATCTGCTCAATTCGTACCTCCAACGGTTGATTTCTACCTCAACAGATTTCTCACAAGGCACGGCAACAACAATTGAAGCAAGTCAGCTTCCTCCTACTACGGCAATCACGGCAGGATGCACCTAGAACCTCAAATCTGTTAAGGAAACTCAACAATTAACTCAGGTCTAGCTCAAATCTGAACTTCTCAGCAATATTTCCTACAGCCAAGAACCTAACTCCGTTCTACTTCTAAACAAAGTACTAGCAGCTAATAATAAGCTTAGAACGGTAGGAAATCCTTACCCAGAAGCTGAAACTAGCGGAAGGACTATCGGGAATCTAAGGAAGAAACGTTCGGGTGAACAGTAGATATCGAGGGTTTCAAAGATCAATCTAAGTTTTGCTCAACACTTCTCCTTATAAATCTCCACGCAACAGCTGTTGTTCCCCTAAACCAGACGTCGGGAAATGATACCGAAGAAATCTTACAATTGAATTCAATGTTCCCTTCTATCGAATCAGTAGACACAAACAGACGTTGCGCTACACAACAGAAAATCAAAACGACATCGTACCAACTAATCAAAACGACGTCGCAGCGCTCCACCAGCTGATACCAAATCCCATTCGAAACAACCACCAGCTGGTCACGCTAAATAACTCAAAACGACGATGTAACAAGGTTCCCGCTAACAAAGGTAAAACGACGTCGCCTTACTAGTAACAGCTGGTCACTCAAACCAACAGCTGAACCAAAGCGTTACACTCAAAACGCTGCGTTTCAACTTAACAAAATGACGTCGCTTCATCATCAGCGACTGGTTCCTCAACCCACAGCTGGTCACTCAGCTGGAACAATTTCTCACAACGCAACAGCTAATAGCGCTACAATTCAGTAGTCAACACCAAAAGGTTGACCAACACGTGTCGCTTTCTCGTTATTCCTCACGCTCAATGCAACTACTGCCAGTAGATACCTTTTCAAGCGCAACTACTGAATAGCGAAACGCAAGCGCAACTACTGATTCAAATTTCACCAGCTATGAGCTACAGTACCGTTGACTTGCGTTGACGTCTGGAATGCGCTACGTCTGGTTCCTTGTATTAGCGCCACGGCTGGATTCTAACATCTGCATTCTACTGGAATCAGATTTCTCTCGAAAAACCCTCAAAATCCACGCGACTAATCCCAAATCAATTCAGTTAATCACTAATCTAAAATCTGATTCCTCACATTCTCCCCACCTTAAGAGATTTCGTCCTTGAAATCAAAGGCAAACACAGGGAAAACTCCAACAAACATCAAGCAAAGCAAAAATCAGCTACTCAAACTCGAAGAAAAATTCAAAAATTACCTGGAATTTGTACAATCAGTGCTCAAATATAAGAGGTCACTCTTGTCTCATCTTCTCTTCCACCTCCCAGGTTTCTTCTTCTCGGCCATGCTTGCTCCATTGGACCATCACCAACGGAATTATTTTGTTCCTCAATTTCTTCTCCTTCCTATCCAGAATCTGCACTGGATATTCAATATAACTCAAGGCAGAATCTAGATCAACTTTGTCGGTTCTCAAAACATGGGATGGATCTGGCTCATATTTCCTCAACATTGACACATGAAAAACGTCATGTATCGCTGCTAACTCATCAGGCAGCCTCAATCGATAAGCCAATTGTCCAATTCGTTCAATAATCTCAAAGGTACCAATGAATCTAGGAGCTAATTTGCCTTTAAATCTGAACCTCATCACGCTCTTGAAAGGAGAAACCTTGAGAAATACTCGATCGCCAACCTCAAATTCCAAAGGTATGCGTCTTCTATTAGCATAGCTAGAGAAACGGTCTTGAGCAGCTTTCATTCTACTCCAAATCAAATCAATCCGATCTTTCATATGCTGCACAAATTCAGGGGTAGAAAGCTGTCTCTCACCAACTTCTTCCCAACAAATCGGAGATCTGCACTTACGACCATACAACGCCTCAAATGGAGCCATCCCGATAGTCACCTGGTAGCTGTTGTTATACGAAAACTCAACCAAGGACAAGGAATCTTGCCAGCCACCACTGAAATCCATCACGACTGCTCGCAGCATATCCTCTAAAGTCTGAATGGTCTGCTCAGACTGACCATCTGTCTGTGGATGATAGGCTGTACTCATAGCCAATCTCGAACCCATTGCTGCTTGCAGACTCTTCCAAAAACGAGAAGTGAATCTTGGATCTCGGTCAGACACTATCAAAATAGGAACTCCATGCAATCTAATCACATGGTCGATGTACAGTTTCGCCATTTTATTCATCAAACACCTCATATCATAGGGAATGAAATGGGCTGACTTCGAAAGTCTATCAATCACCACCCAAATCGTATCACATCCCCTACTCGATCGAGGTAGATGAGTCACAAAATCCATGGCGATGTGCTCCCAATTCCATTCGGGCACCTCCAAACTCTGTAGCAATCCACCAGGTCTCATTATCTCAGCCTTGACCTGCTGGAAATTCAGACATCTAGCAACAAAACCAGAGATGTCGCTCTTCATACCTGCCCACCAGTAGTGAGACTTCAAGGCATGGTACATCTTTCTCTCGCCCGGGTGCACACTGTACTGACTACAATGCACCTCATTCATGATGGCCTCTTTCAAATGGGCTGACTTCGAAAGTCTATCAATCACCACCCAAATCGTATCACATCCCCTACTCGATCGAGGTAGATGAGTCACAAAATCCATGGCGATGTGCTCCCAATTCCATTCGGGCACCTCCAAACTCTGTAGCAATCCACCAGGTCTCATTATCTCAGCCTTGACCTGCTGGAAATTCAGACATCTAGCAACAAAACCAGAGATGTCGCTCTTCATACCTGCCCACCAGTAGTGAGACTTCAAGGCATGGTACATCTTTCTCTCGCCCGGGTGCACACTGTACTGACTACAATGCACCTCATTCATGATGGCCTCTTTCAAATCGATCAAGTTCGAACCACCAATCTTCCTCGAAATCTCAGACACCCATCAGAAGAAATAGAGAAATCATCAGACTGACCACTTCGGGCTTTAATCTTAAACTCATGAACATATGGATCAGTCCTCTGCGCTTCCCTGATGTCACTAACAATCTGTGGTTCTACCTGGATCGAAGAAACCATGAAGTACTGATCACCCGGCTGGAATCGCCAACCAGAAGTACTCAACTGCTCGTAGAATTTTGAGACATTCAAAAATGAAAACATCGCAGGCTGGGTATTCCTACTCAAGGCATCGGCAACCGAGTTCATCCGCCCAGGCTGATATTGAATCTCACAGTTAAAGTCTTTGAGCAATTCCATCCAACTTCGTTTCCTCATATTCAGATCAGACTGCGTGAAGATATACATCAGGATCTTATGGTCGGTGTACACCACAAACTCTTCACCATATAGATAGTGACGCCAAATCTTCAAGGCAAACACTATCGCAGCCAACTCCAAATCATGAACAGGCTACCTCGTCTCATGAGGCTTCAACTGTCGAGACGCATAGACAATCACGTACCCGTTCTGCATCAGAACACATCCCAAACCATTGAGAGAAGCATCGGAGCACACAACAAATCCTTCGGATCCAGACGATAGAGCCAAAACAGGAGCAGTAGTCAACTTCTCCTTCAACGTCTGAAAACTGTACTCGCATTCCTCAGTCCAAACGAATTTCCTATCCTTCTGAGTCAACTGAGTCAGAGGCCTGGCTATCGAAGAAAACTTCTCGATAAAACGTCTGTAATAGCCAGCCAATCCCAAGAAGTTGCGGATCTCGAAAACGTTCCTAGGTCTCTCCCAGTTAAGAATTGCTTCGACCTTACTCGGATCCACCGAAATCCCTTGCGCGGAAATCACATGACCCAAAAAGATAATGCGGTCAAGCCAAAATTCACACTTTCTGAACTTGGCATACAACTGCAAGTCTCTCAATCGCTGCAAGACCAATCTCAGATGCTCCTTATGCTCTCTCAAGCTCTTCGAATACACTAGGATGTCATCTATGAAGACGATCATGAACCGATCGATATACTCACTAAAGACGCGATTCATCAAATCCATGAAAATAGCTGGGGCATTCTTCAACCCAAACGGCATCACAAGAAACTCATAATGCCCATATCTCATCCGGAAAGCTGTCTTCGCCACGTCAGCATCTCTAATCTGCAACTGGTGGTAACCAGAGCACAAATAAATCTTTGAGTATACGACCGATCCTTGCAGCTGATCGAACAAGTCATCAATCCTCGGCAAAGGATACTTGTTCTTCACCGTCGCTTTATTCAACTGTCGGAAATCCACACACATCCTCATAGACCCATCCTTCTTCTTCACAAAAAGAATCGGAGCTCCCCAAGGCAACATGCTCGGTCTGATGAAGCCTTTCTCCAAGAGATCTCTCAACTGATCCTTCAGCTCTTTCAACTCTGCGGGCGCCAACCGATACGAAGCTCTAGAATCGGGGCGGTACCGGGCACCAACTCAATGCTGAAATTGATCTCACGTCTTGGAGGAATCCTGGAATCTCATTCGGGAACACATCGGGAAACTCTCAAACGATCGGGATGTCACTCAACTCCAATCGGGGCTCTTGGGAAACGTCCAGTGCATAAATCATGAATCCAACATTATCCAACGATAGCAGGCTAAACATCTCCATGGCGGACACCAGTGAAATCTTCGAGCGCGAGTCAGCACCGTAGAACTCCCACTTCTCACCCGAGTTAGGGCGAAATCTCACCACACCATGAAAACAGTCAAAAGTAGCCTTATAGCCAGACAATACGTCCATTCCCAAGATACAATCAAAATCTCGGATTCCCAAAACAATCAGATTGGACACTAAAACATGCTCATCAAATCGAAGCACACAATCCAACACCACTTCACGGGACCACAGACTCACACAGCAGGGGTAGACACGGAAACAACATCCCACAATGGGGAAGAACTCAACCCATGCTCACAAACAAACATCTTAAAAATAAAAGAGTGTGATGCACCAGTGTCAAATAAAACTCTCGTAGGATAATCGAAAATAGAACATGTACCTGCGATCACTATGGCAGGCGTCTCATCAGCCTGCTCTCTCGACAAAGCGTTCGCCTGAGCCTGCTGTGGAATCTGGAACTGAGGTCTCGAAGGAGCTCCAAATCTAGAAGGCTACCGGGGTTGGAATCCAGATCGCTGGGTAGGGGCAGGAAACTGCGGTCTCTGAGAAGAACCACCAGCTGATCCCTGCTGCGAAGGAACTTAAGGCTGACCCCTCAACAAAGGACACACTCTCAGAAAATGTCCGGGCTGTCCACAGTTATGGCAAAACCCCTGAACTCCACGAAACTACGAAGTCGGATGCCTCCCTCCGCACTGTCCACAAGGCATTCCGCCAGAACCACTACCAGAACCACTGCCAGAACCAGAACTCGCAGAACCAGAGGAACTCGAATTCACCTTCTTCTTGAACTGTTTCCCCCGAGGTCGAAATCTTTGGCGATTCGACTGCTGCTGCTGCGACCCTTTAGGAGAATAAAAAGATTGCGATGCATCCTGAACAGGCTGATGGGTGCACCCGATAGTCGGCTGTGTCGGAGCATCCTCCTCCGACAGACTCTCCTCAATATCCACTACTCTAATCACCGCATCAATATAGGTCACAGGTGAACCAGACAAAACCATCCGGTACAGATCAGGCCTAAAGCCCTTCAGAAATTTGTTCCTCTTCGTTCTCTCCTGGTTGGCTACATGTGGCACATACATCAAAAGCGCAAAAAATTGTCGGGCATACTCAGCCACTCGCAGGTTACCCTGCTTCAAGTTGTCAAAATCTCGCTCCCAGTTGTTGTAGTAGGAATCCGGGGTATACTCCTGTCTGAATGCCTCACAGAAGCTCACCCAGGTGATCACAGCCCCACTATCACGAAGGATACGAGAAGTACCTCTACACCAGCGCTGTGCAATGTCTCTCAGCTGCAGCACCGCCAGCTTCAGTCTCTTCTCAGGACCGTACTCCAGAGTATCGAATAACTCCTCCATCTGAACTAACCAAGCCTCAGCCATCGCTTGGTTACATGTGGCATTCCCCGGTTCAATACATAATAAAATAATAACTGTGACTCAGGGGAACGGGGATCGACCAGCTGCCACTCCACTCGGTCCAGCTTGGTTACCTGAAGATCCTGCAAATGGGTAACACAGACCCAACAACACAAAATCAGGAAAAGAAATACGAGGTCAAGCCTCAGTACGAAGATCTATCAAACAGCTAATCATGCAACATGCTATAAATCAATTCCATGAAATGCATGAGGGCTATCAAAGGTCGGATAGCTAGACCAGTGTATCAACTGGCAAATCATATCAATCAGCCTCTATACCCGCACGGTGTATCAACCGGGGAAATCATCGGTCCGTGATCTTCATGTTAGAGTAGATGCCCAACTAGCCAACTTGTGGCGTGTGGGTTTATAGACTCTTGTATGAAACAATATTTATATATGATATTCGCATTTATTTATATGGCGTTCTTTACTTTCGTTATATGTGTAATGATTTACAATTGCGTTGAGTAAAGACCTAGAATGCACTAAAGCGTATGTTAGATGTGATAGTGGGTATGACGGCTATCATGAAACACATCTAATAGTCGCTGTGTATTCTAAACATGTTCCTAGTCGATTGGGCCGTCAAAATGAGGATAAGGCCACCCGAGTTCGAGACTAGTATCTGCGATGCAAAGTACCATGTTTCATTGGTAGGGAACATTGTGATGTTCTGAGCATGCAGATAGATAGTGACCTGGTG
Source organism: Dorcoceras hygrometricum (assembly GCA_001598015.1). Taxonomy (NCBI): domain Eukaryota; kingdom Viridiplantae; phylum Streptophyta; class Magnoliopsida; order Lamiales; family Gesneriaceae; genus Dorcoceras; species Dorcoceras hygrometricum. Next base: position 36,263 of record KQ989569.1, on the reverse strand, counting down.
ATCTATCGAACTACCCTCCTTCG
>KQ989569.1:7007-24197 GCA_001598015.1 Dorcoceras hygrometricum | reverse complement strand
ACATGCGTGGATATCCTATGCTATCTGAGGGGATAATAGTGTATAAATCTCTGGCCAGAGTACTAGAAGTGTTTTAGGTAAATGTGTTTTCCTAGTTACACTCGCGATGTCACTATTTTGATCTCCAAGATGTATGCATAGCTATCGGATCTATAGCGACTCTCGATTTACCAATGGTCGTTGATCTGATCGTGATATATGGATTGAAAGGACCGTACTGTACGCTAACCACGACCAACTGGTTCTTGCAGGCACTATCAGTGATACCTAGGGGATCATGGGGCGATGTTGCTAGATGCTCTTACCATGATCCGTTGGGCAAGTCCGGAATTGTGATTCCGGAGCCACAATGGTTGTGGGCCCACGACTAGCTGTATCCCTGAACCATTGAGGGTCACACAAGTACTGGATTCGAGATTCCCACACGGATACTCAGCTCAATGTGTTGAGCGCGAGAAGAGGATTTTGGGAAGTGTGACTTCCTAAAAGTCAACAGGGGTCAAACCGGGGTTTCCCGCTGTTGGTGGGCAAAACGGTCATTTTGCGCTGGGGTTCTGAAAAACGGTTTTTCATATCATAGTGTTCAGTTTTGGAAACTGGATCGATCGGTCCGATCTGATCGGCGATCGGAGTTACGGTGAAGTCTCAGTGGTGGAGATGAACTGAATGTTCATCCGTTGCCGCCCACGTGCGCCGCCGCCGCCGCCCGTCTTCGCCGGAAAATCGTTTCTGGCCAATTCTACGAGGAGAATCCGTTCGGGCAGATCTCATCAGTCCTTCTAGTGCAGGCTGACAAAGGAGTCTCGTTTCTGGTCGTGGACCGAATTGGCGATTTCTACCGCAATCTACCGAGAAGAGCCGACGTTATTGTAACTACGGTTGGAGTCAGGCACAAGTGCCAGCAAGGTAGTGTTTTGAACATCCTATGTATGTCGAATTATGAATTTGTTTATCGTATTGATCGCCTCCAGGACTTGTATTTTCTGTTCTTCCGCTGCCTAGCCGGGGGGCGCGATCCGGATCCCCAACACTTCAGAGCCCGTCAGCCCATCACAGCTCGGTGGTAGACACTCGAATCCGGTAGTCACCACTCCGATGATAGCGTTGGACTATTCAGGAACAACTCATCAGTCGGACAGTCACAACGTGGCTTTCAATCAGGTCATCAATCAATCTGTCAGGCTCAATATGTATGCATGTATGCCAATCAATAATCAATGCACAATGATACAAATTCAATTCGTGAACACAGAAAGTAAAACTCAATCAATTCAACAAACTGTATCACGTAATTCACAGAATCACATCAGCAGATTTCATAACATCAATTACAGCTATGTCCACGCTCAAAGCTGTTAAATATGCTCAATTCGTACCTCCAACGGTCGATTTCTACCTCAACAGATTTCTCACAAGGCACGACAACAACAATTGAAGCAAGTCAGCTTCCTCCTACTACGGCAATCATGGCAGGATGCACCTAGAACCTCAAATCTGTTAAGGAAACGCAACAATTAACTCAGGTCTAGCTCAAATCTGAACTTCTCAGCAATATTTCCTACAGCCAAGAACCTAACTCCGGTTCTACTTCTAAACAAAGTACTAGCAGCTAATACTAATCTTAGAACGGTAGGAAATCCTTACCCAGAAGCTGAAACTAGCGGAAGAACTATCGGGTTCCACTGTACGAAGAAAACAGCAACTTCGCGATCTTCTCCAAGATCGTTCCACAACCTCGAATGGGTAACAATAAGAAGAGAAATTCACGGAGACCTAGCGCCACCAAAATTGTCGAAAACAAAGGCTGGAATCGACAGAAATCTAAGTAAGAAACGTTCGGGTGAACAATAGCTATCGTGGGTTTCAAAGATAGAGATAAGGGATGTCGGGTTAAAAATAATCTAAGTGTTTCTCAACACTTCTCCTTATAAATCTCCATGCAACAGCTGATGTTCCCCTAAACTAGACGTCGGGAAATGCTACCGAAGAAATCTTACAACTGAATTCAATGTTCCCTTCTATCGAATCAGTAGACACAAATAGACGTTGCGCTACAAAACAAAACATCAAAACGACATCGTACCAACTAATCAAAACGACGTCGCAGCGCTTCACCAGCTGATACCAAATCCCATTCGAAACAACCACCAGCTGGTCACGCTAAATAACTCAAAAAGACGATGTAACAAGGTTCCCGCTAACAAAGGTAAAACGACGTCGCCTTACAAGTAACAGCTGGTCACTCAAACCAATAGCTGAACCAAAGCGTTACACTCAAAACGCTGCGTTTCAACTTAACAAAACGACGTCGCTTCATCATCAGTGACTGGTTCCTCAACCCACAGCTGGTCACTCAGTTGGAACAATTTCTCACAACGCAACAGCTGATAGCGCTACAATTCAGTAGTCAACACCAAAAGGTTGACCAACACGTGTCGCTTTCTCATTATTCCTCGCGCTCAATGCAACTGCTGTCAGTAGATACCTTTTCAAGCGCAACTACTGAATAGCGAAACGCAAGCGCAACTACTGATTCAAATTTCACTAGTTATGAGCTACAGTACCATTGACTTGCGTTGACGTCTGGAATGCGCTATGTCTGGTTCCTTGTATTAGCGCCACGGCTGGATTCTAACATCTGCATTCTACTGGAATCAGATTTCTCTCGAAAAACCCTCAAAATACACACGACTAATCCCAAATCAATTCGATTAATCACTAATCTAAAATCTGATTCCTCACATTATGTACCTAGGTTAGGCCTCACCGATAGTGTCTCCAGTTAGCTCAGATCCCGACACTGTTCCAGCTTAGGCACGAAGACGCCACTCAGATTACTCATCAACATATCACGGCCTGAGCAGATCAGGCTTGCATATCAGCTCCCACTCACTTATCAGCTTGCGGAACGCACAGTAGCTCAGGTTCAATCTCAAAGCTGACACCAGCTTAGACAAACAGCACGGGACACTTCCACTAACAGTTGCGTGCACCAACGGTGTTGGATCGAAAATGATTTTATATTACAGCTCGGGAGTTCAGAAGAGGAGAGAGGGTTGAATGAACTCCTTCACAATTTTCGTGAGAACTTGTTTCAAAATATTTTCCAAAACTGTCGGCTGCCTCTAAGCTGTTTTACCAACTTTGGAGGATCTCAGTGTGCTGCTGTTATCTCGGGTAACAAGTAAATGTGCGGAAAGAACTCGATCAAATAGTGAATAATATATAAGGGCGAAAGTAAATCAGGTAATGCGTAAACTAAATATAAGTGCAGAACCGTTATGCAGTAATGTAAATGCATGAAAGAAAAAGGGACGAGAGATTTGTTTATGGAATTTCGGAGCTTAAACTCCTACGTCTCCCATTCTTCCAAATTGGAAGGATTCCACTATAATACTTTGATTACAACAGACTCTGTTGCAACCCAATCCGACATCCCGCGAGCTGCAAGAATTCCTAGCAATACAACGATAAAAACAGACGCGTAATCTGTTCTGAAACAACACGACAGCTTCTAAATAGTTTACTGCTTTCTTTCTTTCTATACACTATGGTTATGATTTACAATCAATATACAATCTCACAGAGTGGTTACAACTCAAAACGAATGAATATAAAACTGTTGAGTGCGTGGTAACGAAGAAGACGATGAAGAGTGTTTTCTGCATTGTGAAAATTTCTGCAGTGTAACAGTTGAATAGCGAAGAATTTTTGAGAGCGTTTGCGTGTATATATCGATTCAACAGTTGTCTCTGCCTTTTGTTCATCGTCCTTTATATAGAGATAAATCTTCATCAATCTTCAAATGATATATTGTACCGGCTAATTGATTCACTTTACATCTGCGAAGAGCTTGACATCTTTCTTCCACAATCACATGGATTTAATCGTTAAGACCAAAGATAGCATCTGGTAATTCAATCATTAATTAGCTCTTGATTAGCTGATCTGATTTGATAGAATCACGTCTATATATATAATCATAATCTCTAAGTTGTTCGCTATTTTTTTCTGTAGACGTAATCTGAAAGCTGTAAGCTCTGAGTTGTTACGTGAAGTACTGTAACTTCTAAACTGAAAACTGTTCTTGAGCCCTGAGCTGGTCTCTGAGCTATTCTCGCTATAAGCTGTTTCCTGTGCTGTTAAAAGTTCTAAGCTGATTACTGTACTGTACAAACTGTTCTTTGTACTAAGCTCCGATCTGAATCTTCTCTAAGCTGAGTTCTATACACTGGTACTATACTGATCTCGAAGCTCCAATCTGAACTGTTCTGAGTTACTCTAAACTGTTCCGCTTACCCTGAACTGTATAGCAACGCTCTGAAGTGATTTGATTTCTCTGAGCTGATATACATTGCTCTAAACTGTTCATCATGTCCAAAGCTGAAAGACTACGCTGTAAACTGTTTTGTAAGTTCTAATCTGTTCTTCGTTGTTCTGGGCTGATATCTGTTGCGGTAAGCTATTGGATACGCTCTAAGCTGCTCTCCATGCTCTAAGCTGTTCTACGATGTCCTTATCTGGTCTACAAGCTCTGAGCTGTTCTGCGATGTCTTAGCTGAAGCACAACGCTGTAAGCTTTTCGCTATGCTCTGAACTGTTTATCTTCGATTGTCAACCAACTGTTGTAAACTATTTGTTTCTTGTATTTGTTATCACCAAAACTCAAGTTTTATACCTTAACAATTTGAGTCAGGCCCGGTGTTCTAAACACAGCTAAACATGCAAAACACGGAAGCTTAAAAACGGGTAAAATTTTTCTTTTTGGCCTGACTGAAATTCTTTCATTTAAAGTACACGCATACTCAAAATATAAGCTTTGCATTAAGAGTTGGCTGCATAAAGACTTAATCGTCCAATATATATAAATACAACCAATCACAAATCGAATCAATACAACACATACACAGGTATATATATATGGGAACTCACGCCCAGAGCTGCAACAGTGGCCTCACTCTCAGACCAGCTGAACCACCTGAAAAAGATGCAATGGCCAACACAGTGCCAAAGTAGCCCCACGAAAATAAAACGAGGTTAAACCTCAGTACGAAGAGCAATAACAACAACAGTCAATAAAGCATGCAATATGAATGTCGTGCAAATGCTTGAAGGATGCCATGGAGGGCATCGAGGCTCAAGGATTCACTCAACAGCTGGGAATACGACATACACAGAACCGAACCAACAGCTGGAGAACATAGCTCTCAAAAATAATTCGACATCTGGAGGTACAGGGCTGACAGAACTACTCCACGGTTGGAGGTGCAAACATTTGTGGCCATAGAGAATGTGAGAGCGTGGTAGCTATCCACCCGTCTCAACACGCAGTACCAGAAGCAAAAATAGCTTAACCCGCTGGTGCCCAAGCTCATGAGAGCGTGGTAGCTATCCCCTCGTCTCATAGCGGCAAACCACCCAACAGCAGGGAGAAGAGGATCACCGTAGCTAGCCGCTCATCCTCAATATCAACAGCAAGCTTCCGAAAATTTTGGATAAAATATGAGGTTAGAACTTGGTTAAAAAATGATAATTTGAAAACTTTCTTGCTATAAAATTTCTAAAGCATAGGGGATGGCCTCTAAATAAATAGTACAAAAACCATCTTTACTTCGGTGTTCCTATCGCCTCCATCCCGATCTCTTAGCACCTAACTAAAATTCTAAAAAGGTACTCATCATAAAATAATTTAAATAATTAAAATAGCATAACTATTATAACTACTATAATAAGAGAAAATAATACTAAGACATGCAATTTCTAACCGGAAAAATTTCTAGGTGTTACAATACTCTCCCCCCTTACAAGAATTTCGTCCTCGAAATTTGAAAGCTGTAGCGTTCCTTGATGTCAACCTCTACCTCCCACGTAACTTCCTCCTCGGAATGATTCAGCCACTGGACCTTGACCATGGGAATGGTCTGACTGCGGAGCTTCCTATTATGTCTGCCTAAGACCCGTATAGCTCACTCCTCAAAGGTCAGCTACGACGACAGATGGAGCGGTTCAACACTCAGCACATGAGAGGGGTTTGGCACATACTTCCTAATCATGGAGATATGGAATACATTGCGCACGGCTGATAGGCTCCACGATAGGGCTACGTGGTAAGCTAGTGTCCCTACTCTATCTAGATCTCGATGGGTCCTATGAACCTGGGTGCTAGCTTCCCCTGCTTTCCGAACTTCATCACACCCTTCATAGGAGCAACCTTCACAAAAACGTGATCTCCAGCTACAAAGTCCAACTCCCTCCTCCTCAGATTAGCATAACTCTTTTGTCGACTCTGGACAGTCCTCATCCTATCCTTGATCTCTGTCACTATGTCCGTTATCTGCTGAACTATCTTAAGGACCAGCTCTGCCCTCTCACCTACCTCGTCCCAATGGATTGGCGATTTGCACCTCTGCCCTCTCACCTACCTCGTCCCAATGGATTGACGATCTGCACCTCCTCCTATAAAGTACCTCATAGGGTGCCATGCCGATGGAGGCCTGAAAGATATTGTTGTAGGTGAACTCTAGTAATGGCAGCTTGGCTTCCCAACTCCCATGAAATTCAATAGCGCAAGCGTTCTCTATTGTCCTTCCTTAGCGTGATCTGTTTTGAACTATTATGTGGAATAAGTTCACTTTACTTTGTATGATCTGATTTGTTGCGTTCCCTATTGCCTGATACAATATGATAGCCTCCGATTTGATTTTTGTCATCACCAAAACCTAGAATATTTTCCCAACAATTTCCCCATTTTTTGTGATGACAAAACCCAGAGCTGAATACGTAGAAGAATTTCTATTTATGATTCTCTTCAGCTATCATCAGAAAAACCAAATATGCATCCTCATGATGTTATCTACACAGTACTGGAGCTTTTCAAAACATCCGAGATGGGTTTCTCCAGTAAAGAGTTGAAAGATAACATAAAGAGGTACAAAAGTGCCAAGAATCGTTGTATATCCTTGCAATGATACCAGGTAGCTAAACTCTTGGTAGAAACCACGCAAGAGAGATGCTTTGATGATAAGCTGTGAGAACTGGAATTATTAGATGTTAATTAATGAGTTAACCAGATCATATTAGTGTTTAATCCAAAGAGATACTTCGGATGGATAAGCTGCTGGTGAAGGGACCAGCTTAGAGGTGTGATAGTCCAGGTTTCGTTGCCAAGATGGTTTTGCAAGCTATTCGGGTTTTACTGTGGACTATCTTTGCTTTGAATCATGGTGGTTAGAGCTGATTGATGATTGATAGTGGATATGATACAGCTTGGAAATTTGGGTTGATATGAATCGGTATTGATACCAGTTGGTATGAGGTTTTGCCCGAGCTGGTTGAGGTAAACTGTTCTAAGTCCAGTGTAATCTGGTACCAGCTGAGAGGTCTACTGGTGGGTTTGAGGATAGACTAGGACCATTTTTGGTGTAAGCTGGTTGGGCAGATGAGTCCTGAGCTGGACAACAGGCTTGATTCACTGAGCTGGATTGGATTCCTACCGCGAGATGGTTTTGGGGATACCAGCTTAGAGAGAAACAAGGATTTCTTGTGTATGTGCGAGCTGGAATCAGCTTAGGGATGTGCTGGGTTCTCCGTCCTGGTCTGTTTGAGAAAGCGATATGGTTTTAGTGTTAGTGTACATAAGCTGGAACAGTGGAGAGATCTGAGTTGGTCTGGGCACTGTAGACCAGATCATGTTGGTATGTGTGCCTGAGCTGGTACAATAGTAAAGTATGAGTTGGTTTGACTTTACTGTAGCTTTAACCGTGAGTGTAAATATAAGTGTTGACCAACATTTAGTCATTTTTACGACACACATACCCTATCCTTATCTTCTCCCGTGAGTATCCCGATACTTATATCTTCAAACCCTCATTACTATTGTTAACCCGATAACTTCTTCTTCCGATTTCCGGAGATCGGCTTGTCAGATTTGAGTAGGATACCTCGGTTCTGAACTGATAAGTTTATCTAATCAATTCGAACTTCTCCAAGCTGATATCAGTACTCTGCTGTTATTCTAAGCTAATATTGTAACATCCAGGAAATCCATAAATCCACAATGATAGATCTAAATTTTTGAAGGGTTTTAATTGCTATTTTTTAGTATCCTTCTTCAGCTTCAGTTCAGCGATTCAGTTTTTGTCCAAGCTGAATTTTCACATTAGAGCATGTAACGTTCAGAAATCCATAATCCCACAAATATAAAGTTATATGTTTGAGGATCTATTTGTAATTTTTATTATCATTAGCTTTTATATGTACTGATCTGTTTTAGTTTAGGGCGTGGTTGCAGGAGCCGTCTGGCCGGTCAAGACAAGCCCGGTTAATTTCATTTTTTTAACCAAATTGGTTCGATCTGAATTTTTATTTATTTTAAAAGCAGAGTAGCACTGTTATTGGTAGCACTTTAACGTATTTAATTTAATTTGGATTTTAGATTTTTGTATAAATATCTACACAAAGCACCTCTCACCTTCATTCACGAAACCTTCATGTAGAGGATAACCATTTGAGAAATCGGTGCTCTCTGTAAAACGAAAACTGACCGAAGTTTTAAAATCTTTTCAAAGGGGAGATCGTGTTCGCTGTTCAGGCTGGATATACTCTGCTAATCGTCGTCATTGTTAAGGCAAGTAAAATCTATTTCTTGTTGCACTTTTGAAAGGATATATTGTTTCTGCGTGCATGTTTGTATGAGTTTAAAGTTTGAGAAACATTTTCTTTGAAGTTTTTCAAACACATTTGAGTTTAAGATGTTTTCTTGAGAAAGTATTGGTTTGCTAGTTTTGATTCAGAAAATTTTTATTAGAAAAGGTTCTACGATGTTCGTTCCAGTTTCTTCTTGAGTTTTCTGGGATTTTCTTCAAGCAGCTTACAAGTAGCTTACGTGATTTTGTTTCAGTAGCTTACAAGAAGCTTACGTATTTTTGTTTCTGAAATTTTCCTTAAATATTTTTTATTAATTCAAACTAAAGAAATCTTCCAAGCTGATAGATATTATTGAGCTAAGTTCGCGATTTGATTATTTTTCCCTATCTGTTTTTAAGTCGCAATCTGATTTATTGTCCAGCTCGCTTGCGATCTGATTTCATTTTCCAGTCTAGTCGCCATCTGATTGTCCAGTCTGAGTTGACTTTATTTGACCAAATAGTCCAGAGATGGTTTTTCAGTTCTGAACCAGTACGCTCGCGTGCTGATCATAATCCAAGCTGATCCAGCTCAGGTCCATTCTGGATCGACACAGTAACTTTGAGTTTAACTCTTCGTTTCTTTAGATTTGATTCGAAGGTATAACTTAAATCTATTCGTAGTTATACCCATTGCAAAAAAGATAGTTCATCAGCTTAGAAATCTGCCGATCTTTATTCGTTTCTATAGTCCGAGCTGATTTCAGTGTGCTCCTTGATTGAACTCCGATGAACTCCCAATAGCTTCAGAACATCAAAAGAGTTTTAAAACAGCAAACCATATTTTAAAGCGATCTGTTTTAGTTCAGAGGAAAGCAGTTTTAAAGAAATTTTACAGAAAGTTTAAAGGAAGTATATTTCAAAGTTTAAAGCGATTTATGGCAAAGACAACAGACGGTCAGCAGAGGAAGGGTGAGGACGCTAGCTGCCACCAGTGTGTCCCTTCACATTGGAAGGGACATGCTTTATGGTTGACAAACTATTTACCCCTTCACAGCATAGTTGGGATTTATTCCATAGTTCCTGATTTCAGATGATAGCTTGATCAAGCGACATTGACCTAAGGAGAGCTTCTGTGTCATAATTCAATAGAAAATAAGAACAAAGCACAGGGTGGTTCATAACCACAACTTAAAGAAATTGATGTAACCGAATTTTGCCCAGCCAATGAGCTACCGCCACGTAGGATTCACCAAGTCGAGAATGTCAGGCCCCGTGCTAATAAACATAGATTATAGCACAAATAAGCACATAATAGCGGAAGCATAAAATCAGGGCTTAAAAATTTTTTGAAACAAGTTGGACCTGAACTCAAAACATACATTCAAAATATCAATACTCAAAATATGAGTTAGCTCAAACTCATACAAAACAGGTAACATAAATTTCAATTCAACAATAAATCCCGAAATACATAGAATCACGGGGCATTCCCCGGTTCAATACATAATAAAGTAGACTGGGACTCAAGGGAACGGGGATCGACCAGCTGAACCTCCACTCTGTCCAGCTTGGTTACCTGAAGATCCTGCAAGTGGGTAACACAGACCCAAACAACACAAAGGCATGAAAACAAATATGAGGTCAAGCCTCAGTACGAAGAGCCATCAAAACAGTTAATCATGCAACATGTTATAAATCAATGCTATGAAATGCATGAGGGCTATCTAGGATCGGATAGCTAAACCAGTGAAACAACTGGCAAATTATCTCAGTCAGCCTCTATACCCGCACGGTGTATCAATCGGGGAAATCATCGGTCTGTGATCTTCAGAGCCCGTCAGCCCATCACAGCTTGGTGTTAGACACTCGAATCTGGTAGTCACCACTCCGATGATAGCGTTGGACTTTTCAGGCACGACTCATCAGTCGGCCAGTCACAACGTGGCTTTATATCAGGTCATAAATCAATCTGTCATGCTCAATATGTATGCATGAATGCCAATCAATAATCAATATCAATGCATACAATAATTCATACCTGAAAACAGAACACAAAATCACATAAATCATCAGCCTGTTCCACATAAATGCATCCATCAATGCAGGCAGATTTCATAACACTAAGTATAGCCATTTCCAAGCTCAAAGCTGTTCAATGCATACAATAATTCATACCTGAAAACAGAACACAAAATCACATAAATCATCAGCCTGTTCCACATAAATGCATCCATCAATGCAGGCAGATTTCATAACACTAAGTATAGCCATTTCCAAGCTCAAAGCTGTAAAATCCGCTCAATTCGTACCTTCAACAACTGATTTCTACCTCAACAGATTCACAAGGCACGGCACAAACAATTGAAGCAAGTCAGCCTTCTTCTGCTATGGCAATCACGGTAGAGACTCCCTGGAATTCGAATCTGTACCAGGTATCTAACAATCAGTTAAATTCGAACCCAACATCTAAGGTTCTAAGGTCCAGTAGCATAATTCAACTACCAAATCCTACAGAGTACTTCTCAACTCTTAAACGAGGCTTAAGCTTGGCAAGGAATCACTTACCCAAAAGCGCACAAAACCCAAAGAACGTCTGCCAGATTTCTCCAGAAATCTTCGCACACCAGCAGCTTCACGCTCTATTACACAAGTCGTTCTATAGTCTCTAATGGGTAACAATCGGAAGAGCAAGCCTCAGGGAGTTCAGCTCCACCCAAACCGTCGAAAACAAAGGCTGGAATCGACAGAAATCTAGGGAAGAAATGATCGGTTGAACAGTATCTAAAACGAGGGTTTGAAGTTGAAGATAAGAAATATCGGGTTCAGAATAATTCTAAGTGTCGATCAACACTTGCTTATATATCTCTCAAATCCAACAGCTGCTGTTCTCAATTATCCAGATATTGCTACAGTAGGTACTTACGACTGGTATTCTCGTCTTCTACAACAAAACCAGCAGCAACAACCAGTCGCAACATAATACCAAAGCAATACCAAAACAACATCATAGCAACTAATCAAAACGACGCTGCATCTCTCCAGCAGCTGGTGACAAAGACGTACGCAACAACTACCAGTCGCAATGCGCTAAATAAAATAGACGCAAGCAAAACCAGCTGCTGAAATCCACGCAATAACACCCTCGTCTGGATTCCACGTCAGCATTGCTGCCCACGGCTGATTCACATAAACCAGACGCCACATCCAAAACACTGCGTTCCAACTTAATCAAACGACGTTGCAGCGATCCACCAGCTGACAACAGATACCTCTTGCGAAGTGACCAAAAGCTGGTAAAAGATTCCTTTCAAAAACCACCAGCGACTGGTTACACAAAACAGTTCAAAACGACGACGTAGAGGACACGTCACCTTATCTGATCAAAGCGCTACGCTACAACAGATCCATACAAAGCAAATCCGACGTCGCGTAACCTATGTCATCATATCTGATGAACTAAATGCTCGCAACAGCGATCGCTAACGCTAAACCAATACGACGGCGTTTTGCACCCGCTACAGGAACTCGCTGTTAACAGATATCACCAAGCGTCACCACAGCGAAACGACGACACATCACCCCTCTCGCTACAGTAACTATCTGAAAATTCTAAATTCGAATTTCTCAATCCTCACATTCTCCCCACCTTAAGAGATTTCGTCCTCGAAATCAAAGGTAAACTCAGGGAAAATTCAATCAATTCATTACCACAACAGGAGACAAAACAGAAATTCATCTGGTACTAGTCCAAGAGTTCAAGATAACTGGATAAACAACAGACAACAACTAGGGAAAAACACAACCAGAAACCAAAATCTAATACAACAATCTACTCAAACAGATGCGGCCACTCACGCTGCATCTTCTCTTCCGGTTCCCAAGTTGCTTCTTCTCTGCCATGCTTGCTCCATTGGACCATCACCAACGGAATTATCTTGTTTCTCAACTGCTTCTCCTTCCGATCCAAAATCTGCACTGGATATTCAACATAACTAAAGGCAGAATCTAGCTCAACTTCGTCGGTTCTCAAAACATGGGACGGATCTGGCTCATATTTTCTCAACATAGACACATGAAAAACATCATGCATCGCTGCTAATTCAGCAAACAGCCTCAATCGATAAGCCAACTTTCCAATCCGTTCAATTATCTCAAAGGGACCAACGAATCTAGGAGCTAATTTGCCTTTAAATCTAAACGCATCACGCTCTTGAAAGGAGAAACTTTGAGAAATACTCGATCGCCAACCTCAAATTCCAAAGGTCTGCGTCTTCTATTAGCATAGCTAGAGAAACGGTCTTGAGCAGCCTTCATTCTACTCCGAATCAAATCAACCTGATCTTTCATGTGCTGCACAAATTCCGGGATAGAAAGCTGTCTCTCACCAACTTCTTCCCAACAGATTGGAGATCTGCACTTATGACCATACAACGCCTCAAATGGAGCCATCCCGATAGTCACCTGGTAGCTGTTGTTATACGAAAACTCAACCAAGGAGAAGGAATCCTGCCAACCACCACTGAAATCCATCACCACTGCAAGAAGCATATCCTCTAAAGTCTGAATGGTCCGTTCAGACTGACCATCTGTCTGTGGGTGATAGGCCGTACTCATAGCCAATCTCGAACCCATCGCTGCTTGCAAACTCTTTCAAAAACGAGAAGTAAATCTTGGATCTCTGTCAGACACTATCGAAACAGGAACTCCATGCAATCTAACCACATGGTCGATGTACAGTTTTGTCATTTTCTTCATGGAACACCTAACATCATAGGGAATGAAATGGGCAGACTTCGAAAGTCTATCAATCACCACCCAAATAGCATCGCATCCCCTGCTCTTTCGAGGTAGATGAGTCACAAAATCCATGGAGACGTGCTCCCAATTCCATTGGGGCACCTCCAAACTCTGTAGCAATCCACCAGGTCTCATTCTCTCAGCCTTGATCTGTTGACAATTCAGACATCTAGCAACAAAACCAAAGATGTCGCTCTTCATACCTGCCTACCAGTAGTGAGACTTCAAGGCATGGTACATCTTTCTCTCGCCCGGATGCACACTATAACGGCTACAATGTGCATCGATCAGAAGGGTCTCCTTAAAATCGATCAAGTTGGGAACCACTAATCTTCCTCTAAATCTCAGACACCCATCAGAAGTAACAGAGAAATCCTCAGACTGACCACTTCGGGCTTTGATCTTCAACTCATGAATATATGGATCAGTCCTCTGCGCCTCCCTGATGTCATTCACAATCTGTGGTTCTACCTGAATCGATGAAACCATAAAGTACTTATCACCCGGTTGGAATCGCCAACCAAAAGTACTCAACTGCTCGTAAACTTTGGAGACACTCAAAAAAGAAAGCATCGCAGGCTGGGTCTTCCTACTCAAGGCATCGGCAACCGAGTTCATCCGCCCAGGCTGGTACTGAATCTCATAGTTAAAGTCCTTGAGCAATTCCATACAACGTCGTTGCCTCATATTCAGATCAGACTGCGTGAAGATATACTTCAGGCTCTTTTGGTCGGTGTAGACCACAAACTCTTCACCATACAGATAGTGACGCCAAATCTTCAAGGCAAACACTATCGCAGCCAACTCCAAATCATGAACAGGATACCTCGTCTCGTGAGGCTTCAACTGTCGAGACGCATAGGCGATCACGTATCCGTTCTGCATCAGAACACATCCCAAACCATTGAGAGAAGCATCGGAGCACACTACGAATCCTCCGGACCCAGACGGTAGAGCCAAAACAGGAGCAGTAGTCAACTTCTCCTTCAACGTCTAAAAACTATACTCGCATTCTTCAGTCCAAACAAACTTCCGATCTTTCTGAGTCAGTTGAGTCATAGGCCTGGCTATCGAAGATAACTTCTCGATAAAACGCCTGTAATAGCCAGCCAACCCCAAAAAGCTGCGGATCTCGGAAACATTCATAGGTCTCTCCCAGTTAAGAACTGCTTCGACCTTACTCGGATCCACCGAAATCCCTTGCGCCAAAATCACATGACCCAAAAAGATAATCCGGTCAAGCCAAAATTCACACTTGCTGAACTTGGCATACAACTGCGAGTCTCTCAATCGCTGCAACACCAATCTCAAATGCTCCTTATGCTCTCTCAAGCTCTTCGAATACACTAGGATATCATCTATGAAGACGATCACGAACCGATCGATGTACTCACTAAAGACGCGATTCATCAAATCCATGAAAACAGCTGGGATATTTGTCAACCCAAACGGCATCACAAGAAACTCATAATGCCCATATCTCGTCCGGAAAGCTGTCTTCGCCACCTCAGCATATCTAATCCGCAACTGGTGATAACCAGAGCGCAAATCAATCTTCGAGTAGACGACCGATCCTTGCAACTGATCGAACAAGTCATCAATCCTCGGCAAAGGATACTTGTTCTTCACCATCGCTTTATTCAACTGTCGAAAATCTACACACATCCTCATAGACCCATCCTTATTCTTCACAAAAAGAATCGGAGCTCCCCAAGGAGACATACTCGGTCTGATGAAGTCTTTCTCCAAGAGATCTCTCAACTGATCCTTCAGCTATTTCAATTCTGCTGGCGCCAACCGATAAGGAGCTCTAGAAATCGGGGCGGTACCGGGCACCAACTCAATGCTGAAATTGATCTCACGTCTTGGAGGAATCCTGGAATCTCATTCGGGAACACATCGGGAAACTCTCAAACGATCGGGATGTCACTCAACTCCAATCGGGGCTCTTGGGAAACGTCCAGTGCATAAATCATGAATCCAACATTATCCAACGATAGCAGGCTAAACATCTCCATGGCGGACACCAGTGAAATCTTCGAGCGCGAGTCAGCACCGTAGAACTCCCACTTCTCACCCGAGTTAGGGCGAAATCTCACCACACCATGAAAACAGTCAAAAGTAGCCTTATAGCCAGACAATACGTCCATTCCCAAGATACAATCAAAATCTCGGATTCCCAAAACAATCAGATTGGACACTAAAACATGCTCATCAAATCGAAGCACACAATCCAACACCACTTCACGGGACCACAGACTCACACAGCAGGGGTAGACACGGAAACAACATGCTCTCTCAAGCTCTTCGAATACACTAGGATATCATCTATGAAGACGATCACGAACCGATCGATGTACTCACTAAAGACGCGATTCATCAAATCCATGAAAACAGCTGGGATATTTGTCAACCCAAACGGCATCACAAGAAACTCATAATGCCCATATCTCGTCCGGAAAGCTGTCTTCGCCACCTCAGCATATCTAATCCGCAACTGGTGATAACCAGAGCGCAAATCAATCTTCGAGTAGACGACCGATCCTTGCAACTGATCGAACAAGTCATCAATCCTCGGCAAAGGATACTTGTTCTTCACCATCGCTTTATTCAACTGTCGAAAATCTACACACATCCTCATAGACCCATCCTTATTCTTCACAAAAAGAATCGGAGCTCCCCAAGGAGACATACTCGGTCTGATGAAGTCTTTCTCCAAGAGATCTCTCAACTGATCCTTCAGCTATTTCAATTCTGCTGGCGCCAACCGATAAGGAGCTCTAGAAATCGGGGCGGTACCGGGCACCAACTCAATGCTGAAATCAATATCACGTCTTGGAGGGAATCCTGGAATCTCATCCGAGAACACATCGGGAAACTCTCAAACGATCGGGATGTCACTCAACTCCAATCGGGGCTCTTGGGAAACGTCCAGTGCATAAATCATGAATCCAACATTATCCAACGATAGCAGGCTAAACATCTCCATGGCGGACACCAGTGAAATCTTCGAGCGCGAGTCAGCACCGTAGAACTCCCACTTCTCACCCGAGTTAGGGCGAAATCTCACCACACCATGAAAACAGTCAAAAGTAGCCTTATAGCCAGACAATACGTCCATTCCCAAGATACAATCAAAATCTCGGATTCCCAAAACAATCAGATTGGACACTAAAACATGCTCATCAAATCGAAGCACACAATCCAACACCCCTTCACGGGACCACAGACTCACACAGCAGGGGTAGACACGGAAACAACATCCCACAATGGGGAAGAACTCAACCCATGCTCACAAACAAACATCTTAAAAATAAAAGAGTGTGATGCACCAGTGTCAAATAAAACTCTCGTAGGATAATCGAAAATAGAACATGTACCTGCGATCACTATGGCAGGCGTCTCATCAGCCTGCTCTCTCGACAAAGCGTTCGCCTGAGCCTGCTGTGGAATCTGGAACTGAGGTCTCGAAGGAGCTCCAAATCTAGAAGGCTACCGGGGTTGGAATCCAGATCGCTGGGTAGGGGCAGGAAACTGCGGTCTCTAAGAAGAACCACCATCTGATCCTTGCTGCGACGGAACAGAAGACTGACCCCTCAACAAAGGAAACACTCTCTGAAAATGTCCGGGCTGTCCACAGTTATGGCAAAACCCATGAACTCCATGACACTGCAAAGTCGGATGCCTTCCTCCGCACTGACCATAAAGCACGCCGCCAGAACCACTTCCAGAACCAGAACTCGCAGAACCAGAGGAACTCGAATTC